>CM034537.1:55331774-55569513 GCA_020002185.1 Paraescarpia echinospica
CTGTATGTACTCGTGTTGCCCCACACACTCGACTGATCTGTATGTACTCGTGCTGCCCCACTCACCCGACTGATCTGTATGTACTCGTGCTGCCCCACTCACCCGACTGATCTGTATGTACTCGTGCTGCCCCACTCGCTCGACTGATCTGTATGTACTCGTACTGCCCCACACACCCGACTGATCTGTATGTACTCGTACTGCCCCACTCACTCGACTGATCTGTATGTATACTCGTACTGCCCCACTCACCCGACTGATCTGTATGTACTCGTGTTGCCCCACACACTCGACTGATCTGTATGTACTCGTGTTGCCCCACACACTCGACTGACCTGTATGTACTCGTGTTGCCCCACACACTCGACTGACCTGTATGTACTCGTGTTGCCCCACACACTCGACTGACCTGTATGTATTTGTGTTGCCCCACTCGCTCGACTGATCTGTATGTACTCGTGTTGCCCCACACACTCGACTGATCTGTATGTACTCGTGTTGCCCCACACACTCGACTGACCTGTATGTACTCGTGCTGCCCCACTCGCTCGACTGATCTGTATGTACTCGTGCTGCCCCACTCACCTGACTGATCTGTATGTACTCGTGCTGCCCCACTCGCTCGACTGATCTGTATGTACTCGTACTGCCCCACACACCCGACTGATCTGTATGTACTCGTACTGCCCCACTCACCCGACTGATCTGTATGTACTCGTACTGCCCCACTCACCCGACTGATCTGTATGTACTCGTACTGCCCCACTCACCCGACTGATCTGTATGTACTCGTGTTGCCCCACTCACCCGACTGATCTGTATGTACTCGTGCACGGAGTACATGGGGAAGACAAAGTTGTCAGCCGTGTCCTCCATGTTGTCTACGTTTGCCAACTGCATGTAAACGCTGAGCCACGAACTGACGGTGATTGGTGCAAGGTCCCAGTTCAACTCCTGTCACAACAAAACATCACTCAAATATCTATAGAAGGTATATCGTTACACAGCTTTGTATCCAATTTTTAGGATTCTTCACAGAGCTTTACACTTCACTCCCTCGTAGATGTGGTCATTCAAACACCATCTCTGGGAAGCATTCAGCCATGCTGCCGTTACTATGCAAAGACTATTCCTACAAATACATCTTGTACTGTAATGATATCACTATATGTATTTGAACACCAAAAAAAGCTTTCAGCTGTCTGAATATTTGTGAACATGAAACTGTTTGGAATTCGCAATAGTTTCCAGAGTTGAGGAAATGTTTTGATGTATCGAAGGTGGCAATGTGAGTTATTCCACACATCTCTGTAGCAGACAATTTATTGCAAGACAATGGGTAATTGTCAGTTGAGTATACCTTCAACATGATAAGTTCCTGTTCTAGGATCTCCTCGTCTGTGCAGGCGCCATCTGTCACGTAGGCAAACTCTGTCAGCTTTGGCGGGTAAATCTCCTACAAAAGACAATGATCAATGATATCGTCAGCATTATATATTATACATACCGTCCCATGGATGACTTGATCGTACAGGTATGGATACTGGGGTGTGACAATGTGTGACTCTTGTAAGCTTTGTCATTCACCTCCCTCGGGTTACTTTCTGTGCATGCCACATTATCTACTTACCACACTGTGAGCAATAATTAAATGTTTAATATTCAAACCAAAATCCCCCCTGAATACATATATATCGAAATGCAAATAAATTGTGATACCCAATAGCAACCTGCTTGACAAGCCATCTAATTTCCAGATTTTATGTGTATATGTATGTGTGTGTATATATACTTGTAAGTCTTATTATTAACAAGTTTGTTTAATAAAAACATGAGATTAAATATTCATATTATCTGACAAGAGAAGACAAACTGCTTGTGCTACAACATTATCAGTGAGTCAAGTAATTATAACTTAGTTACTAAAATACAAGTTTTGTTACCACAAATCATAATTTCTTTTCACGTTCTTGAGACCCAAAGACCTATTTGATCGCACAGAGACAATAACTAATGCCGCTACCCCGCTACCCTCACCTCGAGCTTGGCCGCTACAAACAGTGCAGTCACCCCAATCAACTGTAGCTGCTGCTTCTGTATATTGCTGGTCTTTGTGAGGTATCTGTCGATAAAGTCTGTGGCGAGGTAGAATGTTTCTCTATGGAGTCTGTAGACCTCTCCAACCTGCGAGAAGATCAACAGTCAAGTAAACAAGGACAGGTAAGCTCTTGTAAAGTCTTATAAACTCGACTTCTCTGGGAGACATCCAGCCACGCTGCAATTAATGCGCAGAGTACACAAATATCCACCATTGTAGATCCGTAATCCAGTATTCTAAGATGATCATAGGTCAACTTAGGTCATTAGGTAACATGCGAATACAGCATTCATACATTGAGCATTTCATGCCTAACAGAGGACTTGAAATATGCAATTTGTTCATACAACTTCAACATAATTTACCCAGAAATACAATATATGGAGAGCTGCAGTTACCATTTAGAATAAACTGTCATATATATTTACAATTTAAGTCTCAATTTGTTTAAGTCCAATTACATGTCAACCCACTAATGGCAACAATGACACCTTTTATACTACTTTATTAAACTTGCAAGTATGTTGTTTTGGCACTTTTGATTCCCATAGAAATAAAGCCACAATGAAAAAAACATTGGAAAGGAATGGATCTGGACATCGGGAAAAGCCAAACTTAAAACTGTATAAAAATTTAATTACTATTAGAATCACTGTAAAATAAAAAAATGTATGTGGATTCCTAAGGTGTGAACAAAATTTGCTAATTTTATAAACATGTACATGTAAATTATTGTGGAGGTGTAATAATAACAAGGGTGAAGTATACTGTATGGAAACTTTCAACCTACCAAGTGTAAGTTTAATTTGAATTTTAAACGTAAAATATATCAGATATAACATCTAAAAATATCAAGGGATTTTTCCAACGTTTATATGACCCTCCAAATTAATACATTTCATCCGCCTGTGCTAGCCCCTTGACCGTGGCCAAGTGTTGATCAACGGCCTACAAGGTCCACACAAACCACACACTAACCATGTATCAAGTCTACACATGTTTGCATCAATCAACGTGTCCACAACACTGAACTGCTCAACCCTTGTCAAGAGACTCTACATAGCATACACCTCCAATGTCACACACAAACAGCGGCACATGGCATCTCAACAATAAGGCATGATTGGGACTATAGGACTGCTTTAAAACCATACAAACACTCCTGATTAAAATGTAGTATAGCTGTAAGAGTGATCTGAACAGGAAAGACAGCTATTTGTCATAATTTAGTAAGTCGTAGAAATGAAAGTGTTGTGTATGTGTAGTGAACAATTACATTTTTTATTTACGTATTTGGTACAGCAGCAATACGAACAAACGAACGAACGAACGTTATGCTCAAACACTCATCAAGTGCAATATGAAGAATATGCAGTTCTTGTTTATTGTATTTACACTTTCACAAGTCTTACTCAACTCAAACGTATTTGTCTAAAAACTTAACTGTAATTAACCATTGTTACATGACTTGTTTTGTTTGTTCAGTTTACAGAACAAACAAAAGAAACCATGCACATAATACATGTCTTGTTCATGAGGATGTGCATAATTAAATAATGAAAACACATTCTGAGTAAACAAGAATAAATAAGACATTTGACCTAATCACTCAAGCGACTAATTAACACAATCTAAATTTTATTTGGTGACAGCCAATTAAACCAGACAACATGTCTGCAGTTCTGAGTCATATCACACAACAAGATTTCATCTTCTCAAGACCTCATCAATAACAACATGCAGCTTATCTCCAGTCTGTGCAGCAGTATTTGTTCAACAGCAGAATGGAGGTGGACAAAAGCAGCAAGTCAACGTTACACACCCACGCACACACACAGCAAGAGTGTCCATTAAGACTGGCCACAAAGACACTGCCACCGGCCACTGATCCGTGATCACAGCCAGCCAGTTATGAATGTGACAGGAATGTGAAGGCGTCAGCGGTATAATGGAGGAAGGAACACTGCGGCTAACCACACATTCTGTGTTGCTATAATTGCTTATTTATGTGTTTGTGTGTCTCATGATAACCTGCCATGTATCCTTGTATATATATAATGTTAAGTTCACGAGTTGGCAAACCAATGTGTGACATTGTAGTGAAAAATTAAAACTTATATTTTCAATGTTTCTTTCCTGCTATGTGGTGTAGAAATATGTATAATTTAAGTAATTAGACAGGAGGAGATAACGACGCAACTATATCTATTGATTTTCAACATGCAAATGAACTATGACACAGTGTTGCAGCTGTCAGGTGTGATGCATGGTTGCATGTGTAACATCTATTTGAGGACACAATAAATACCTAAACTCCCTATGTCATGTTTGGTACATTTCAAATGCAGTATTGTTAAATTCACTGCTGATGTAATAATGTATATATATATGATGCCCTTTCTGTGTGATAAGTGTAAAGCAAGGCATCCTAAAAATATGGATGTAGGTATGTGGTTGAAAGTGTAACCAATGTGGACACCACATGTTACACGTGCAACCACAAGTTTGCAGCCCCCTATCAGTGCTACGCATTGTATCCCATCATTTTTGGGGATCCAAGTAATACACACATTGAACTATGCCAGGATGCATCAAATAGAATGCATGTTGTTTTATTCACAGCTTGGCACTAAAAACGAATTTACCCTGTTTCCATGTCACAAATTAGGCTTGCAAAATCAGCCTTCTGCGACGAGACATGTGCTCTTACAAATAAACGGTTGCTACATGAAGGCTACTTTTATGTCTAATATATCTACCGAGTATAGTGTATCATTTGGTGTGACGTGCTTGCCATTGTTGGCAGCAATTACTGTAAACAATGTACATGAAATCAACAAGCTAAAAGGTCTGCCAACTCATGAACTTACCCATATATATACATTGTTAATGAGCTACTTTACTATGTCTGTCTGTTGTTGTTGAACTAAAGTTTCATTCATTCATGTACAAGGCTAGGAATTAAGTACTTAGTACACAATGTCATTCATCAAAACACACTGACTTCAAAGGACAGGTAACTGTGTGTGTAAATAAGTTATTCTTGCGAAACACATTAATACAAACTTGTGCTGAACACATGTACGTTACAGTGAATTTCTGTGTTTTTAATTCCCTCACTAAAACAATCATTCAATTCTTGTGGTTACTTTAAAAATTACACAAATATGTGTGAATCATGTATCTGAAAGTATGAATATTTTATATAAAGTGTAAGTTACATAAAAGTGTAAGTTTATAACGTTGATTGCCAGTGTAGTAAGTTAGCTGCTACTAACAATTAGTATAATAAAATATGATTGTAATTATTGGAACACCAAAATATGCTTAAACCAATTAAAATCTTATAATCTGCAAAGTCGACAAACCTTGTTTGTAGAATACATTGTAGTATTACATTATTCAGTATTCATCCGGTGGCACAGAATCCAGCATAACCAAAGCTTGTTAACAAATAATCACACAGTCCAGTTGTTTAATCTTGCATAGGCTAATTTGGAGAGTGCAGCCATGAATAAATAATTTGCTGCCTGTTGCAGTAGACTGATTGACGCCTGGGAGGGGATTACAAGACTTAGTCAGCACAAGGAAACAGTACCCAAGGGTCAAAAGACATTATATTAGTCATGCGTGACCAATAACAATGACCACCAGACCATAACCTGTCGGTAATTAATAGGTAAAAGCTTTACTATAAAAACCTAGAACTATACAGGTGTGAAATAACATGAATATTGCATGTTTACGTTGAACACAAAGAAATGCCATTATTCATTCATTTGCAAGGACTTTAAACAAATTAATCCACTATATGATGACCTTTCAAGATTAAATCAGGATTTCTTCAATATTTATTATTTTCTGATTGTGAATGCAAACACCTTACCATTACCTTACCCTTTTTGCTCCCATTGGAGCTAAGGTGTAACAAACTTACCTCAACATTTATATATAAGCCAGACTTTCTGTTTTGAGGAGTGCAAACACACTTACTGGTATTTTTGGCAGATGGAGCAGAGTTTTACCAAGGAAAGTGTAACAAGTTTACTGATTTTTCCACTGACCCCAAAATATGACAATATTTCAATGACTTTCTCTACCTCATTGAACTCACCTCTATTAGCCAATCAAGAAGGATCGATCTCATTCGCGTCTGTAATCCAGGATGCCGCGTAAACAGCTGTGCATTGCGAACATACATCTCGTCCTTTTTTAGCATGAGTTGCCACACTTCCTGTGAGTCTGCCCAGTGTAATGTGGGTAACGGCGAATCCCGATACGACACTGGCGTTGTTAAATAATTACGAAACCGAAACGTTGACCCAGTTTTCACTAATAGTTCTTTGGGCGTTGTGTTGTTTTGGTGCGGGTTGATGCTAGGGGAGTTCTCTCTCGTAGGCACAATCAGACATGTTGATATCGACGTGTCGCGTGATATCGGCACCCACTCATTCTGAAACGCAAAATTAACATTTGTTATTATGTTAAACACTGATAACACACCATGTACCCAGGTAAAATACTGGTTCCAAGGTGCTCAATATAATACAAACGTGAGTAAAATACATTAAAATGGAATAGTAAAATTAAATCAGATCTACAAAGCACCAATCTGATAAAGCATGGTCATGGGAAACCGTGATGCTTAGACGATGGGTTTTCGACTGCCAAGTGGCTATTGTAGAAGGGTAAAATAGCCTTCTTGCATTAAGGTGGCTGCTCTAGACAGGTTTTAGTGATAAAACAGTGATGTATTGAAAGTCTGGCAGCTGTTGGGAGGGGTCACTAAAGAGAGGAACTACAGTAGATAATAAAGCTTGTTTTAGGTTCTACCATTCCAGCCTTGCTAAAAGTCACCAATCACACGAGTGGAGCATTTTAATACAGCAGGTATAGGAATTATTACACCCAGTCAATACACCCAAATCTATTAAATGTTTGATCCCGCTGAAGACCACCCTGTTCATGTTACACTGGCTTTATTTGTAAATGACCAGGTGTAACAGGAACCAGTCAATACAGTCGCTCTCTGATATGTAACACCAGTGTTCAGCTGTGACAAACACTTCTGATAGAGAGTGGTCAAACTCAACTGGACACAGTACTAGCACTGGTGTAGAGCTGGTCAGTGCAACTGATTCATCTAAGATCATAGCATTAAACTAACTCAGAAGTTATCAGTCACAGATGCTTCCACTTTGTCCAGGGTGTGATTGCATCCATCCAATCCACAAGACTCCAGGAAGCCAGATAAGCCACCAAGGGTGGTGTGTTTGTAGTCAGAGCAAATTTAAATGAAAATGGCTAACAACTATATCATTTTATTTGATGATTTCATTCTGTTAAATAAATATAATAGATTGTAGAAGGTGGAGATAATCTGAAACCTATCACAAAGTTCTTCACCACCCAAGTTATTCCAATATACAGCTTGCTTCATCAGGACCATGCATAATGCCTAGTGTATTCAGACAGAATACCTTAACAACATGGGGACTTTCACTGTCTCTCGGTGAAATCATCACTTGGGTAAAATGGCAGCTCTTTGTGGATTCTGCCACTTGAATAATAGTCATGGTTTCACAAATGACCACTGACTGATGCCATGACACCCATGGTTAGAGTTATGCAATTATGTGCCTAATCTTTCTGTGGTTTAAATTATTATTAACACATATGTTCATTGTGAATAAATAACTTTTCACTTAGCATGTCATCTCTAACTTATTCCATTTATTTAAATGTCTTCTTTTACATATACATCCATCAAAACAGTATAAAATACCACTCACATATCTAACTACACTGTTGTCCTAAACACTAACAATTTACAGTCTAATTATCAATAGGTGCATTTTATGATGTCCTGAGAAAGTTGCCAAGTACACTGCATACCATCTCTCCCTTAGAGGCATAGGAGCCCTAATGTATGTCCACTGGGAATCACTCCCCTAGAACACCCCTTAGAGGGGCACACAAAGGGGGGCAGCCATAAGGGGTGATGCATCAACAGATCTGTCTTCCCCTCACCTAATTACCCTCCTGGCAGACAGAGAAGAGAATTGGGGACTGTCTCAAGAGACGAAACAGACTGGTGGTTGCAATGTTGTATTTTATCTTTGTAGTTCTTCTCACAATTTTATTTCTTATGAACTTGCTACATCGACATCCCTGTATATTGCTTCCAAATGTAAAATGGACAGAGCGACACATACAGAAAACTTCAAATTTAACACACATTTAAAGTGTTCAAATTTTTATTTTTTGAATGCATGGTACTACACTAAAGTAGGTTTTTTATTATCATTAATCAACTGTATTCATCTCCTGTTCTTCCTGTGTGCAATGGCATCACAATCTACATTTTTGAGAGCACCCCTCTGCAGCCCCCCCCCCAGGTATTAGAACTAATTACAAAGTGAAGCTTGCCTGGCCTAACTGGCTGGTCATTGTCCAGCTGTGTCACCCTTTGAATCAAAGGACACTGGCCTGGCCACTGTCCCCATTCAAGCCTCTGTCTGACCACAGCATAGTGTTGTAACTGCAGCCAGCCTCACCCAAGACTGTCACCTAATGAGTATTGTAATCAGAAGATGGAGCTGCTTTCATCTGGGGTCAACAGAACCACCCAAATTGTCTTCTCTGGTGTTAACACTGTTTCCTTCAATTAGAGCTGATTCAGATCTTTCACTGTGACACCCAGAACATCCTGAGGAGTCAATCAGCCCACTTTGAGTGACAAACTCTGGGAATTGTCAAGGCAATTTGAGTGACACTTGCTGGAGCTGTGGTGAATGAAGCTAAATGGAGTAACTTTCACTGATCTCTGGCTTCAGTGCCATAAAAACTAAACCAAGTAGACCATTTCTATTTAACTCGGAAGTAGTTCACACTGAACGACCATCACCTGAGAATAGATAAAGTTCTACGTTAGTTTCTGTCAGCGAGGAAGAACATAATGTGACAGCAGTCATAACGTACAGTGCATCTGTGTTTCACTTCAATGCTTCTATGTCCAACTACACTCATTACAAGAAGTCCCAACCTCGTCCCCTACTGAAGGACATATGTTTACAACCACAGCTTCTCAGCTGCTAACCTATGGAACCGGATAACTAAATCAATGAAATGCATCCCAATATTTAGCTATTTCAAGGCCACTCCGGAGCTTTGTCGCACTGTGCCTTGTGATGATTATGATCAAATGTTAATGTAACTTCTACAGCACACTCACTTTGTATGCTCATATTCACCAGTGTGACAAGGTTCTAGAGGGGCAATAAGCACTTATATGGAAGAGGAATTACAGTAAACAAGCAACAACTAACTAGATATCTTAAAAACAAATTGTTGTGCCCAGAGTTAAATCAACACTGACCAACCAGAATGAGACTAAAGCATGTCGACACAACCAAAGACAAGGCACACACAGACACTTGCCTGGAATTTAGTTAGAAACAAACCCAGATGGGATGTGATTACAGTTATCACCAAACACAGGTGACAGAAGTATGGCTTTATTGGCCATACTGTGCACATAACAACGGCTTCCACTTCAAATGACCAGCGATAGGGCTTACAGTATAGCCACACAGTAGCCCATGCAGAACTCTGAGGCATCATGATCTAAGTCCAGATCTTAAGGAATTAATATGGTTAATTGTGCAGCGAACCACAATGGACAGAAGTCAAAACAATTAACACCCACACTGGATTAACAGTTGGCAGAACTGTTGCGTATTCAGCAATCACAGCTCTACTCTGTACTGGGAGAATGTGTTCAAAACAGTTACCTGGATTTACACAGCTGTGGCATTTGGGGATGGGTCTTTACAGTGATGTTTACAAATACAATTGCAATAGCACAACACAAATTAAGGTGTGTGTAGCATAACATGCAATACTTTGTAATGACCAAAACTAAATTGAATGTCTTTTGAACAGAGGGTGATCACATAAAATGTTATAATTTAAAACGAAACTAATAAAATAATGCTGTTTAGAATTGGAAAACACTTGTCATTACATACATTCATTACATACATGTTTTGTGACAAATTAATGAAAAAAGAACAGGTCTTACACTGATCTACACAGACCAAGAAGCATGTTCTGTCACAAATAGAACCTTTGTAAAAAATGTGATAGTGTGAAATGAAGAGTTGTCACATGACTACTAGTGTGTCTGCATGCCATTTGCAATATTTTGTTTGCAAGAACACGTTGTATTCCAAAAGAACTCTCCACAATTAATTAACCATGCACAATTACATAAAAAAAATAGTATTCAATCGATAAGATAGCAAACACAGATAAGATGAGACCAATACCTGTATTTGGAACTGTTGCAATCTTTCTGTCACTTCTGTATTCCTTTCTTCATCCTATGAAAACACAACACATCTGGGGTCAGACATCACATCCTTACAATGTACATTTGACGACAGCATGCATACAGTGACCGGAGTAAACACATGAATAAGGAAGAGAAGTTTGGCAGAATTACAAACCTACCTCTTTATGACCATATTATGATGCCAATATATCTATCGAGTATCATACACTAGATTTTGGACTACCATGGGTGGATCTAGGATTTGATCGGGGGGTGGGCAGTTGTTGTTGACGCAAAACAGAGGGATGCAACCCCACATACATCCTGGTTCTACAAAAAACATCCAACTAAACCCACATTAACACCCGTTCAAGCAAAATGGAGGGGATCAACATCTGACCAGCATAACATAAGTGCAAAAACATAATTGCGACCTTACTTTCCTAAGATTACACAGATATTCACTTATAATACAACAAAAACATTATTTTAAAGGAATATGAGCTAGCTTCAAGAGTCATGAATATATATGTTCGATAGAGCTTTCAAGTACATTTTGGTTCTTTCGCCAACTTCAGTCTAAATTGCTCTCGAGTGTCATGTGACAACAATCAACTCAGTCACATGACACCGGAGAAGAGTTTAGACTAACGCTGATGAAGGAACTAAAAAAACATTATGAAAGCTCTATTGAGCAAAAAACATAATGATGCTGCAAGGACAGTAAGACAACTTCCTTTGATGTGAACATCATTTATAAGGGTTCAATAGCAACTTACAGTTACATGCTGATAACCTAAATACAATTTTCCTAATAACAAAAGATTTATTAAACTATTCCACTTAATTGTACCACACGTCATGGATCCGGAGTGTGAACAAATGTATTACAGAAGACATCTGCATCTAGCATGCAACTGAATGGTGTTTGTATACACACCGTACAAACCTGAGGTCCTTTATGTTTCTTGCTGAAAGCCGTTATTATTTCTTCTTCATCAGCGGGATATTTTCGTTTCCTGCACAGTATCCGTGCGCTGCGAACATAGATTGTTATGATGCTTAAACATTAGTGGTTTTCAAAAATATGCTATAACTAAAACCATTTTATCATACATATTAGACTTGATATAAAGTAAGAGAAATATATTGCTGTTACTTGTATTGGTGTTAACATGACAGTGGGTGCATGATCATCATGACATTATCACTATCATGACTATGACTCTGTGATCTGTCATGTATGTCGAAATAAAAATAAACATGTTACTAAAGTATACAAATGTAATAAGCAAGTGTTACCTTCTTCGAGACATCTTCCAGTCAGGTTTTCTGAAAAAATAAAATAAAATGCATTTAAAATATGCCTAGGCAATAATTAAGTTTAGCGACAGCAGTTGTGACTGTCACTGAAATCTAAATCGATACAGAGTTCGGCGCCAACAGATTGTGCAACTTTGTTCGAGTGCACGAAACGCCACTTTAGCCAATTCAAGCAACCGAAAGTGTAGCAACATCGACCAACATCAACTTTAAAAGCAGCCTCCATTCTGTGTAATAATATTTCGGCAAATCGCGATTATAAAGAAACCCGCCAATTTACACAACCCATGACCCGATCAAGAACGACTTGACAATCACTTCCCACACAGCTCGAATTCCAACAAAGGTCAGTCAGATGGCTTGTCGAAATGAGTTGATTTCTTCAATTTTTCTCAATCGTATCACCAAGTTAACTAAACAAAAGTATACGTTGTTGTTAGCTCTTCGACTGTGGCAACTTACGTTGCTGCAAATGACCAAAAAGCATAAAATATGTACAAAATGCTGAGAGGACCCACACGTACCGCTTCCCTCGGAGCCGACGTTCGCGCCAATTGCAATGTCCCGCGCAGCTACTTTGCGCAGGCGAATGTTTGGGTTTCCTGGCGCGAGTTTAATTAACGGGGTGCAAATTAAGAAAAAATTACTTCCATAATGCAGCGAATGATTGTTTCTTCAATAGTTAATGTAATCGCTGTCAAAGTAAAATGAAATCTAATAAAGAAATTTAGAAAAAGTTTCTCGCGCCAGGCACCCCTAGCGATTGCAGCTGTGCTATCCCGATAGAACTATGTGGCACACCCAACTGCACACACAATACCTAAATCCAATTTATCGGAGGCGTTTGTTTACAGAGAAACTATGCGAATTATTGGTGTTACCGTTGCAGTCCATAATGATAACATGGGCAGAAGCAGTAGCGACTCGCTCAAGTTTGTCCAATCCCGTTTTGAAGAAAATTCTTGTCACGGCACATCAAATTATATTAAAGTTATGTTTCTTTTGAACGCGTTATCTAAACATATGAAAACTACATATCAAATGAAAGCTCAGGTCACCATCTACAACATGCTAGAAGGTGAATGTTAAGCGGTATGCAAATTGTTGAGTTTCTGAGAAAAATTTATGCTAGCAACTGGCGAAATGTTGATAAACACACAGCATATGTATTGACCCAGTTACAACTCATTAACTCGCCATGCGGCGTTGTGATTGGCCACTTGGCGAGGTCGTACGTTGGGGTTAAGGCCATTTGCGGTGTCATAACACGTGCTTCAGATGCCATTGTTTGCATTTTGTTTACTATAAATCATGAATAATTTCTTGAACCTTTTTGGAAGATCAAAGCATGTTGTTATAGGAATGGTTCATGTGCGCGCGTTACCAGGTAATAACAGTTATTTTGATGACATCTGGTTTAAAGTATTGTTTTATACGTTTTAACACGAACTGTCATGTTATCGCCCATTATTCGTGCAGTGCGCTCCATTACATTTACAGAGGGTAATAGTATTGCAATCCAAGTCTCTGTTCCAACTTATACCTTTAGTTTGGCACTGTTTATCTGCACTGTGTGTGTCGCAGCAGAGGAAAGGCTAGCGGACACTGACACACGTACACATATTACAACAATCTTCATTCAAATAACATAACAACATCCACTGGTTGAATGGCACTGACCCACTCACATAGGCAGTGCCCGTGGCGGTGTGAACAATAACATTATTAGGTAGTCCTGCGTTAGGTTCAGATGGACTGTTGACATAGATTGTTGATACATCTGTTCGAGTTTACTAAAGTTATAATATGGCCTGAGATAATGCACATATTTCACAACAATTTATGATTTTATTCAGATGTTCCAGCTCATTCTTCCACATAAAATAAGTGCATAATTCCACTGTGGAGTATTGTCACTCGTTTATGATTATATACAATGTGGATGACGTTGGTGATTATGTGCAACAAGGTAACATATGTTTAGTTCATGTCAATCATGTATCATGTACATAATAATTTGTATAAATTGTAGTACTTAGAGTAGATTTACCCGTGAGTATGTCTTCACATGGAAATAGTCATTGGCTCATTGCAAGAACTTATATTCTTCAAAATTAGCACAGAAACACTGGAATGGTTTAGCACTTGAATAATCATATACAAATGCAGTATTCACACTTGGTATACTTACAAGTGAACAAACAGATGATGAAACCATTGAACCTACCGGTAATGGTGAGACTCAGAGGGAGTTGCAGTTGGATGCTTTTCAGAATGTCATACAAATTCTCCTGGGTTTTGACCCTGAATGCTGGCAGGTACAGGGAACAAGCCAATACACAGATAATTATAGATGAAGTCATGTAGAAAATTTTCATAGCATATAGCAAACAAATTATGCCAACGTAATGATGACAAAATTAGTGAAAACAAATCCTTGCAATACAGTAATTATTTGAACATGACTTAAACTTGCAGTAGTTAAAACTTCACTTAAAGTCAAGGTCTTGTACGTGTGTATGTGGTTTTGTCCTATTGAGTTTGCTATGCGTGCATTCCTTCCATGTGCGGGGAATGGTGGTCGAACGGTAGAGCAATCAGTTGAGATATTCGTGGTTTGAATCCACTGATTTTGTCACAAGCCTACTATAATTTTGTAATTTGAGCAATTTCATTGCCTCGTTTTCACTGTTTTTCTGAAGAGAAACTCAAATGCTATTGGACCCTCCTTCGTGACGTCTTGCAAGGGGAAGTAAAATATACCACATGGTATGGGGAATGGAAAGCCTCATGAACTCTCAGAGCGAACGGACTTGATCTACACAAACTAATATATACACGGGTGTTGTGTTAGCAGCTGCCAAACCTTTGCTCTGATAACTTTGAGCACCTCCTACATGGATACCGGCATATTGTATTACTGCATTATGTTCATGTTGTTTCGTGAAAATGTTGTCCAGATGTCAATTTGTAGACCTTCTGTTGAGTTTTTCTCCACTTTGGTTGCAGGTTCCCCATTGAGCTGTCTGAACATGGAACAAATCAGAGATCTCGCCTGTTCAGAAACAGATGTTTACACCAGAGCTGGAGCGGTATGTGTTGTATTTTGTCTGTAGTGAATAACATGTAATGTCATTATTGTTTGGTGGTCTACACGCTAAAAGCCAGTCATAGTCTGAAACTACTACATATAGCAGAAAACACTTGCAAATTAAGAATTTATGATGTCAAATTCTGACCACCATTTCCTATGTAGATAAATTAGATTATCATCAGTAGATAATGTATAATAATTTCTCATTTGGCAATATCAGGAGCGACCTTTTGAACACATTAATGATTTTTTTTCACTAAAAAATGTCAACTTATTTAATTTACTATTTGAAAATAAAACTTTTATCTCTGACATTGAGGTGCTACTATGTATTGAATGATATATGACGATTTTCTTGATTAAACAGAAGATATATCAATAATGAACATCATCAAACACTTTTTAATAGGCCTGTCTGGCCCTTCACTCAGCTCCTAGTGTATTGTTTGGTAATTAGATGTGTTTAGAATCAACGGATTTTATTGCCTCACTCAATGGCCACAGATTGAATCTCCTCCTGTGTTTTCTTCTGTTGAGACGACTTGATTGGCTTAAGCCAGATGTTACCACTAGGGTAGCCACTGTCTGGAGTGACTATGTCTTATGAGCTGGCACTATCTGGGAGGAATTCACAGTTTGGCAGGCTCACTGCCAAAATTTCCATTAGAGAAAACTAAATTGCACTCAGTTGTCAAACCACATTTGTCTATTCCATTAAGTGGCTTGTCTATTCCAGTGACTGTTTTTCTCTTTTGAAATTTGAACAATCATATTGTTAAAACATGTTTGCCTTGTCTACATGATGTCATCATGTTAGAGAACATGTAGTCTTGTCTGCAGGATGTCATCATGTTAGAGAACATGTATGTTAGAGAACATGTCTTGGCAGGGCCATCATGTTCACTGCCATGTTAGTCTTGTCTGCAGGGCCCATGTTAGAGAACAAATGTTGTTAAAATCTTGTATTTGTCATTGTCTGCAGGATGCCATCATGTTAAAACATGTTTGCCTTGTCTACATGATGTCATCATGTTAGAGAACATGTAGTCTTGTCTGCAGGATGTCATCATGTTAGAGAACATGTAGTCTTGTCTGCAGGATGTCATCATGTTGTTGAATATATTTGTCTTGTCTGCAGGATGCCATCATGTTAGAGAACATGTTTGTCTTGTCTGCAGGATGCCATCATGTTAGAGAACATGTTTGTCTTGTCTGCAGGATGCCATCATGTTAGAGAACATGTTTGTCTTGTCTGCAAGATGCCATCATGTTAGAGAACATGTATGTCTTGTCTGAAGGATGCCATCATGTTAGAGAACATGTTTGCCTTGTCTACAGGATGCCATCATGTTAGAGAACATGTAGTCTTGTCTGCAGGATGTCATCATGTTAGAGAACATGTAGTCTTGTCTGCAGGATGTCATCATGTTGTTGAATATATTTGTCTTGTCTGCAGGATGCCATCATGTTAGAGAACATGTTTGTCTTGTCTGCAGGATGTCATCATGTTAGAGAACATGTTTGTCTTGTCTGCAGGATGCCATCATGTTAGAGAACATGTTTGTCTTGTCTGCAGGATGCCATCATGTTAGAGAACATGTTTGTCTTGTCTGCAGGATGCCATCATGTTAGAGAACATGTATGTCTTGTCTGAAGGATGCCATCATGTTAGAGAACATGTTTGTCTTGTCTGCAGGATGTCATCATGTTAGAGAACATGTTTGACTTGTCTGCAGGATGCCATCATGTTAGAGAACATGTTTGTCTTGTCTGCAAGATGCCATCATGTTAGAGAACATGTATGTCTTGTCTGCAGGATGCCATCATGTTAGAGAACATGTTTGTCTTGTCTGCAGGATGTCATCATGTTAGAGAACATGTTTGACTTGTCTGCAGGATGCCATCATGTTAGAGAACATGTTTGTCTTGTCTGCAGGATGCCATCATGTTAGAGAACATGTTTGTCTTGTCTGCAGGATGCCATCATGTTAGAGAACATGTATGTCTTGTCTGCAGGATGTCATCATGTTAGAGAACATGTTTGTCTTGTCTGCAGGATGTCATCATGTTAGAGAACATGTTTGTCTTGTCTGCAGGATGCCATCATGTTAGAGAACATGTTTGTCTTGTCTGCAGGATGCCATCATGTTTGAGAACATGTTTGTCTTGTCTGCAGGATGCCATCATGTTAGAGAACATGTTTGACTTGTCTGCAGGATGCCATCATGTTAGAGAACATGTTTGTCTTGTCTGCAGGATGCCATCATGTTAGAGAACATGTTTGTCTTGTCTGCAGGATGCCATCATGTTAGAGAACATGTATGTCTTGTCTGCAGGATGTCATCATGTTAGAGAACATGTTTGTCTTGTCTGCAGGATGTCATCATGTTAGAGAACATGTTTGACTTGTCTGCAGGATGCCATCATGTTAGAGAACATGTTTGTCTTGTCTGCAGGATGCCATCATGTTAGAGAACATGTATGTCTTGTCTGCAGGATGCCATCATGTTAGAGAACATGTTTGTCTTGTCTGCAGGATGTCATCATGTTGTTGAATATATTTGTCTTGTCTGCAGGATGCCATCATGTTAGAGAACATGTTTGTCTTGTCTGCAGGATGTCATCATGTTAGAGAACATGTTTGTCTTGTCTGCAGGATGCCATCATGTTAGAGAACATGTTTGTCGTGTCTGCAGGATGCCATCATGTTAGAGAACATGTTTGTCTTGTCTGCAGGATGCCATCATGTTAGAGAACATGTATGTCTTGTCTGAAGGATGCCATCATGTTAGAGAACATGTTTGCCTTGTCTACAGGATGCCATCATGTTAGAGAACATGTAGTCTTGTGTGCAGGATGTCATCATGTTAGAGAACATGTAGTCTTGTCTGCAGGATGTCATCATGTTGTTGAATATATTTGTCTTGTCTGCAGGATGCCATCATGTTAGAGAACATGTTTGTCTTGTCTGCAGGATGTCATCATGTTAGAGAACATGTTTGTCTTGTCTGCAGGATGCCATCATGTTAGAGAACATGTTTGTCTTGTCTGCAGGATGCCATCATGTTAGAGAACATGTTTGTCTTGTCTGCAGGATGCCATCATGTTAGAGAACATGTATGTCTTGTCTGAAGGATGCCATCATGTTAGAGAACATGTTTGTCTTGTCTGCAGGATGTCATCATGTTAGTGAACATGTTTGACTTGTCTGCAGGATGCCATCATGTTAGAGAACATGTTTGTCTTGTCTGCAAGATGCCATCATGTTAGAGAACATGTTTGTCTTGTCTGCAGGATGTCATCATGTTAGGGAACATGTTTGACTTGTCTGCAGGATGCCATCATGTTAGAGAACATGTTTGTCTTGTCTGCAGGATGCCATCATGTTAGAGAACATGTTTGTCTTGTCTGCAGGATGCCATCATGTTAGAGACCATGTATGTCTTGTCTGCAGGATGTCATCATGTTAGAGAACATGTTTGACTTGTCTGCAGGATGCCATCATGTTAGAGAACATGTTTGTCTTGTCTGCAGGATGCCATAATGTTAGCAGGATGCCATCATGTTATGTCTTGTCATGTTGCAGGACTTGTCTGCAGGATCATCATGTTAGAGAACATGTTTGTCTTGTCTGCAGGATGTCATCATGTTAGAGAACATGTTTGACTTGTCTGCAGGATGCCATCATGTTAGAGAACATGTTTGTCTTGTCTGCAGGATGCCATCATGTTAGAGAACATGTATGTCTTGTCTGCAGGATGCCATCATGTTAGAGAACATGTTTGTCTTGTCTGCAGGATGTCATCATGTTAGAGAACATGTTTGACTTGTCTGCAGGATGCCATCATGTTAGAGAACATGTTTGTCTTGTCTGCAGGATGCCATCATGTTAGAGAACATGTATGTCTTGTCTGCAGGATGTCATCATGTTAGAGAACATGTTTGTCATGTCTGCAGGATGTCATCATGTTAGAGAATATGTTTGCCTTGTCTACATAATGTCATCATGTTAGAGAACGCGTTTGTCTTGTCTGCAGTATGTCATTATGATGGAAAACATGTTTATTTTGTCTGCAATCATGCTGAAGAACATGTTTGTCTTGTCTGCAGGATGCCACCATGTTTGAGAACATGTTTGTCTTGTCTGCAGGATGCCATAACGTTGGAGAACACATGTATCTTGTCTGCAGGATGTCATCATGTTTGAGAACATGTTTGTCTTGTCTACAGGATGCCATCATGTTGGAGAACACATGTATCTTGTCTGCAGCATGCTATCATGTTTGAGAACATGTTGGTCATGTTTGTAGGATGCCATCACATTGGAGAACATGTTTGTCTTGTCTTCATGATGCCATAATGTTAGGGGACATGTTTGTTTTGTCTGAAGTGATTTTAGAAAACATGTTTATCTTGTTTGCGAATATGTTTGTCATGTCTGCAGGATGCCATCATGTTAGGGAACATGTTTGTTTTGTCTGCAGTATGTTAGAAAACATGTTTATCTTATCTGCAGGATGCCGTCATGTTAGTGAACGTGTTTGTCTTGTCTATGAACATGTTTGTCTTGTCTGCAGGATGCCATCATGTTAGAGAACATGTTTGATGTTCCCTGGCTGCGCCATGATCTGATGGGGCCAGAGATCACTGCATGTATGGCCTCTGTCTGCTCTGCTGTTAGAAGTGAACATCCCACGTTACCCTTGGGGGTGCAGATCTTGGCAGGGGCAAACAAGGAAGCTCTGGCTGTAGCGAAGGCAGCAGGTTTATAATTTAACTTGGCCCTGTTATTCTAAATCAGTCACAGAATGTGAGGAACTTGTTAAAACACACAAAGCTTGTCTGCTTCACTGTCTACATAGTACATATCCATGTTAAAGCCTTGTTCTAATGATGACTTTGGCAGGTGAATCTCTATTCATGATTTAATGCTTCTTGATTCTGGTGTGTTGTGTCTCTGAGCTCAGGGTTAAGAGAATTCAGACACTGTAGAAGTATATTGCTATTAAATGAAGTGACTGTATTAGCAGTACTCATTTTGTCTACTTTGTTGTTATGGGAATAATTTGGGACTGTCTGAGGGTGTTCTTAATTGTGGGCTGGCTGTATTACCAAGGTGTCTGTAAAGTGAGGATCAGGTGTATTTTTACAGATGCCAACTGTTTAATAATAGTCATGTTGTATAGTCACATGCAATATGCCTCACACGCCTCTTACATAATGTTATTAAAATAATATGTACATTACAACAATACCTGGTAATATTGCATAAACTATTAATATTATTTTGTTTTAAATTAACTAAGATGGAATGTAAATCTAAACTTGAACCATGTAAAAGGTTACTGAAATAGTAACATAAAATATAAAATAGTATAAAGAAAACAAATTAAGGTAAACTGTTGCAGTGTTAAATTAAATGCATATGCTATAATAATTAAAGTCTTCAAAGCCATCTTGAAGACATTGCTACAATAAAACCCTGATAACCAAAATTGAAAATGTAACAATCAGTCTGGTCTGAACACCATGTAACTAACACTTGATTGCTTTTCTTTCAGCGTTGAACTTCATTCGTGCGGAGGGATTTGTTTTTTCACATATTGCCGATAAAGGCCCAATTCACTCGTGTGGTGCAGAGTTACTGAGATACCGGCGGTACATTGAGGCAGAGAACATCCTCATCTTCACTGACATCAAAAAAAAACACAGGTGACTTAACATATGCAATCTGTGCTAAATTGGTTACTAAATCTATGTAATACTAACATTGTAATATCGTACAGCACAATTATTTTGAAAACATCCTAAATATCATCAAATCTAGTAATTCATATTCTAGATGCAGAAAGATTTTTGAAACAGTAGTTGTTGAAGCTGCTTCCTCGACTGGTTCACCCCATCACAAACACAGTAGTTGTTGAAGCTGCTTCCTCAACTGGTTCAGCCCATCACAAATACAGTAGTTGTTGAAGCTGCTTCCTCAACTGGTTCAGCCCATCACAAATACAGTAGTTGTTGAAGCTGCTTCCTCAACTGGTTCAGCCAATCACAGATACAGTAGTTGTTGAAACTGCTTCCTCGACTGGTTCAGCCAATTACAGATACAGTAGTTGTTGAAGCTGCTTCCTCGACTGGTTCAGCCAATCACAGATACAGTAGTTGTTGAAGCTGCTTCCTCGACTGGTTCAGCCAATCACAGATACAGTAGTTGTCGAAGCTGCTTCCTCGACTGGTTCAGCCAATCACAAATACAGTTGTTGTCGAAGCTGCTTCCTCGACTGGTTCAGCCAATCACAGATACAGTAGTTGTTGAAGCTGCTTCCTCGACTGGTTCAGCCAATCACAAATACTGTAGTTGTTGAAGCTGCTTCCTCGACTGGTTCAGCCCATCACAAACACAGTAGTTGTTGAAGCTACTTCCTCGACTGGTTTAGCCCATCACAAACACAGTAGTTGTTGAAGCTGCTTCCTCGACTGGTTCAGCCCATCACAAATACTGTAGTTGTTGAAGCTGCTTCCTCGACTGGTTCAGCCAATCACAGATACAGTAGTTGTTGAAGCTGCTTCCTCGACTGGTTCAGCCAATCACAGATATAGTAGTTGTTGAAGCTGCTTCCTCGACTGGTTCAGCCAATCACAGATACAGTAGATGTTGAAGCTGCTTCCTCGACTGGTTTAGCCCATCACAAACACAGTAGTTGCTTTTCAGCCAATCACAGATACAGTAGATGTTGAAGCTGTTCGACTGGTTTAGCCCATCACAAACACAGTAGTTGTTGAAGAGACACAGTAGTTGTTGAAGCTGACTGGTTTCCATCACAAACACAGTAGTTGTTGAAGCTGCTTCCTCGACTGGTTCAGCCCATCACAAATACAGTAGTTGTTGAAGCTGCTTCCTCGACTGGTTCAGCCAATCACAGATACAGTAGTTGTTGAAGCTGCTTCCTCGACTGGTTCAGCCAATCACAGATATAGTAGTTGTTGAAGCCTTCGACTGGTTCAGCCAATCACACAGTAGTTGTTGAAGCTGCTTCCTCGACTGTTTTAGCCCATCACAAACACAGTAGTTGTTGAAGCTGCTTCCTCGACTGGTTTAGCCCATCACAAATACAGTAGTTGTTGAAGCTGCTTCCTCGACTGGTTCAGCCAATCACAGATACAGTAGATGTTGAAGCTGCTTCCTCGACTGGTTTAGCCCATCACAAACACAGTAGTTGTTGAAGCTGCTTCCTCGACTGGTTCAGTCCATCACAAACACAGTAGTTGTTGAAGCTGCTTCCTCGACTGGTTCAGCCCATCACAAACACAGTAGTTGTTGAAGCTGCTTCCTCAACTGGTTCAGCCCATCACAAATACAGTAGTTGTTGAAGCTGTTTCCTCGACTGGTTTAGCCCATCACAAATACAGTAGTTGTTGAAACTGTTTCCTCAACTGGTTTAGCCCATCACAAATACAGTAGTTGTTGAAGCTGCTTCCTCGACTGGTTCAGCCAATCACAGATACAGTAGTTGTTGAAGCTGCTTCCTCGACTGGTTCAGCCAATCACATACAGTAGTTGTTGAAGCTGCTTCCTCGACTGGTTCAGCCAATCACAGATACAGTAGTTGTTGAAGCTGCTTCCTCGACTGGTTCAGCCAATCACAGATACAGTAGTTGATGAAGCTGCTTCCTCGACTGGTTCAGCCAATCACAGATACAGTTGTTGTCGAAGCTGCTTCCTCGACTGGTTCAGCCAATCACAGATACAGTAGTTGTTGAAGCTGCTTCCTCGACTGGTTCAGCCCATCAAAGACACAGATACAGTAGTTGTTGAAGCTGCTTCCTTGACTGGTTCAGCCAATCACAGATACAGTTGTTGTTGAAGCTGCTTCCTCGACTGGTTCAGCCAATCACAGATACAGTAGTTGTTGAAGCTGCTTCCTCGACTGGTTCAGCCAATCACAGATACAGTAGCTGTTTAAGCTGCTTCCTCGATTGGTTCAACCTATCACAAATCTTGTTCTTTGTTACCCAAATATACAGTTTGTAAATAGTTTAAATAACATCTGCAGTTGGTTTAATAAAAAAGTGCGTTCATTTAAAAAATGGTTAAAGAATTGATTTTGGTCGTTAATCAACATGCAACACATGCCACTGAATTTGGCAGTCACACAAGTTTTGTGAGAGCAAGGAAAATCAACAACATCAAGGCAAAAACATGTACGCTGTACTTAATTGTATCATGCATTCATGTAAAAATTGAATTTTTTTATTAATTTTCACTTGCATTTTTTAACGAAAATAAGTTACCAGGTAATACTGTTTTTTTTCTCCAGATTTTTTAACCAAAACTTTGCACAAAAAAGATAGCATGTCTTAGCAGATACTATGTAGGTTTGCTTTTTCGCTAAAATTATTTGAAATGAGACAAGCAAACAAATCAATTTGAGGAAGCATCTTTTAAGCATGATGTCAGTGCTTTTCTTGATTATTGTGATGTGACTGCATACACACTGGAATTCTTAAATATGTAACTTTGGATAACACCTAAAACCTTTGACCACTACACAAAATCAGATGTTGGAAGCCTTGTGGTAGAGCAAATTAAATGACTCAGTTTCAGGTCATTTTGTCTCACGTCAACAGCAGTTAACTTATTTCACCTAGCTACATAAATATGTATATGCAACAATTGCGTTTTTTTTTAATAGAAATAAACAGCTCTTGCACATGAATTATAGAATGGCTGAATGCTTAACACATACATTGTGTGCTGGTGTTCAGTTGAGTAGGTCTGTGAAGTGAAAATTGTTGCGTTTTGACACTATAAACCATACCTATACGACTGCTTTCACAAGGTAATGTTGACCGCGAACTACATTTGCTACGACAGCTCTCACGCCATCACGAGTGATGTGAGTCTACAAGAGACCGCCAGGGCAGCAGCACTGTTCCAGTCGGACGGTGTCATTGTGACAGGGTTGGCAACGGGCGCAGAGACGAACCCACAGGAAGTCTCTGGTGAGGGAAACAATGGGTTAATTACCATGTCACCACGTGCCCAGTGTGATCCACAGTACTATGCATTCGTAGATTCTGTGGTATATTCATATGTACTAACTTATCATTTGTAGACTCTGTGGTGTATTCATATGTACTAACTTACACCTACCGATGGAACAACTGACCACAGGCAGCAGTTATCATTTGTAGACTCTGTGGTGTATATATATGTACCAACTTATCATTTGTAGACTCTGTGGTGTATTCATATGTATCAACTTACACCTACCCATCGAACAACTGACCACAGGCAGCAGTTATCATTTGTAGACTCTGTGGTGTATTCATATATACTAACTTACACCTACCCATCGAACAACTGACCACAGGCAGCAGTTATCATTTGTAGACTCTGTGGTGTATTCATATGTACTAACTTACACCTACCCATCGAACAACTGACCACAGGCAGCAGTTATCATTTGTAGACTCTGTGGTGTATTTATATGTACTAACTTACACCTACCCATCGAACAACTGACCCATTACAGTATTTCAATAGTAAATTCGTTCCCACTGACAATGTAATTTCTGTTGTCGCCAATTACACCATTGCATGCAGTTGATAATAATTTCCCGATAGCGGTCATTTCCTGGCAAATCGAACGTAACACCATGTGGCGCCCTCTGGAGAATGTCTCACCACTCAGTTTATTCAATGAAAAAAGTAAATAACTCTAAGTAACTACCCAGGTACCTTTGTGTTTTTTGCCAGTGTTGGCAGATCAAAGGCCATTGGTCCAAGCCTCCAAGGAAAGGTCCTGTTACACTTTACATTGTATTATTTCAACATACATAATTGTTTTTAGATGTCCAAGATGCGGTAAAGATACCAGTACTTGTGGGATCTGGAGTGACAGTGGACAATCTATCCCAGTATGCATCAGCAGAAGGAATTATTGTTGGCTCACATCTGAAGGTTGAAGGTCACTGGCAGAATGACCTTGATGAGACCCGGGTCAAACGTTTCATGGAGAAGGTCAAGGACATGAGAAATCAGGCCCTGCAATCTGCATCAAGTAATAATGTGTAGAGGACGGACACATAGTTAAAATAGCAGTTATATTTGCACGAGTGCTGTAATTGCATGTATACAAAGTCGATAGTAATTGTGTACAACATAGAATATTGTTGTATAGATTTGGTGCTATATAAATTAATGAAAATAATTAAGGAATGGTAACTTGTTTAAGAAATATATAAATGTGTTACATGCATTTTGTGTATTTAGTTTTACAAGGTTGGAACAAAGGGATCATTACATTGTAATTAGTTATATATATATGTATGTTATGAATAAGTTGTAAATTATTAACATAATACATCGTAGTTTTAATTGCATTGGTTATATATTAAAAACAGCAGCAATATGTTACGTGCAATACATTTATTTAGGGAAAATATAGTGAAAATTATGTACAAAATCGAGCACTGTAAATCCCTGCAATAAAAGTGGCTGTTAAAAAAACAGGATTGTTCTGCCTGAAATCAGTGATACATAATGTACAAAATTGTAATTTCAAGTTTGCATTTCCTTCTATCATACATGCAATTAGGCACTCAAATGCCACTTGTGTACACACCGTATTATAAATGTATTATTCACAAAGCGGCAAATGCTACCAATAAGACACTTTGACTTGTCTGTAAATAAAATAACTCTTTACTAATAAAGAAAAACATACACCAAAGTCATGCTCATATGAGAATTGTCATCATTGGTCAGCCAGGGCCGGAGCAGCAAGGATTTAGCATAATAGTTAGGACTATGAAGAAGAGAATAAAACCTGTTGATAATGGACATCGATGGGACGGTGCAATATGTCCGTGATGGCCAGACTGCCCGCTGTGGACAGGTAGTGGACAATGCAAACTAGTTATTAGGGACTTTAAAAAGTGTCCACTGTAGGCAAGTGTATGTTACTTATGTCCACTTAGGCAGGTTTCACTGTACCTCAATGATGAAGTGAACTTTCCATTCCACATCAACAAATCGACTTTTAGGAAACAACTCAAATTGAGCAGACTAATTACTAATAATAAACACCTTTTCTTCTGTGGAACTACTGAATGGGCAACGTCTGTGTGAAGGTTTCTCAACAAAACAATAAGTTCTTCACGGGAGGTCATATGTATAAGTTCGCAAAGTCAAAAAAGTAGTGTTTAGTTTTGGTTGAATCAACCACCCACCGTAGCAATATGAGGTGTGGCACTTAACAGTATGAGTGACCACTAATGGCCACCAAAACCACAGCCAACTGCCGCACACTGCATGGTTGTGATATCCATATTAGCATCAATATACATTATGAGTGACCCACAATGGCCACCAAAACCACAGCCAACTGCCGCACACTGCATGGTTGTGATATCCATATTAGTGTCAATGTACATTATGAGTGACCCACAGTGGCCACCAAAACCACAGCCAACTGCCGCAAACTGCCTGGTTCTGATACCCATATTAGTGTCAATATACATTATGAGTGACCCACAGTGGCCACCAAAACCACAGCCAACTGCCGCACACTGCATGGTTGTGATATCCATATTAGTGATATCCATTATATGTACAATTACTGCACAGTTACCCCAATGTACATTATGTGACCCACAATGGCCCAAAACCACAGCCAACTGCCGCACACTGCTGTTACCCATATTAGTGTCAATGTACATTATGAGTGTGGCCACCAAAACCACAGCCAACTGCCGCACACTGCCTGGTTCTGTTACCCATATTAGTGTCAATGTACATTATGAGTGACCCACAATGGCCACCAAAACCACAGCCAACTGCCGCACACTGCATGGTTGTGATATCCATATTAGTGTCAATGTACATTATGAGTGACCCACAGTGGCCACCAAAACCACAGCCAACTGCCGCACACTGCATGGTTGTGATATCCATATTAGTGTCAATGTACATTATGAGTGACCCACAATGGCCACCAAAACCACAGCCAACTGCCGCACACTGCATGGTTCTGATATCCATATTAGCGTCAATGTATATTAATACAAGTTCCACTCAGTAGGTGGCGTGACTGTAGTGACTTCTTCCAGTGTTACGTGGTAAATTGTGGTGACAATCAAAACACCACTCGCCATACATAATGCTTTACGTTTTGGCGGAGTGCAAACATATGCGATCACCCATAGACAATGGCTATAAGTGATATTTTGTCACCAATACGTGGTGCTCCACTTGTAAGTTTTACTATCCAAAATTGCTGTCAACATCGATTTTCATTAACATGTTTCTCTCACCAGGTGGCACCACTGCATCAATTTGTTCCTTCGCGACACAAGGTAACGACCAACTCTTCCGATGTAATGATTAATATATTTTGTGACTTTGCGAGCTTATACAACCACCGCTAAGGATCACGTTGGGAGAATTCACTTTAAAGAATTCCATCACAGACATCCTTAGACTGCCTCCCTCTGTGCCTGCTCCCGTGACTTCCCCATTTCCTTGCCCTTTGTCTTCTTCTTCTTGTGTCTCTTCCTCTTGCTGTCCTCTGTCACATATCTCAGCTCCACCCTCACCCCTGCCTCCATCATCAACGTCGTCGTAGTGACGGCCTTGCCCGCCAGGTGGCGTGTGTAGTCGGCACTGGCTTCGGCCAGGGTGATGGCCTGGGACTTGGTCAGCTGGTCAATGGCACCTATTGGCATGGGTAGCTTGACCTCATAGCATGCCCTGCCGTCCACCTGCAGAAGACAGGTAAAAGGTGAGTTCTCATCCAGTCCTCAGGAGTACTCAAAGAACTTTATATTTCATTACCTGGCAAACCGTCCAATCAAACACCACTTCAACTTCTCTGGGAAACATTCCATCACGCTGCAGTTACCGTGCAAAGACTATGCATACACAAATATCCACCACTGTCTATAGCAAGGTACTCATTGATACAATTGAGTGAACTGGATCAATGTGGAGTGATTAAGAATTAATAACTTTTTTCACTGTCAGTTTACCGTGTACATCTCGTTCGACTGCTCTCGGCAATCTTCATCAGACGGTTACTACTAGATGGTGGTAGTCATTCTGCACAAAGGTGTCACTCTGGTGTTTGTTCCCCCGACTGTGGCATGGGTGGGTCTTCAGGAGATCTATGACGGTCTCCTGTAGACCCACCCAGGCTGCAGCAGTGTGTCTGCAGCACACGGGACCTTCTATTTACGAGCTCATGCCAGGTGGATTATGACTATTAAGAAAACATTATGTGCATGACACACAACTATTGGGAATGTTTTCTCACCTCTACTTTCATTGGCAGGCAGTAGTTGGTGTCCACAACAGGCCATGTCTGATCCAACACCTCGGCCTCCTGCAAACAACGCTCTCATCAGTAACTCAATGTCTCCTGTTATATATCAAGAACACAGATTGTAACCAGAAGAACATCAGAGGTGGTGGCCATGTCACTTAGTTCTCGATGTGTCGTCCCTGTCTCCTGTGAAATTCTCTCCTTTCAGCTGTTCACCACTGTCGTTCTAATGGGAAATAGTCTGTTCTGTTACCAAGAATCAGCCAGGGTGGGTCACTATTAAAAGCAAGTTTCCTTAATTGGTTTTCTTGAAAGTTGGAACATTGCAACGAGGCCTAACAACAAAGACTTTGTTGTTATACCAACTAGTGTCAGTTATATTGCCAGAGTGGTTTATAATCTCAACACTTTGTTTACATTTTGCAGACGAAACGTTCAAATTATGAATACTGTTTCTGGCTTAATAAACACAATTTGGTCAGCAGAATACTGTCAACATATTGTCAACATATTTAGTCTACTCTTAAGATCATCATATTAATTAATAAACAAACAATGAACGGACAACCTCCCTTTCCCTTTAGTATATTTGAATTTCAGTTTTTTATATACAAAAACAAACGTAACTAATTAATATACAAACACACCACACACACATGAACCCATGACAACATAACTAGTTCCTCGGTTCTGTCGGCTATTGATTTAATAAGATTTAATACCGCTGTTCTACCACAAACATGGCAGCCATCTAAGTTTGCTACTGCCGAAGACCACCCACCCAGTTGTAGTTGTTGAGTTTGTTGGGGGCACTAGCCATCCCCTTCCAGAGCTCTAATGCGAAGTGGGGCGCAAACGGAGACACCATGATGATGAGGTCACAGAGCGCTCTCTCGAATTGACCGCCGCCTCTCACCACCTCTGCTGGGGCTTTCTGCAGAATAGATAGGTTTTGTAAATAAAATGTGTTCTTCACTTTATTACAGGTCTGGCTCAGTCAACATACAATTAGAAAACATCACAATAAGTTCATCATGATTATGGTGGAATAACTGAAGTTGTGACTTCAGTGGAATATTTGGAGCTTTTGTCACTAAAGCTTGACGTTTGGAGATTGAATCACTGAAACTTGACTTCCGTCAAACCTTTGAGGTTCAGTTTCAAAAGTCAAGTTGAGTGGTTTAATAAAGTTTGACTACAGTCAAGTCTTTGGCGGTTGAGTGTCAAGTCACGTTGAATGGCTTAACACAGTTTAACTTGAGTCAAGTCTTTGGAGGATGGGTGTCAAGTCAAAGTAAACAGGTTAACATTTTTGGAGATGGTGACTCAATTTATGAGATTGAAAGGCTGGAATTCAAGTCGAGTCAGACATGTGACGGTTAGGTAATCACGGTATGGCCACTGATTGGTGTATCAGTGCCTGTGCTTATGTGTGTGCATGCCACTGACGTTGGTAGGGTGTACCTTGAGCAAGTTGGTGAGGCCGTGAAGTCGGGATATGGCGGTGCTGATTAGAAATGTCTTCTCCAAGTGGAAATTGACCTGCAAGAAATCATATTAACAGACATGAACAACCTCTGCAAATGTATATTTACACTGTTTTTACATTGAAGAGTAATCGACACCTCTACGTGTTTCGTGGCTAAAGAAAGACATGTTACTTTTATTGACGAATGAATAGCAGCTATATTTTATAATATATAATAAACTTCTATAGTGCCTATATCCCCAGGAATCTCAGCTCAGAGACGCAACATACAAGAGTCGTTGGGCAAAATTGTTAACAGGGACAAGCAAGAGTCGTCATTAGAGCAAGGGACCGCCGAAGGTTAGGGTGGGAATGCAATTTCAAATAAATAAGTCTTCAGTTTTTTACGAAAGGTAGCTAGTCTCAGATGATTTTAAAGTGATAGGGAGTTGATTCCAGGTTTTGGGTGCAGCTACAAAAAAGCATGTTTGCCAATAATAAGCTTGGTTTTCGGAACAAAACGTTTTTGTGAAATAGATGATCCGAGATTCCTGGGGATGTTGGAAAAACGAAGGAGACTAAACAAACAGGTTAACTTCTTCTAACAATAAAAATATCGCAATTACATATTTTATATAATAAGGGAGCAGTCCTAATTTCTCATGGGTGAGTGGGTTTGAGCAACCAGAGTAGGACACTGTTTTGGTGCATAGGATTTGTGGGAGGGTCGGATTTCTTCATTGGAGATTTGGGGGTGGGTAATTTTTTTGTGATTTTGCCAAAAATAATTTTTTTAGTTGCCCTTTGATGGGACATGGGCGTTTGCGTGATTCCCACGATCACAGCTGTGATGAACACTGGGATGAACTAGGACAAAGACCTCCTGATTCAGTGATCTTCCTTACGCAGCACAGGATATCTGCAAGGGGTCAACTACCAAGGGGGCACGCGATAGTGTAGTGGTTAGCACATCCGCCTGACATGCCAGCGCCCCGAGTTCAATACCCAGACCGGGCAGGTATGGTATATTTGGTGTAAAAACCTGGCTCTCAACATTGGGGACTGTGTATCCCTCGTGACTCGGAGATCACGTTAATGTCGGTCCCTTCTCAATTTGGGACATAAAAGAACCACTAACAAGCACCCTGGCAGTGACCACCCTCAGTGCCAGCATAGAAAGGTCGGCTTGGCGATAATGTTCTGAAAAAGGCTGACTAGTTGAATGAGACCTCGTAAGATCATAACATTGTAACCACAATATATACAGACTAGTCAGTTAATAGAACGTTGCCGAGTGCTGGAAACAACTAGGAAACTAGGAAGGGTCAACTGCCCCTGGCTTATGAGTATGTATCACATAATTAGCACAAGAAATACACACTATGTTGAGGAAGTAGTTCCGGCCATTAAAAAGAAGTTCCTCGTGTTGTTTGAATTCATCCTCAGTCAGGGAACTGGCGTCATCACTTGCGTGTCGATGATCCAGCAGATCATGCACAAGACTCCACATTCGGTTCTGCCACCGCAGCACCCCCTGGAAGACTGCAGTGGAACCACACCATCGTCGTTACATTACACTAGTAGCGATTCTACGGTTACAGAAAAACCTGATGCAAAAAGTTATGGCAGTCAATGCACAGTATTTCTTATAATACATTGATCTTCGTTTAATTAAGATGTTTAAAGGTCGCATTCCCACACCATGCACTGGAGGAGGTGGGTTGGACCAATATTAAACATGCTACATTTTTCTGGACTTTGTGAACAAGTGAGACCACCACTAAATAAGGATGTATGAAAAATGGTCTGGCAGTCAGGTTCTCGGTTAGAACATGGCGCGCTCGACCCGCCTCAAACCAGAGAGGGAGACAGGGAGCACGCTCAGATAAGATCAATTCACATCATCCTGCCAGAACCATTCTGTAGATCGTTCAATTGACCTTACAACAGACCTACACTAGTCTATCACTACAGCATCAGTAAACAGAAACCTTGGTGACAGTTAAATAAATGTGTAATTGCAGGAAATCAAGTCTAAGTAAAGCTGTTGGTGATAAATGTATGTCACATGGAATTCACATCATCTTGCAGTGACTTGTATGTTAGTTATCCACTTTCTTCAATGGTTGCTCATTAGCTACATACTTACTGGATAATCTCAGGATCATCAAGTAGATAATCTCAGGATCATCAACAAGATATGCTCCACATCATCAACTACAAGATTATCAACTAAATATGTTTAGGATTATCAAAGTCAATTTCTGACATATTCACAAATTATTCAGACAAAAACAAGAGAACAAATATGTTTATGAAATGAGGGAAGTTTTCTCAGCACCACAAGTTTAGCAGGAAGTTGTGGAGGCAGAAGATGAAGAAACTGACCATCTGGAGACCAGAGTCGGTCAGACTTGGGCGCGACACCAGAGAGGATACAGAGGCGGGTAGCATCACAGCCAAACTCATCTAGAACATCCTGAAACAAGACACAGAGACTGACATCACAGCCAAACTCATCCAGAACATCTTGAAACATGTCATCTGTGAAATGCATAAATAATAAACAAATATAAACAAAATGACATTTCTACAAGTAGAGGTTGAGTCATGCTACCCCATATCTTTCTGATCTGTGAAATGGGAAACCTTCGCTCCTTCACTGAACATTTATCTATATCTTTACCAAAGTGGAAATGGAAACAAGTAGAGTAATACACATGATAATTTGTTTGAAACAGACTGAATATGACAAACAGCCATCATAATTCTTGGCAATCGCATCCTGCACAAAATACATGTCATATAACAAGTTCAATTACCGTAATCGCCCGCATAAACACCCAGGGCATTTAAATTGGGAAAATCCTGGAGGGGGTGGGCGTTTACGTGAGCATGGGCGTTTAGATGGGGGGGCGTTTGGAATGTGGCATCATGAGAATAGGGTATCATTTTGGGCCGCAATATTGTGATATTATCGGCATGAGATAGATTCAGTATCGTGTCCATCATCCATTATCAGTCTTCATTACATGTAGCCCCATGAGCCATGTATGTATGCTTATTGTGTGCCAGAAGGGAATAATTTGTACTGGAAAAATGGTTAGCAATTACTGCTAATCATTATGTGATTTGATTAGCACATTAGTAAATTTGATTAGCAGTTTCCATGTAAGCTCGAGCATGCGATATTTACATTGTTAATTTCACTTGAAATTGGTTAAGGAGGCTGCATCGGCTATTATATGCTTCTTTTGAATTAATCATTTCTAACATAAGTTTTGAAGATAAGCTAACCATTTTTTTTCAGAGTTTGCCTCAGATAATAAACAATACTCCAGACCAAAAATAATTGATTTTTTATGTTGTTTATAGATATTTAAATGTGTTTAAAGACAATTAAAAAATATGTCAAAAATCACCTTAAAATGGCATTTTATTTCATTTTGAGAAACTCCCCAAAAGAAATTTTTTTATGGTTGTAAGTACAAACATGTTATTGACATTCACACGGGTTTTGTTTGTAAACAAATGCATATTAAGTTTGATACAGCTTCATAAACATTTTGCTACAATGTTGAAAGACAGCAAAAATCCGTACTGCATTTTTGGCACGACCCCTTCACCAAACATAAAACCATCCCGTGCAATTTTGGGTAAACACAAGTCGAGTTATGCCAAGTTATGGCTTTGTATGTATTGTAGTTTTTTTTAATAAAAAAGTTACATTAAGTTATACTTCCTGGTTGTTACCAATAATACAACTGTCACCAGATGCTTGTTTTTTGCTTAGAAATGTAACTTTTTTACTGGCATGTAATTTGACAGACACTTCTATTACTGAGATTTCCCCCCAAGGTTTTCCCACCAAGTTGTCTCATGATATTGTGTTACAAAGGGCCATGTGTTGAACTTGTTGTGGTAGACAAGATTGATTGACACCTGCTGGGGTCAGTCACGTGTCATTGCAAATGGCGGATGAGGTCGGGCATTATCGGAGAATAAACAAAACTACGGCCAGTATTTGGTGATTTGACAGGGTGATGTATTTAGGTAATTATAATACAACAGCTTAGTGGCATGAGAATAACCAGACTATTATGATCTACATTCATGGTGAATGAATGTATGTTTGAACTGGGCTGACGCACACGTGATCGTCACTATGGAAACATCGTCAGTTTCCAAGAATCTAAAGGGACTTTCCACAGACACACTAAAAACACCAGTTTTCAAAGGACTGATTGGTGACATATGGTGATAGTGCCTTGGTTTTTTTAATAGTACACATGTTCATACTGACACCTACTAATGTTCTATGAAGAAAAAAATAAAGAAATCAACTGACATGATAGCTGGTGCAGCTACCTTAAACACACAATAATCTTATGGAAATGGGCAACTTTGATGAGAAAATGTATGATATGAGAGAATCTGACAAATAATTCATCCAAAGTCTGGCCAAGAGGGGGGGTGGGCGTTTTTTGAAAACAAGGGCGTTTATACGGGTGATTACGGTACTACACCAGTGGGAATACATCAGCCGACTTTAAAGCTGCCTCAGTTATTCATTTTGGCCATCAGTAGTCAGGTTAATAGTTCAAATCTGTAGCATGAATAGTTTATGTAATATGCACTCATTTTAAAAAGAGTACAAACGTTTGCTAAGATCATCGAAAGAATTGCTTTCATTATTAAACTGGACAACTTACAAAAAAGTATGAAAAGTCTTTAGTTCCTGTGTGTTGAGGCAGATCTACCGTTACCATTTCTAGTTTAATTTTAAATTGGTCCAGTAAGAAATAAATTCACTGTTTGTCCGACGATATCTCCAAACAAAATAACATTGCATGTCACAGTGACTACTAGATGCATCTCACTTCTCATGATATAAGCGAAGCAGTGAATTGCGTTAATTTCCAGTGTATGTCGGTGTAATGCCTGCATGAAGTGTTTTCGTATTCATGCAGTCAGATTCCCGAAGAGAACATGGCACACTTGACCTGCCGTGACCTAGTATGGGGGTCAGGGAGCATGATCAGATAAAATGAAGTCACACCACACTCCTAGATTTTCTTATTATTCAAAAGTTGTGAACTGAAACAGTTCTGGTACCCAGTTTACTAATTTTTAGCTCCACTGAATAGGGTCTACATTAATGGTGCTTTTAAAATTTACTTATTATTATTACTAATTGTAAAGGAATATTTTTGCGCTTTTATTGTACCTCTATAAATAGTTCTGTCATAAATGAATAAAAGAGTTCCGAAGACTTCAGATAATTAATTCCTTCAATTGTATTATGGCAAGGCCTTGCCAATTGTGATTCTAGACATGGAATGATTGGCCTGCTTTGCTCACATAATAAAACGTATCACCTGATCTTGGTCAGGTATACTCAGGCACAAACGACATCAGTGTCTGTACACCGTACTTGAAAAACTTCTGTAATTATATTGTATGTGAACTTGTAAGAATTTAAAATAATTAGTATATTTAAAGTAGATTGTCTGGCAGTCAGGTTCTCGGTTAGAACATAGCGTGCTCAACCCATCTCAACCAGAGAGGGAGACAGGGATCACACTCAGATAAGATCAATTCACATCATCCTGTCAGAACCTGATGTTTGATGAAGAAAAGATTTTTAGCTTGTTATACATGTTTTCTGCGATTGTTGCCAGCTACCTATACCATCCACAGATCAGTAGGGTGAAGTGTTGTGACTCGGGACAACAGTAATTTAATTGTTTATAGAAAGGCTACTAGCGGGTGAATTGGCTGACAACACTGACATAGATGAACCAGTGAAAATTTGGCACTTGGGAAGCAAAGCAACTAGGAAGAGTAACACAGCAGACACATATAACATGCATACACATGCTAGCTCGGCTATAGTTACATGCTTATGCGTGTACAGTAACAACTAGATGTGTGAAGAAGAGGGCGTGGGATTCATAGATTTATGGGGGTACTTTGTTGGGAGAGAAGATATGTACAAGAGAGATGGCCTCCATCTAAGTGGAAAGGGGGCAGCAGTATTCTCAGAGAACCTGCTGCGATCTGTTGACAGTGGGACAGGTTGCATCTATTTAAACTAAATTTGCAGGGGGGACTCACAGAGAAGCCTGAAACTGGAGGCATAGATAAAGACAGCAAAAATAATTAAGCAAAGAACAGTCTGGAAAACTGTTCTGAAGCTGGATATAAATGTGTTTGTTTAAATGCAAGGAGTATAGTAAACAAAAGAAATGAACTAAACATTATGGTAGAAGATATTAACCCTCACATAATAGGTATAACCGAATCATGGGTAACCACCGATGTATCAGATGCCGAATTGGGACTGACAGGATATGTAATGTTTAGGAAAGACAGAATAGGAAGAAGGGGAGGTGGAGTTATTTTATATATTAAAGAATCTATCCAGGCTTATGAAATAAAATTAGACAGAGAAGCAGATTGCGAAGAAGCTGTTTGGTGTAACATAGTTACAGGAAACTCAACGTTAATGGTTGGATTAGTTTATCGAAGTCCAAACATAAGCATAGATGAGAATGAAAAAATACAAAACACTATAAGGGAAGTGAGCAAACGGGACTGTGTTATTATGGGGGATTTCAACCATGGGCATATAAAATGGAAATCTCTACAGAGTATGGGTAGTGAGGACCACAAGTTTTAAATTTTAGTTCAAGATACTTTCCTTTCTCAACATGTGCTAGAACCAACCAGGGGAGAGAATGTGTTAGACATAGTTTTGTCCTCACAGAATGAATTAGTTGACAATGTCAGGATATGTGAGCCACTGCGGAATAGTGATCACAACCAGATACATTTTACCATCAAAGTAAAATTAGAAAGGAATAGTAAAAAGCAGTACAGGAGAAAATTCCACAAAGGAAAATATAAGGACATAAGGAAATATTTAGCAAAGATAGATTGGAATAACACACTGAAGAATAAGACAGCAACAGAATGCTGGAATATTGGGAACGAATATGTAGAATATACAATGGGGGGAACTGTACTAAATACTACTGTAAAAGAAAAAGACTTAGGGCTGACAATTAGTGCTGACATGAAGCTTTCAGAGCAGTGTGGAATTGCAGCTTCAAAAGGAAATCAAATCCTTGGATTGATTAGGCAAAATATAGCATATAAAGAAAAAGAATTAATAATACCGCTGTACAAAACAATAGTTAGGCCTCATTTAGAATATTGTATACAAGCGTGGAGGCCATACTGCAAGAAGGACATAGATATGCTAGAAAGAGTATAGAGGAGAGCGACTAAAATGATACAAAAACTGAGAGATCTTAGTTATGAAAAACGCCTAAAAGAATGTGGTTTAACAACACTAGAGACCAGGAGATTGAGAGGAGATCAGATAGAAGTGTTTAAAATATTGAATGGTTATGAAAATATTGATAGAAATGTTTTTTTTCAGTTAAGAAAGATAGAAAGACTAGAGGACATGAAGTTACATTAGTAAAGGAGCAGTGTAGATTAGACGTAAGAAAGTTCTAATTTTCACAAAGGACTGTGAATGAATGGAACAGATTATCTGATGATTGTGTGGGTGTAGTGTGAATATGTTTAAAAATAAAATCGACACATACCTCAGAAGGGCTGGATATATGTAGATAAAAGGGTTGGACTCTCGATAAGCTTCCTTGTCCACCTGCCATCTAGAGTTAATTCTCTGGATGGCAATCTTGTTAAATCTTGTTAAACTCTCTACAGTGAACATTGTTGGGAATGTCTATTATGGCCAGGTTACTGCTAAGGACAGGTAGTGTAATAGTTTTAATACAAACTAGTCACTCGATATACATACAAAAATGTCTTTCACTGTGCTACTTCCAAGTGACAGTTGCAGCACCCACCTGCGGGTCGACGCCATTATATTTGGACTTGCTCATCTTCTCCCACTGCACACTGAGGGCAGCACCAGTACCATTCTCCACTGGCACCGTGCCTGGAGAGAACACGCACCAGGATAAGCACTGAGTCTCAAGCGCGGTGAAGCTGACATATATTTGTATCAAGGACATGTCTATAATGTTGACCTGTTTTACAGGACTATTATCTACATAACGATTGTCTACTGTAAAATGTAACAACTTTCAGCATGGACACTGGTTTGTAACGACCAACTGTCTAAAAAGATAATTGTATGATTTATGACTGCCTATAATGGACAGTCTGAACTGGATGTAAGTTGACAGGTGCATTCACAAAGCAGCTGGTGAAAAAGGAAATAGTTTCCAACCTAAATGTTGCTTGTTGTATGCATGTTTCATGGCATATAAACCCACACATGAACACGTTTACACGGGCAAGTTTCCAGTTTTAATTTAATAAATATTAATAATAATATTTCTTTTGTGCCTAAATCTGTCTTACCTGAGAAATCGACCTAGTCATGAATCACGATACAGGTATTTCTCTGTCTTTCCTGAGAAGTCTATCTGGTCATAATACAGATATTTCCCCGTGTCTTACCTGAGAAGTAAACCTGGTCATGATACAGATATTTCCGTCATACCTGAGAAGTCCAACTGGTCATTATGCAGGTATTTCTCTGTGTTTTACCTGAGAAGTCCACCTGGTCATGATACAGGTATTTCCCTGTGTCTTACCTGAGAAGTCCACCTGGTCGCGGTGCAGGTATTTGCCCGTGTCCTTCACCTTGAAGCTCTGCCCCATCACCATGCCCTGAGTGAGCAGGTTCACGAACGGCTCCTTGCAAGGCACTTCGCCCTCCGTGTACAGGAAGTGGTGGAAGAACCGCGCATAATACAGGTGCATGATGGCTGAAAGGTCAAAGGCCACTTCCTGCTGATAAACCATGTGGCACTGCCTGAGTACACAAACAGATACACGAGTCTGCAATGTTAATAGAGCTGAAGTCATTACACTGTGGCCGTGCACAGAATATGACGATACTTGCAAACCACAACATGCTAGCTAAACTCAAATCATAGTTCTGTCCTTCATGTTTCTTCACAAATGTTCTGTTGCGTTTGCAACTGAATATTGAAAATACATCTTTGGCTGTGTTAATTCACAATGACCCATCTCTACAATGTGCTTCTTCTGTAAACACTTCAGTTTTAAGAACTGATTTCTTGGTCATGCATTGAGACCCTGTTATTTGTACTAACACGAAATAATGAATGGAATACAAGAAATGTACTTAACAAATACTGAGTACACAATGAACATTTGTGATCCATTGTTGTGGTTTGGTTACACCTGATTGAATATGGAAAAGAATAAAACATGTACATGGGTGAAAGCATCGCATTTAGGATCATTGCATTATTAGGAACAAAAACAGCTTAATAATGTCTTGAATAATACAGTGTGCAATTAGTATGTCTAAATACAGTTTTTTTAGGAGTTTTTGTTTGAAGGCAATGTAATTTGACACTTGTAAACAACTTTAAACACTGATTTCTCAAAAGATTTTCTTGTTGTGGGTCACAGCAACCATCTGTAACTTCGCCCACATCTGACTTAAACAACACCATTGGTATCGTTGTAAAGCTGAAATGTTCGCATTGATCATGATGTTCACAACCTCACAGAAAAAGAATCTCAATGTTCATAAAACACTTATCTCTACATGATGTATTAAAAACAAAAACATACATTACACAGCTTGATATCAAAACGAAAGTGAAAGTGTACCGTGTTCCTTCCCACCGACATATAGGTCGACAGGCATGTACGTGTGAGCGGCATTGCGACTGAATGGTCTTGTCTCGTTGTGGGGGTCAAGGTAGCGCAGGTAGTACCAGGACGAGTCAACAAATGTGTCCATTGTGTCCGTCTCTCGCCTCGCGTAGCCCCCGTCTTCACATCTGGTGTCACGTGTAATAGTGCATGTTAAAAAATAACAAATTTAGTTTCTTGACAAGATTCTTCAATTAAATTGTAATGCAACAGGTCATGTGTAACAAATTTAATATGCTAACAGAATTCAGTTTTTTTGAAACATATTCATTTAGTAGCTTTTAATTTAAGGAACAATCTAGAACAATCCACAAAATAACTGGTACAAATTTCAATTTTCTATCTTGTGTAGTTTTTCCGAAATAATTTTTGCTGGTGTCACAAATGGTCAAAAATACTGTTTTGAGAAAACGGCCAAAACAAACTTAGAAAGTCATACGTTTAGCAGTACGGGCAGGTATACACCATCTGATTATAATGTATGTATTTGTAATCCAAATCTTGAAAAACAAATGCAATGTATAGGGAATGCATAACATTGTTAATCTATTGGAAAATTATGAAATCCTAAAATGGCAAAAATCAAATTTAGGACTAGCGGCTACCCTTAAGTTGTTTGCTGGGACCTGGACAACACATATATGCACAATATTGTAATTTTACAATGTCTATGCCATGTAATTGAATAAAATTACAAATTCAAAGTATGATTACTCGTATCTCTGGTATTTTCAGGGATGTCCTTCTAGTCAGCACAGAACGAAAATGATCAGAACAGTTATGTGGCTTTTATTTAACAATCCACTTTGTTTTCTTCTTTTCAACCAAACATTCAAGACAAACCAGGCAATATATTATATTACATAAAGTATCTATACTCACTTCGGGCATTTCACTTTGAGCCAATCTTCTGCGCTCTGCAGCGGTGACGTCCCCTTGCCTGTAAACTTGGCTATCTCTGGTAACTTCACAGGCAGCTCATCAAACGGAACCGGCATTGTCTGAAAATAAGGCAATTTCTTGAGAATCTACATACATTTTGTTATTGTTTAATGGATGGGACGGATCATACATCAGTTATCTACTTCTATTTTGTTCTTGAATGCTAGAGGAAACATTGGTTGTTTCATACATGATTGATTCTACTTCTAATTTCTAAACTTGGTTATACTTATCTCAACATAAGTGAAGAAGAATTCCTTCATAGATTTTGTCAGGGACTTGGTAAAGTTCATTTGGCACCTAATTTGTGTTCAACCTACAATTAATCTTTTCAAACTTCACATCATTTTTTGTGTATCAAATATATTTGATATGTACATGTCATTTCTGAGAGTATGTTATGTCCATCTAAACCCAAATATATTTGATATGTACATGTTATTTCTGAGAGTATGTTATGTCCATCTAAACCCAAATATATTTGATATGTACATGTTATTTCTGAGAGTATGTTATGTCCATCTAAACCCAAATATATTTGATATGTACATGTTATTTCTGAGAGTATGTTATGTCCATCTAAACCCAAATATATTTGATATGTACATGTTATTTCTGAGAGTATGTTATGTCCATCTAAACCCAAATATATTTGATATGTACATGTTATTTCTGAGAGTATGTTATGTCCATCTAAACCCAAATATATTTGATATGTACATGTTATTTCTGAGAGTATGTTATGTCCATCTAAACCCAAATATATTTGATATGTACATGTTATTTCTGAGAGTATGTTATGTCCATCTAAACCCAAATATATTTGATATGTACATGTTATTTCTGAGAGTATGTTATGTCCATCTAAACCCAAATATATTTGATATGTACATGTTATTTCTGAGAGTATGTTATGTCCATCTAAACCCAAATATATTTGATATGTACATGTTATTTCTGAGAGTATGTTATGTCCATCTAAACCCAAATATATTTGATATGTACATGTTATTTCTGAGAGTATGTTATGTCCATCTAAACCCATTCCATCTCCTGGTAAATTCCCCATACATACGGAGGTATAGACTCACCCCATGTTTTGGGCAATGCATCATGGGTATTGGCGTTCCCCAATAGCGCTGTCGTGATATTAGCCAATCGCGTGCTCGTTCACTTGTGACATCACCACCGCAACCGAGTTCCTGAAAGTCACTCAAATTATTAAATTTGATGACAATATTCATCAGTAAATCAAACTACACACACTGGATATTATCTGGATATCATTTCCTGACATTTTCTAATGAAAATATACAAACAAGACAAACCTTTGCATAGGCAGCCACTGCATCAAACGCTTCTTTTCTTGTCAGCCCGCTGAACTGTCAGACAAACAGAAAATGAAAGTGATGGTTTCATATGTATTAAGCCCATCAACCAATTTTTCCAGAATAAAATTTACACTGTTGCCCATTTTAAAAGTGGAAAACAACTTTACATAAAGCATGCTACTGCAAGAAATGTCCTGCATTGAGATATTGTATACCAACAGAGAGATGCAATTTTTATTACATCAATGTCACATTTCAATTTGGAAACTAATCTGCATATATGTTGGTTTATTGACATAAAGTGTGGGAACCCCAATGCAAATTTAGTTTAAAAAAATGAAATGAAGCAGCAAGAGATTTGGGGAGATTATGATGTAGATATCGTGGAGCGCAGTAATGCAGTAATTAGAGAACCCGGGTTCGAATCCTGTGTGGCAGTGTCAAACCTTGGGCAAGTTCGTTCACTCTTCGTTGCTCCAGTTCACTCAGCTGTATGAATGAGTATGTGGCTATGGACAGTGGTGGATATTTGTGTACGAATAGTCTTCGTGCATTAATTGCAGTGTGGCTGGATGCTTCCCAGAGGAGTTGAGATGGTGTTCAGTTGAACAGGTCTGCCAGGGAATAAAATATAAAGCACTTTGAGCAGTCTTGAGCACTGGATACCGTGTTATATAAGAACTTACCTCTTATTTTTTTTGACATACCAACGCTCTTTAGTTTTCACTTCTGTCCCCATTCAGGTAGATTTGTTAATTCTCACATCAACTTGACCAAACATTATTCAGCAAAATATGTTTTAATATAATTAAAAAGAAATGTTTTTATTACGCAGTATATTAGCATTTCGACATTTCATTCCTATGAAATGATGTCTAAATGCTGAGGTTTCCAGATTATTGGGGTCTTGATGAGGTTCATTGTATATTGTTGGTAAAATATAAAAAGGGGTCATTCAAGATTGTTGACAATTACCCATTCATACAATGTACGGGTACTGCCCCAATAACTATTGAAGTTGTAGAAATAAAAATCACTAATAAATGTTTGTGACTGACTATAGCATTGACACACACCTTGTCGGAATTGATGATTCGCTGGTCAGAGTCGAGGACCTGTTCATACGACAATGCATGCTCCCTGGCAAACACTTCATCCTCCTCACTGCAGCAGGGAATGCCTTGCAGAAAGAAAGTTCTTATATAATATAGTATCCAATCCTTAGAACTGGCCAAAACACTTCAACCTCACCCCTGTTCATTTCAACACCAACTTGACTCTCTATGAAACTTTCAGCCATGCTGCAATTTTGCTTGAAGGCTGGTTATTCATTCAAATGTATCCACAATGTCTGTATTAATTTCCACATCTGAACCGAGGCAATGTGGAATTAACAAAATTGTCCAAGGCTTGAAACAGCAGGAGATTGTAATTGGTCAGATGTTCTACGCAAACAAAAACATCCTCCCAAAACTGTTTTTTTTACTACACAATGTTACTCCAAGCACATCATTTTACAGGAAATGCAACAGGTGTATATATTACTTAAACAGTCTTAGTTGTAAAATGTATTTCCGCTCTGCTCTGATGTTGTTCTTGTGCTGAATTTTAATCATAGGTTCATCTCATTTTGCATATCCATACATGAGTATCTGTGTTAAGACTGGCAGACAACACAAAGAGACTTACCCAGATGACAATCGAGATGTTCGCCAAAGTCTCTCTTGGGGGCAATGTAGACTGGGAGGGGGCGACCAGTGAAGGGGTGGGTCACTGTCAGGGTCGTCGCAATCACTGCAGGCAGAGACAAATATCACTGAGCTGTAGTGGCATACTGGTTGTGCCCCCCCCCCCCGACTATCAATAAAGCATCTGTAAGCTGTTGTGCAGCTACATCTTAGCATGAAAATTAAAGGTTGATTAAGATTTGCCCCATTCTTTGCCCTCCCCACCCAAATCCTAGATACCCTATATCAAAACGAAAGCAACCCTTTTTTGAAAAAATAACATAAAGTCATTTGTTACAATTTTCACCAAATTATTACAATGATATTAATACCATGGAAACGACTATTGTGCAACGATTATGCTATCTTTAACGGGATAATATAATTTATTTCTAGCCTAACAATTGCTACGAGCCTCTAAAACACTGCATTATATGAATGTTATTAAATGGTTCTGTAGTGGATGGACATTTGCATAGATAATTTAGTGTGGCCCACATAACTTCAAAATTATTAATGAGAGATGGTGAGAAGCATATATTACTTGCAAAAATATGGACTGACAGAGGACTATTGATAAATGTTGCCTTTGCTGCACTTCTCCCTTGTGATAATGACACTTTAAATACATACCAGCTCGTTGATCAGGAGTTTGATCCTGAAACAATCAATGCAACAGCATTACATTTCAGCTAAATAATCTGTTTATTTAAGTGACATATATGCAGCTTAAAGTGTGAGTCTCATGACAGAACATAGCTAATGTTAGTATTAATTGGTGGAATTGTGTTGAGTGTGTATATTGTGTATTGAGTCTAATAAAGACGGGACGTGGACATGACTGCCTCACCTTATAGATATCCTGTGTGTTGAGGTAGTGGTCCTGAGACAGGAGGACATGAGAGGTGCCATAAACCCCCTCGGGTGTGGTTATGAACACAGACAATGGTTTCTCCAGGGCTGCGCCTTCATTCTGTGCAAAACCAGCCAGAGATGGAAAGATTATGATAGAAACACAAAATGACTGCATACTAAGTAATTCATGATAATAATAATGTACCTCCATAGTACGTATATCCTCAGGAATCTAAGTTGCAATAAACAAGAAACAGAGAAAGGCGAAAGTTTGGGCAAGGGGCCGCAGAGATCTAAGATGGAATGCATTTTAAACAATTTAATGTCTTGAGAATTTTTACAAAAGGAACACATATTACTGAATATTCTTCAGGACCGTTGATGAAACTTGCACTGTGTGTCTGATCCCAGGTGCCAAAATCCACTCGCGTCTTTCTACGGTCATTCACATCCTTGGAACATAGGCCTCTGAGTTAACAATTTGCAATGTATTTAAAAAAAGACAAAGATAGTTGTTTATTTTTCAGCAGCCATTCTCCAGGTGGCACCAGTGTGGCAATATGTTCAGTTTATGTCCAAAGTCCAATGATGGGCTCCGATATTAGTTTCGCATTCGATGATGATTCTTTTTTAATGGTATTGTTGAGGCTTTTGAGGGCTTTAGTTCACACTCAAGTTTGACAAGTTGAGCTTTTTACAAAACCTAAGTGTTCCTAATTGCCGCGATGGGGCATTTGCATTGAAAAAACACATTCAAAATCAGTAGCATCCATTTTGAATGTGGTGAACGTTGCGGTACATAAAATGTAACCGTTCAATTTCTGGCGGTGAACCGTGATGGATCGTGACGTCGCGAACTCTGAACGTGGCCCTGCTGCATGTAATGCTGTCTTAGGAGACAGCAGACATTAAATGGTCACGGGAACAAGTTTAAATTAAAAATGGTAGCAATGGTTGCCACTGGTTTGTTGTGCCATGGGTAGTACTGAGAAAGAGAGAGAGAGAGCTATACCTGAACGGTGAACTCGAGTCTGATGCCGTTGCAGTCTCCGATCCAGTGGCGCTGCAGAGCAATGATGTCACGCCACAGATCTGGGTCAACCTCGTTGAGGCCGTCAATCAGCGACTACAACATCATCAATCACATATATGACTCATCCTCAGAGAGAGAGAGAGAGAGAGAGAGAGAGAGAGAGAGAGAGATAGAGAGAGAGAGACAGAGAGAGAGAGACAGAGAGAGACAGAGAGTGACAGAGAGAGACAGAGAGAGAGAGAGAGACAGAGAGAGACAGAGAGAGAGAGAATCTGGTGTTGTATGACTGTTACATCAGATGAATGAATGAAATTTATTAGACCAATAATTACAAGTACATACTATAATTGAGTATATACAATAGGTCAGGAGACTCCCGTTAAGGCATTTAAATGCTGCTACCACGAGAGCCACCTTGAATAATAATTATAGTATAATAATAATATATTTACAAAGTAATTTAGCTAATAATATATGAGCATGCCATAGTAAAGATTATAATGAAAAGTTCATACACTAGCTGACATATACATGTGCACATATACGCTTATAATGAGCAAAACAATCACAAAATGCATTAATAGATGTATAGATGCTATCACTTCAGTTCAGTCTGTATTTATGTGCACAATTAAAATATATTTAATGTGACATCTCAAGTGATTTTGATAATGCAATTAACTTTTCAAATAGTTTAACTTTTACAGAAAATAAAAGATACCAAAAAATAAGTGTTTGAAAAAGTCTACTATTACGGGATATCAACACAGACAACAGTTTCCTAAAGTAGCTATTGCGTGTTGTTTCTATAAATGTAGCAAGTTAGGTTTTCAGAACAACTTATTTACATCTGCAAACATCCAATGTGATCCCTAAAACTGGTAAAAGTCCTTAATCAATGAGGAATTAAAAAAAAATAAAGACGTTACTTTTCTTCCCAGGGGCTATAGATCAGATGAAAGTTTGGCTCCCAAGATGCAAACCATCTGAGAGTTAAACATTAACATACCTACATATACAAGAGGTAAACATTAACCTACCTACATCTACAAGCTTGACTATACAGCTGTCTTGGAGGTAAACATTAACATACCCACATATACAAGCTTGACTATACAGCTGTCTCAGAGGTAAACATTAACATACCCACATATACAAGCTTGACTATACAGCTGTCTCGGAGGTAAACATTAACATACCCACATATACAAGCTTGACTATATAGCTGTCTCAGAGATAAACATTAACATATCCACATATACAAGCTTGACTATACAGCTGTCTCAGAGGTAAACATTAACATACCCACATATACAAGCTTGACTATACAGCTGTCTCAGAGGTAAACATTAACATACCTACATATACAAGCTTGACTACACAGCTGTCTCAGAGGTAAACATTAACATATCCACATATACAAACTTGACTATACAGCTGTCTCAGAGGTAAACATTAACATACCCACATATACAAGCTTGACTATATAGCTGTCTCAGAGATAAACATTAACATATCCACATATACAAGCTTGACTATACAGCTGTCTCAGAGGTAAACATTAACATACCCACATATACAAGCTTGACTATACAGTTGTCTCAGAGATAAACATTAACATATCCACATATACAAGCTTGACTATACAGCTGTCTCAGATATAAACATTAACATATCCATATATACAAGCTTGACTATACAGCTGTCTCAGATATAAACATTAACATATCCACATATACAAGCTTGACTATACAGCTGTCTCAGATATAAACATTAACATATCCACATATACAAGCTTGACTATACAGCTGTCTCAGAGGTAAACATTAACATATCCACATATACAAGCTTGACTATACAGCTGTCTCAGAGATAAACATTAACATATCCACATATACAAGCTTGACTATACAGCTGTCTCAGAGATAAACATTAACATACCCACATATACAAGCTTGACTATATAGCTGTCTCAGAGATAAACATTAACATATCCACATATACAAGCTTGACTACACAGCTATCTCAGAGATAAACATTAACATATCCACATATACAAGCTTGACTATACAGCTGTCTCAGAGGTAAACATTAACATACCCACATATACAAGCTTGACTATACAGCTGTCTCAGAGGTAAACATTAACATACCCACATATACAAGCTTGACTATATAGCAGTCTCAGAGATAAACATTAACATACCCACATATATACAAGCTTGAATATACAGCTGTCTCAGAGGTAAACATTAACACTGTTTGACCCACCTTGGAGCAGGCTGTGGTTTTGGTATACCACTGTTTGACCCACCTTGGAGCAGGCTGTGGTTTTGATGTACCACTGTTTGACCCACCTTGGAGCAGGCTGTGGTTTTGATGTACCACTGTTTGACCCAGCTTGGAGCAGGCTGTGGTTTTGATGTACCACTGTTAGACCCACCTTAGAGCAGGCTGTGGTTTTGATGTACCACTGTTTGACCCACCTTGGAGCAGGCTGTGGTTTCGATGTACCACTGTTTGACCCACCTTGGAGCAGGCTGTGGTTTTGATGTACCACTGTTTGACCCACCTTGGAGCAGGCTGTGGTTTTGATGTACCACTGTTTGACCCACCTTGGAGCAGGCTGTGGTTTTGATGTACCACTGTTTGACCCACCTTGGAGCAGGCTGTGGTTTTGATGTACCACTGTTTGACTCACCTTGGAGTAGGCTGTGGTTTTCATGCAGCACTGTTTGACCCACCTTGGAGCAGGCTGTGGTTTTGATGTACCACTGTTTGACCCGCCTTGGAGCAGGCTGTGGTTTTGATGTACCACTGTTTGACTCACCTTGAAGTAGGCTGTGGTTTTGGTATACCACTGTTTGACCCACCTTGGAGCAGGCTGTGGTTTTGATGTACCACTGTTTGACCCACCTTGGAGCAGGCTGTGGTTTTGATGTACCACTGTTTGACCCACCTTGGAGCAGGCTGTGGTTTTGATTTACCACTGTTTGACTCACCTTGGAGTAGGCTGTGGTTTTCATGCACCACTGTTTGACCCACCTTGGAGCAGGCTGTGGTTTTGATGTACCACCGTTTGACTCACCTTGGAGTAGGCTGTGGTTTTCATGCACCACTGTTTGACCCACCTTGGAGCAGGCTGTGGTTTTGATGTACCACTGTTTGACCCGCCTTGGAGCAGGCTGTGGTTTTGATGTACCACTGTTTGACTCACCTTGGAGTAGGCTGTGGTTTTGGAATACCACTGTTTGACCCACCTTGGAGCAGGCTGTGGTTTTGATGTACCACTGTTTGACCCACCTTGGAGCAGGCTGTGGTTTTGATGTACCACTGTTTGACCCACCTTGGAGCAGGCTGTGGTTTTGATGTACCACTGTTTGACCCACCTTGGAACAGGCTGTGGTTTTGATGTACCACTGTTTGACCCACCTTGGAGCAGGCTGTGGTTTTGATGTACCACTGTTTGACCCACCTTGGAGCAGGCTGTGGTTTTGATGTACCACTGTTTGACTCATCTTGGAGTAGGCTGTGGTTTTCATGCACCACTGTTTGACCCACCTTGAAGTAGGCTGTGGTTTTGATGTACCACTGTTTGACCCACCTTGGAGCAGGCTGTTGTTTTGATGTACCACTGTTTGACCCACCTTGGAGCAGGCTGTTGTTTTGATGTACCACTGTTTAACCCAGCTTGGAGCAGGCTGTGGTCTTGATGTACCACTGTTTGACTCACCTTGGAGCAGGCTGTGGTCTTGATGTACCACTGTTTGACTCACCTTGGAGCAGGCTGTGGTCTTGATGTACAACTCTTTAACTCACCTTGGAGTAGGCTGTGGTCTTGATGTACCATTGTTTGACCCACCTTAGAGTAGGCTGTGGTCTTGATGTACCATTGTTTGACCCACATTGGAGCAGGCTGTGGTCTTGATGTACAATTGTTTGACCCACCTTGGAGTAGGCTATGGTCTTCATGTACCACTGTTTGACTCACCTTGGAGTAGGCTGTGGTCTTGATATACCATTGTTTGAGGAACTTCTTCTCAACCTTGGCGCCGGAGCGCCATGAGCAGCCGTTCTCATCAATCTGTTCATCTGCCAGAACCGTCTGATCAACAGGGTCCCAGTTGACTGCTCCCTGGAGCAACAAACATGTCTACTGGTGATCCAAATAGTAAAGTCCGTATAGAGTTCATATTGCAGTTGCATGGTTTTACTAAAAATGTAACACAATATTGGTGTAGTTCAGTGGGTAATGTGTTCCAAAGCAGGCCATGTCCAAGCGACTGAACAACGGCCACACAGTGGACACTTGGCACATCAATGGCACCTGGGCTGTTACTTGGAAGAGTATGTCGTCTGTTAGACAATGGCACACTCTTCTGAAGTCTTTAATGGCATAATACTATCGAGATATCTGTGAAATTAAAAGATTTACATGTGAAAGTAGCCTATTTCTGTGGTCAATATTGGCTGAATGTTTTCAATGAATGCCTTTCAACAGGCAAATATCCAAAAGAATGAACCTTATTGCCAACAACACAACATATTTACAACAATGCAACTGAACGATTTAGTAGTAATAATAACAAATTACATTAGCAATAATGGACCTGTATGCAATATGATTTGCTGGTGAAATGATATGAAATGTGACGTTTTGGCACTGACCTCTTTCTGATAGACAAGTCCGGCCTCATACATCTTGAGGAAGATGTACTGCGTCCACTTATAGTATGCTGGGTCACAGGTAGCATACTCCTGAAGGAAAACATGACAAATATCATCAAATATATGTTGAAGTTTCTAGTTCTCAAACTAGCAAGTACTGGGTAGAATTAACAGTAGGATTTCATGAACGACAAACGTAACTAATTAAACTGTAAAACGAACTGTTGTACAAGAAGGAAGCAATACATATATGTCACACTGAAGTTATTTACTGATGCTATTTACTTGGTGTTGGCATGTTCGTTACACAATATTTTGACAAATGTATTTAATTCATGCGTTTCTTAACATGTTATGTTCTTGTAAATGTGGAAGAAGGGTCACTACAGTTATACAACATTGAGATGCATTTTATCAGTCAGGAAAGTCACGGTTCATGAATATGTCAGGTTGTTTATCACTTGAGAAGGGACGAAAGATAAAGACAAACCCTGTCCCAGTCTAAGGCGAGACCAAGACTCTCAAGCTGCTGCTTCATGCTGACAATGTTACTGTAACAAATGAGATAAAACAATAAATCTATATCAAGTTTTGTTATTCACAAAGTAGACTACATAAAGCGGTTACATTTAGTATTCTGGCTAGGAAATGAATTTGTATTTGAATACATATACAGCAGCGTATATTTTATTGAAACAACTATATCATGGTCATTTTTAGAAGCTGACATTCAAGTGTCAGTGTTTCCACAGATTAACACCACAAACTATAACATATCATCAGAACCATCACAAAGCTAACACATATGACAATGAGGAAAGGTTGACAAATATGTATTTTCATACATAAACAAACAGTATATAAACAAACATAAAATATACATATTTTTATATTTGTGGGGTGGTCACAGGTTGAGGTGACCGGTGGCATAATCGACCCCACTTTTAAGGTTTAGCCTCAGTTATATATAGTGTAATACGTCAGCGGGTAGTGTTGGTTTTAGATTTGGTGTGGTTGACTGGTGTGCTTGGTTAGTATTATACTGTGCAGTAGGTCTATGGTGATTTTAGCAGTAATGACATTGTCTGATATATGATATTATGTATACCAATACTGCTTGTGTTATGTGCCGAAATGTGGGCTCTGTCAACCTGAGGTACAGGAGACTAGTATGGGCTCAGTCACAGGCCTGGCCTTGGGATGTAGAGCCTACATTTATCTCTCTTATCACGTTAATAAATAAACGTCATTCATTTGGCCTTTTTTCATCACTATATTGGACTTTGTGTTGTTGCTTGCATAAATATATACATATATATATCATACCTGTGAAAACTAACATGATAAAGACTAATGAAATATACTGTATAATAAAGAATTTGTTATCTTATGCATTATCATGTGAATGTATATAATTAACACCTTATTTGGTAATCACCTGTAAACACCCAAAAATACTATATTATTACTCAGCATGGGAACCAATGTGCAGGTGTCATCACAAACGAGTGGTATTGTATTAAAAGCAGGCAAATAAAAAGACTCATTGGCTTCATTCTCAACATACATTAAGGAGAGTGGATCCCCGAGTGTGGAGAGAGTAGGAAGAGGAAGACCACGACTGAGATGGAAGAAGAGAGATTTGGCGAGATTGGGAGGGAAGAACAGGAGCAGGAGATGAGGAGTGGAAACGGGGCAGTCACCTGTTTACAATGACCTACCTGTACGTCCACTTGGCCGGTGGTTCTCCCCGTTCGATGGCTGCGTTCTCCGCGGGCAGTCCGAATGCGTCCCAGCCCATGGGATGAAGGACATACTTGCCAGTGAGGCGATGGTAGCGCGCCATTGTGTCACTGATTGTGTACACACGAACATGTCCCATGTGCAGCTTGCCACTTGGGTAGGGGAACATCACCAGCACGTAGTACTTCTGTCTCCCTTCCTGGCATGTGTATCATGCAGTGTAATCAGGCTATATTTGTTATTTCATTGCTAAAATATTCAAGCTTAAATTTTAAATAAACTTCTTCTATGAAGTAAAATGCAAAACACAAAATGTTGTCATGAAAAAAACCTGACAATAAATAATGTGATCATTGTATTTCAATTCAATATGTAGCCTAATAAACCATTTTGACATAAGTTAAAATTAGTAAAAATCAAAAAGTGTTTTGGGGACAGTTTACGTTTATATATGTAGTAAAACAACATACTTTAGTAACTAAAGTTGGTGTTTAATTTGTGGTACAATTCCTATGAAATATTCCACAACTACCAGCACTATATTGCAAATACTTTCAGTTGTTTTTATCTGATGGACAATTATTACATTTCTTGACAAGTTGTTTTTATATACTACTTAAAAATGAAAGTTAACAAATAAACAATATTGGTGTCAATCTTTATGAAATTTAAATTGTCTTACAATCATGGGTGTTTAAATTTGCATGAACACAACTGGATTTCTAACTACATTTTAAGCACTACACAATTACCAGAATTCTAACAATTTCAACAGAATTTGCAGTTAATCTTTTACCACTTTTTATTAAAGTTCTCTAAAAAATACTGGTAAACTGATTTTAAAATGTCTTGCGATAATTGTCTGCATTTTTTCTGGAACTTTCCATATTTTACTTTATTTCATAGATAGTTTGTAGGTTTACGCATATTTTCCACTCACCTTTAGAAATCTGTCGGCTTGCTTTACATGATGTGTCGTCACCTTTTCTTTCCAGTAGTCCTCCAGTTCTTTTCGTGTTTCTACACTCAATGTTTTCTCCTACAAAATACAGGTCATTCGATATACTCAAAATGGTCTATGTGTGGATGTGCAAACATGCAGTTGTTATGACAGCTGCACAAGTGCTACATAATACTGTATTAAACTAGTGATTTACCATCTTTTTAAATATTTATTTTTAGTAAGCTCTAAAGTTTTATATATTTACAGATCTGTTTCTGTTCTGGGAAAACATCTAGATATAAAACTTGGAATTTTACTTCTTTACACTGATCAATTTAGCTTTTTCTGATATGTTTGCAGTAGTTATCAGAGTTGTCCCCATAGAATACTTGACATTGCAAGAATTACAATTTACCATGTACTCGTTAGGTGACAACACCTTCGGTTTAAATTTTGAAAGATTGTTATTGTTGATTTTGAAAGATAATTTTTGGTAACTTAATTCAGGTGAGCTAAATATGAAACCAGAAAGATGCACATCACCTTATTTCTACTGTAGTACTAATCTACCAACATTACTTATGTTTTCACATGAAAACATGTAAAATTACTTGTAAGAAAATTTGACATTTTTAGGGGGCAATCAACATGGGTTATGAAGCAAGAAACTGAAGGTGGAAGAAACTCCACAGACAAACCCAGGTTCCAGTTTTGCTGAAGAGAAACCTCCTGGAGGGAGAACTGTGGCTGAGGACGGTGTGCCGACCACACCCAACACATCGCAGTAGGCGAAGTGACATCATCTACAATATATCATACAAATGTACAATTCACGTTGCTTCCTACATGCAGGCCTGGGGTCAATTATATCACAATGTAATATATTACTATTACTTAGTTGGGAATATGTCAAGGAGGTCTGGAGAAGTGGTGGACATGATGGTGAGGAGGAGAGTGGATGTTGCTTGTGTTCAGGAGACCTGGTGGAGAGGAGGCAGTGTGAAGTGGTTGGGCAGGAGTGGTGAGCGGTACAAGTTCGTCTGGCAGGGATGTGCTGATGGGAATGGTGGTGTCGGAGTGCTGGTCGCGGAGAAATGGGTAGACCAGGTGGTGAATGTGAAGACGGTGAGCGAGCGGATCCTAGTTGTGAAATTGCTCGTAGGGAAGCGGCTGGTGAATGTCATCTCAACATATGCCCCCAGGTCGACAGGACACAAGATGAAAAGGATGCTTTCTGGGATATGGTGATTGAAGTTGTGTCTAGGATACCAACAGGAGAAGCAGTTATCCTGGGCAGGGACTTGGCTGAGGAAGCAGCTGAAATGAAGGGCGTGGATGGGAAATGGAAAACGATGAAGAAGATATGGCTCAAGGCCACAGAGGAGATCTGCGGGTGGACAAAAGGTGCACCTATGCACAGGGAGACATGGTGGTGGAACGACGAGGTGAAAAGGGTGGTCGATGAGAAGAGGAGCTGCTTCAGAAGGTGGAAAAGGACGAAGGCGGAGGAGGACAGATTGGCGTACCTTGACGTGAAACACGCGGCTCGGAGATCGGTGTGGCTGGCTCAAGATGCCAAAAGGCAGGAGTTTGTGAAGGAACTGACAAGCGAGGAGGGAAAACGGCAGTTCTTCAGGATCGCGAAACAGATGGTGAAAGAAAGGCGGGACGTGACCAGCACAAGCTGTGTGAAGGATGAGCTCGGAAACACCGTGACAGATAGTAAAGGAATGAAGGAGGTGTGGAAAAAGTACATGGAGAAGCTGCTGAATGTCGAGAACGCCTGGGATGGCGAGGTGGAGTGTGATATGGTGGAGGGGCCGAGCTGCCGCATTACAGAGGAGGAAATATCAAAGGCGTTGAAGCACACTAAGATGGGGAAGGCAGCGGGTCCATCTGGTGTTGTTTCAGAAATGATGAAGGCAGCAGGCGACAAGGGTGTGGAATGGTTGACTAACCTGTGCAACAACATCGTGGCAGAGGGCCGCATTCCCGCCGACTGGAAAAACAGCATCCTAGTCCCTCTACTCAAAAGGAAGGGCCTAGTGTGGTTCTTTCAGGGCCATCAAGCTCCTGGAGCAGGCCATGAAGGTCATGGAGAGGGTGCTAGAAGTGAGAATGAGAGAGCAGGTGCAGATCAACGAGATGCAGTTTGGCTTTATGCTAGGGAAAGGGACGACAGATGCCATCTTCATCGTGCGACAAATGCAGGAGAAACACCTGGCCAAGAAGAAGCTCTACCTACCCTTTGTCGACCTGGAAAAGGCATTTGACAGGGTATCGAGGAAGGTGATGACATGGGCCATGAGAAAATTGGGTGTGGAGGAGTGGCTGGTGAAGGCAATGATGATGTTGTACAGTGAGGCGAACACCGTGGTAAGGACAGGGCATGGAGACAGCAGCAGCTTTGAGGTGAAGGTGGGGGTGCACCAGGGCTCAGTATTGAGCCCACTGCTGTTTGCCATTGTGATGGACTTGGTGACGAAGGAGGCGAGAGGAGGACTGTCCTGGGAGCTGCTGTATGCAGATGATCTCGTCCTTATGGCAACGACCAGGAAAGAACTAAGAAGGAAGCAGGTGGAGTGGCGCTCGAGATTGGTGGCCAAAGAACTGAAGGTGAACGCCGGGAAGTCGAAGGTGATGGTCAGCATAGGTGACAGAGGAGTGATGTCAGTGTCTGGTGCATGGCCATGTGGAGTCTGTAGCAAGGGTGTAGCCACAAACTCGCTTCAGTGTACATTGTGTACAAAGTGGGAGACATACAACAGAGTAGACAACTTCTGCTACCTGGGCGACATGTTAAGTGCGAAGGGTGGGGTAGATGCAGCGGTAACAGCGAGAGTGAGGTGTGTCTGGCAGAAGTTCAGGGAGTTAACACCCTTCCTGACTTCCAAAGTGCCCCCCCCCCTGAAGATGAAGGGCCAGGTGTACACAGCTTGTGTCAGAAGTGGCCTGTTGTATGGGTGTGAGACGTGGGCCATGATGACCGATCATGACACGAGATGGAAAGGGTTGAGATGAGGATGGTGAGATGGATGTGTGGCACATCACTCAGTGACAGACAGCCCAGTGCAGAGCTTAGAAGAAGAGTAGGAGTGGAGGGGATTGGGGATGTGATCAGAAGAAGCAGGCTGAGGTGGTATGTAGAGCAAAAGGGGCATGTAGAGCTAAAGGACGACGAAGACTGGGTGAAGGGCTATACAATGTTAGTGGTGGAGGGGACAGCTCCCGTCGGCAGACCAAGGAAGACCTGGCAGAACTCTGTGTATGCAGACTTGAATCTGATGGGTATCGACCATCAGGATACACGGGACCGTGTCAAGTGGAAGAGGGCAATTGAAAGAAAGGCGAACCGCCTCTAAACGACAATGATGAGTTTCCTTCCCATTACTATGGGAAGGTACTATTACATGCTGAATGTGATATATCACTGTTACTATTACATTTGAAGCAAATTACTATAACATTTTTTGTTAGAACTATTTATAGTATAACACACGTTATGCATAAATATGTACCACAAAATATATAGCAATCATATTTAGTATTATCTACAAACTACACTGTTTATGGATAGAACATATTTGTCATTTTATATTTCAGTACTATATAGGAATAAAAGACAAAATAAATTTTGCTGTCACTTAACTTGTTGAATTATAATCAGTGTAACTAAACCATATTGCTCTACTGCTGCTTGGTGGACAGTTGATTATTGGAACAAGTACAAAAACATGTGTGTGTAAAAAGGGTAGTTGGCATGAAAAACAACTTCAAAGAACTATTGAATCCCTTTAGCCATGCAGCTGTCACACTGTCCCAGTGTCTCCCACTATGTAAACTCTCATAACCTCCAGGCTGAAACCGACCGAGGGCCATGATCCACAGATGAGCAATCATAAAACCTGGTGAATCTAGTGGAATATTCTTTTCCTTTTAAATAATTAAATAACCAGACTGCAAATAAGTGCAACTCAAATTGAACTTTGAAATGTCAAATAGTAATATCAAAGTAACAGGTCAATTACTATTACATTGCTTGGTATTACTGTTACATTGTGTTTTTATTCAGCCTATTACTATTACTTCAATATTTGTTATCATTACTATTACCCCAGGCATGCCTATGTGACAATAGGTAATTTATTACACCAACCATGAAATAGTCACCATATATATAGGTGACTGACTGTCGTCTAGTGTCGAACAATATAATTGAATGCAACAAAGATAACTAGTTTAAAAAAATAACTAATTTTCTCGCAGCCACCACAGTCCTGTGAATCGATGTGTCATTTGTGACCAATTATTTTATGGAAAACAAGTTGTTAACTTTGACAAGTAATGTTAAATTTACAGCAATTAACACTTGGACTGGGGTTAGTTTGTTAGATTATCTGACCATCAGGTATCATAACATTTGCCCAACATCCACAGTGTCAATGTCAATGTATCAGTCAACCAGTTCAGACTTAGGTTCTGCCCCTGGGCATTTGTGTAGAATCCAAAACCATCTCATTTTCGCCATTATAACTTGAATTTTGCCTAACTTTGATACCTTGATGCATTAGTTCCATTATTCAACATTATCCCGAGCATATTTACATTTGAGAATATTGCGTCTTAGCGCACTTGTAAGGCAAAAATAGCACCCCGGTTTGCATCAACATACATCACTATATCACTTATTTTATGAGTGCGATGCGGTAATGCACAACCGAAGCCGTGCAGACTAGTGCAAACCGGGTCACTATTTGGGCTTCAATTCTTAGTGCAATAAGACAATAAATAAGCCTGGGATTATGTTGAATGATGGAACTAACCGTCTAACGCTGAGACTGAGGTGGGCAATTCCATGTCAGATCAATCACTAAAAAACCTCACCGTCTCTGATTTTGCTGAAAATTGGTATGTCAATTGGAATATGCCACACAAACAGCCATGCCAATTTTTAGAAAATTGGGTTGTATATTTTCTTAGTTACAGGCCCTCAAAAAAATTAAAATTTGTTGAAAAAAATCTATTTGATCACCGGTTTGGTTCACTTTCTGACCCATAACTTCAGTAATAATAATGCTAGACTAATAAATGTTACATTTCTGGAAAGGTCTCATTTAACTGCATCTAGTGGACATGGAATCGGGTAACTGAATAATAAAAAAATATAAATCCAAATACATGCAGTTTTGTGCCCTGTGACCCACCCGTGACAAAAAACCTCCAAACTGATTGGACCCAAAATACATGCATTATATAAAACAGTATGTAACCCAAATATCCTGAAAAAATCAGAGTGGGCACTCTTTGGGTTACTAAAATACAATCAAAATAGCATGTACATACACCCCGCATATGAACATTGCACTAATTCTAATGCTTGTTATACAGTCATTATGTACACCAAATGTGCTTGCATACTAAACATGTCACTGTCAGTCAGGTATCTTTTAGTGAAACTAGATAATTGTCATGTTAAACCTGTCTAGATAATTAATTCTCTTTATACAGTGCATTATAATTAGAACCAATATTATAACACCAACACGTCTCAAACTGGTCATGCATTGATGCAGTTTATTTACCGGTACACTTTTTATATATTGGTATAAATTTAATAAATTGTAAAAAAACCACAAGCTAATTAATTTTCAACCATTTCTCCACTTGGTCAAAGTCATGACTGTTATTATTAGACTAACTGAAATGTTCATAGTCTCGAGTCCAATGCATGTACACGAATTCCTCATTCACAGTGCAACAGCTGGTTGTCCCATCAATCCTTTTACACAGCCTGCAATGCAAATATTTAGTAATGGTAAGGGGCATGGAAATATAATTTGCTAGATAATTCACATCGAATCAAACTGTAGGTAGATTCAGTATTGCCCTGTTGGGGTTTGTAGCATATTTAGATTCTTTAGAGGGGTGGATAGACTGAATCACTCATTATTTTGCCATGCTGCAATGTGAGGACAAAACAGGTTACAAAATTATTCCAGAATATTATTCCAGTAGTCCCCCCTAAATACACCATTGAATATCGATATAATATAAATATATAATAGCAAGTATCCAGTCTTTGGGACTGGTTAAAAAAAATATTTGTTTATATAATTATACTCATAGTCTAATACTATGTGATATATATGTATATGATATATACCACTCACCACTGCTTATAGCCAGCCAGTACTAAACAAAGGATTATTCTCTAAAGTGGTATAATTTTGGATTACCTTGTTCATAAGAAGAGTAGCGTTTTTCATATCTGGTGCACTGAGTTGATAGACTTGCCCGGTTGACATAAGTGGTTCGACAGTGGTCAAGATCTGATCTTGACCAACGATCAACTCATCAAGGCATCTTGGGAAGGTGAAGGAAGGCGAAAGTCCGGCTGGATGAAGAAAGCTGACTTATGCTTCATTGGTTTCAGGCATCACCTTCAACACGTAGGCTAGCCACCAGTTGTCATCATACATGCACATAATGTATGATCCGTCAATGTCAGCCACTCGTAACAGTTCTCGTTCATTCGTAATCTTCACGATCTCCTGTTCTGTGTCTGCTGAGAACTCGTGCACTTCCATCAAAGAACGTGATCCTTGAACGGGAACGAAGGAGTGCAGTCGCTGTGTTCCTGTTACTACAACAGCATCAGCAAATCTGTTCCGTAACTTAACTTCTTCATCTGTGATTTCATCTGTGTCAACAAACATGACTTTGATGGACGGCAAGTTGCCAGAGGCCCACACAAACAAGTCCATTGGTGTCTGGATCTGGTCATCATATGGCTTCTGAAGGCTGGCTCTAGCAGCCAGTCGTTTCACAGTGCCACCGACACCATTACATGGGCCCTTGCCATGAGACGTGGCGAAGAAGTGCCACTCTGTAACACCATTAAAGTCTTCTGCATGGAAAATGGTGTTGGAGAAGTTCTTTCTATTCTTGTACTGCGATGCAGCTCCATCCGAGAAATAGATGACATGGTGAAGAGGCATGTTGTCACGCAGAAATGATATCAGGTGACGTTGGTAGCAATGCACAGCCACTGTACCATGTGTCATTGAGTTGGAGATGGCCACAAAGGTTTTGTGCTTGACTACTCCTTCTTCTCGATAGTAGGCAACAAACGGATGTATGGTTGCTTGGTCATTTGTCCAGTGGTAGCCCTGTGCAGCATCTTGCACAACAAATGAGTAATTCTCTGCAAAATCACCAGTGACTATCACCTCTCCTTCAACCAACTGACTTTTCTTGTCTTTCAAGAAAGCTGACTGTTGTTTCGCGATAAAATCGTGATGTTTTAAGACCTCAAGATTGTCCATCAAACAATCCACAAACACGTCCGTTTGTTTTACAACCGTCTCCAGTCTTGTTCGATCAACCGAGACCCATGCTTTATATGTAATTTCATCGATGGCTACCAGGTAGTTCATCAAGTGCGGCATGTAGACTCTCTTTCAAATGATCCTGTGTGGGACAGTAGTCACACTTCCCAAGGAAACATGCCGGTAACGGTGGATTGCATGTCATAGCTGCTATGAGATGGTCATACTTGATATCCGCATGATAGTCTCCCACGATTTTGCAGAACTCTGATGCATTGCTCAGTTTTGCACCGTGCAGCATGAGCTTCACGTTCTGGTGGATGGTGCATACGCAGACGCTGTACGTGCCACTGGCACCTGGCAACACAACATTCTTTGGGCGTAGTTCGGCGAATTTCGAAAACCCTATTGCTAGTGTCGGGTGTTCAGCCTTGAAACAACTGTATGCTTCCTTCAGATTGCACAGAATCAGACGCTTCTAGACGTTACAACGCTGACCTTGAATTCTCATACTGACACAGTCTTTTTTTCGAGGCATCAGTCGACTTACAACATCACTTTCGTAAAAGTTTCTTACTACAGTTGCTGTATCTTCAGAGAGAGTCTTCCCTGGCTTTGGGTTAGGAGACGACATAATTCCTTCGGTACTGGTCAGTCGCTTTGCTACCCGTGCCATGTGGTAGCTTGTACCAAACTCGGACATCAAGCGCCGAATGCTCCAGGTAGACGGTGCAACAGTGAGAATGGAGATTTGTTCACTGCGAGAGCTGCTGCCTGAGAACTTGATTTTTAAATGTCTGAGAATATCATTGTGGTCATCTGATGCTGCATTGTCATCTTCATCATCATCTTCAATTCTCAGCCTCTTCCGGATGGTTTCCCCTACACGATTCAACTTATCTTTCGCATATCGTTTAGTGGACAGCTTCTTCTGTAAGATTGGTGATTCACCAAGCACGGTCAGTGAACTGTTCAATTGATTGACTGCGGTTGAACGGCCAACTTCATACACGTCATCAGTGCTATCACCTTCAGCATCTTCATCTGGGCATGCAGGGACCGTCTTTGGGCGCCAACTTGGTAGTTGCTTCCGGCATCGTGTGCACAATTTTTTGCCAGGTATGAGCACAATATTGGAATATTGGGCAGCCAAAGATTTGGTAATTTGTCGCAATCCGCTGACTTTTCGAGAAGGCTTTCCTGTATGGCATAGCCACGGATCACAGCACACTTTCTGGTTGGAAGCATAACTAGTAATGTACTTTTTCAAGTGAATGTCACACAGTACCGTAACATTATCTAATCCAATTCGCAGAGTAGCTAAAGATTGTTGCTCCTGTGTCAGTTGATGTGTGCTCAAAACAGGATCACACAGTTTTCCTTTGTCAATTCCAACACAGCACAACGCCATGGTTAGTGAAGAACTGATGTATGTCATCAGTGGTAAATGGTGGATCTCAGCTTAAAACAGTAAACGTTGTATCTACTGTACATTGTATCTGTTATGTAACAAAATGTGAAGCTGCAACTTGATAACCACTGTTACATATTTTATAGGTCAGAATATAAAATGTATTATGTATAATATAATTATATATACCTGGTACTTGTATATTTACTATTTAGTATAAGTAAATTAATAGACTGGATAATTGCAAAATGATAGCATAGAAAAAATATTATAACAGAATTATACAAATTAAAAAAAAATTAATATGTGTGCTATTTTGATAATATCTTAAAAACCCTGAGTGCCCACTCTGATTTTCTCAGGATATTTGAGCTACATATTGTTCTATATAATGAATCTATTTTTGGTCCAATCGGGGGGTCACAGGTCACCAAAATGGCATGTATTGAAAAAAATTTTGTTATAAATATTTTGTTATATGATTCCATGTCCACTTGATGCAGTTAAATGAGACCTTTCCAGAAATGTAACATTTATTAGTCTAGCACTATTATTACTGAAGTTATGGGTCGGAGAATGATACAAAACGACGATCAAATTCCGTTTTTTTAACAAATTGTAATTTTCTTTAGGGCCTGTAACTCGAAAACTATACAACCCAATTTTCTAAAATTGTGCATGGTTGTTTACATAATATGTGCCAATTAGTATATGAAATTTAAGCTAATTCGGAGGTGGGTCGGCCAAAAAAGTGTCAAAACTGATTGATTTGACATGGAATCACCCAGGTATCAAAGCTAGGCAAAACTCAAGTTATACCAGCGAAGTCGAGGTGGGTCCGGATTCTACACAAGTGCCTGCCTCTGAGTTTGACAGGCTCATCTTAACCCTCACTCAGTCATTCATTCAGTGTCCTCACAGTGACACTGACTGGGCCTCTGCACTGCGTCTGCAGCCTGCTCTGCGTCCGACAGTGACAAGCAAATTTCTGAACTTGAAGGACGCGTTTCAAACACACCGAACTACGTTTAGTGTATTGTCAAGGCAAGTACATGTACGGCATACGTTACGTCATATAATGTGAATTATATCAATAAAAATGCACAAATGTGAACGTACTGTGTTGATTATAATTATTATTAAACCGTCGAAGTACACAAATCACACGTTTTGAAGGAGGGCGCCATGTTTTAAAGCAGTACTTCCTGTTCCCACAATTCCCTTTCTTTCCGGTCGGCCATAGATTAGAGGTGTGTAATGTATCAAGAGTTACTATCGTAATCTGCCAATTTCTTTGCCATCCCACTAGTTCAACATCTGGAAGTTCGGTTTATGTTATTATATTTCATTCCCTTTCTAAGTACGAACATATAGTTGCGATATGTTTGTATTTGTTGTCCAACAATCCATTAGAATGTCAACGTGTTGCCACGGTCGGTGCCAGTCGTCGACTGCCGACAGAATTTCGTGTGTCGGTTTATGTCGGCAAACACTAAGTTGATTTAAAATTACACTAGACTATTAACCAAATCATGCAGTACTTTATGACACCATCTTTCGCCGGAAAACTTATTTACGCAAGGCCCATGGTCGTGGGCTCTCAAGACTCATCTACTATCTCAGTATCTGAATATCTCTAGGCGGGACTTGCAATCAAAATAAAATTTCAAGTAAAAACCCATTCATGATTCACACTATTTTTTAGGATTAAGACTTGTACATCTCTTGCGAATAAGTAATCGTTCGTCCTCGCCATAGATTGCTCACAACAACAAATGGGATGTAAATCACAAATGTAGCACATCCACAATGTCGATGACCACATGGGTTATGGCAGACCTGCTCCGTTGTGACGCCAACTCCAATTGGCACGGTTAGCAATAAATCCTCCAACCCAGTGTTCACAATGCCAACTTTTCTTGACACACAGATCCGTATTTATTACAAAAACATTGTTTTAATGACTGCGCCCACGATTTTCACGAACAAGTTCAGATAGCCAAACTGGAATTAACCCGGGAATCTCCCCCGACCCGTTCGCGAATCCCGTGTTTGCAAAGTATTCACCCCCTATATAATATACCCTATATTGGTGACCGTGATAATTGGAGTTGGCGTCGCAACAGAGCAGTTCTCATGGTAAAAGGTTAGCGAGCAGCTCGTGGCGGCCGCTATGGTTGCACATACTTCTATATGTGATGTAAACAGAGAAAGATGTGAGCGCACATGATGATCACCAACAACATAAAATTGTACCTCCTTGACGATCACAAAAAACCTCCATTTGCAACTCGGCCCAGCTCCAACTCTTAACCTCAATGGAAGAGTACAAATGAACATTATTTACAGCAAAATGCCAAAATCCTTTGCTCCCTTAGTGCTGAATCAGGGTGATAATAGGCCCTGTGACATGTGATGGTTACAATTTAAGTATTAAACGATTGTTGGACAGCAGATTTGGCTGTGTATGCTTACATATAACAAAATGCTATCTTATTGTTTTATTATTTAATTACAACAATCCCCTTGCATAGTAATTTTGTAGCCTGTTGTTGCACTGCTAACATGTTTCTATTTAAATTAATTTCTGTTGCAGCCAAGATGGCGCCCAAACGTAATAATATGGTCCCTAATGGGCACTTCCACAAAGACTGGCAGCGCTGGGTGAATACCTGGTTCAACCAGCCAGCCCGCAAGATCCGCAGGCGAAATGCACGTGTTGAGAAGGCCCGCAAGATCGCACCTCGTCCCGTCGGTGGCAGGCTCCGACCCGTAGTGCGTTGTCCCACCTTTAAGTACAACACCAAGAGCAGGCTCGGTCGAGGATTCACACTTGAAGAACTGAAGGTAAACACGGATTTAACTCCAGTCCTCATCAGGCCAATTAATTTGTGTTTCTTGTAGATGTTTGTTTATTCAGACTATTTGATGATTGTAAATATTAAACTTGTCATTTTATTACCCCTTCACATTGGTATATTTTAAGAAAACAAGACAGTGTATTAAGTAACAAACCATCCAGAAAGTCGGATTTGTATGTGTAGATACTGCAAGATGTTGAACATAAAAAAATTATCACTTGAATAATTCCACGTTCTTAACAGTATCAGTTTGGGAGAAAGTGAACTCTTGCTTAGATCTACATTGATCTTGTCATATAATGATGCATGTCGTTTGTGTAAACAGGCAGCTGGCATTGCCAAGCGGGTTGCGCCCACAATTGGAATTGCTGTTGACTTCCGCCGCAAGAATCGGTCAATCGAAGGGCTCCAGACAAACGTACAGAGGCTGAAGGAGTACAAGTCCAAGTTGATCCTCTTCCCGAAGAAGCTCAGCAACCCGAAGAAGGGAGATGCAACAGTGAGTAGTTGTCTGTCATGTTGTGTCTGGTTACACAGTATCTGTACTGTCTACCAGCAAAAGGGCTGTCATTCACTAGATTCGCTAGTTGGTTATGTGTTAACACGCTCCTTAGATCCACTCTTGGGCCACTGTATCGATGTACTTAGATATAACATGCTCTATAGATCCATCCCTGGGCCACTGTCAATGTACTTAGATATAACATTCTCTTTGGACCCACCCCTGTGCCGCTGCATTGATGTACCTAGATATAACTCGCCTTAGATCCATTCCTGGGCCACTGTCGATGTATCTAGAACACGTTCCTTAGATCCACCACTGGGCTGCTGTGTTGATGTACCTAGATATAACTGTCCTTAGACCCACCCCTGGGCCACTGTCGATGTACCTAGATATAACACGCTCCTTAGATCCACCCATGGGCCACTGTGTTGATGTACCTAGATATAACACGCTCCTTAGATCCACCCCTGGGCCACTGTGTTGCCGCGCGTAGGGCAGCCGGCCAGCAACTTGAGGTTGTTCAGTCGGGGGTGCTTGAGTCATTGGTGTGTGAGAGTAATATACCTCCGTGGGTGGTCCTTCCCTGGGGCGGGGACGCTCGTATGTCCCCCGTGCTCCGTGGGTCTACTGCCGATGGGGACAAACTGTTTGTATGTTATTAAACACTTATCAGGTATGTCCTCCTGCCGTCATAAACTAACCTCATCTAATCCTGGTTAGGTGTGCTGGTGTCCTCATAACTCATTAGATCCACTCCCAGACCTCTGTGTTGATATTTCTCGTTATAATACGCTCCATAAATCAACTCCTAGGTCTCTGTGTTGATATCTCTCATTATAATACGCTCCATAAATCAACTCCCAGGTCTCTGTTAATTTGTCTTGTTATATCACTTTTTTTTAGATACAACCATTTCTAACCCACTGTTGAAGTACCTCATTAAAATGTGTTCCTTACATACAATCCTGGGCCAACTGGCATTGACATTAATGTTTTGCATCCACTTGCCTAATGGGCATGTACATTTGAAAAATTACCCCCAAAAACATGCAATTTAGATTGTGCCATGTGAAATAGCAGTAGATATAATGACTAGATGTCGCCACATGAATGCGCAACCCAATCAAATACGTTCTGCTTTCCCATGTCTGGTCACCGCCGGTGTCCATAGTGTTTATTAAAAAAATTTCATTCACATTATTCAGTTTGATTGGTAATCGCAATGCCGTGAGTTAAAGACAACTAGAGATTCAGACATGAGTGGTTAGTGGACGATGATTATAACAAATCTGGGTCTGGAAAGATTGCTGTGACGTTCAGAAGTTAGTGCCATGCAAGGATCAATATCGACATAAATATGTGAACATTGCCCATATTTGTACAGTTTCAAGTAATCATGCAAGGTGTTGGACAGATGCAGTTCTTGTTTAATTGTAGTGCAGAGGGTGTCAGATGGTAGAAATTATTTAAAACGACAGTGGCCAATTGGATTAAAACCAGTGGCACATCGGGCCAGTAAAGTATGAACACTGGTGGCCCAGACTGGCCTGGCAGCTTAAAAAAGGCACTGTGCCAATGTTAATGTCGAGGCCAGGCCACTGTGTTGATGTATCTCGTTAAAACACGCTTCTGGGCGCTGTATTGATGTACATATTTGTAACATGCTCCTTAAATCCACCCCTGGGCCACTGTGTTGATGTACCTAAATATAACACGCTCCTTAGATCCACCCATGGGCCACTGTGTTGATGTACCTAGATATAACACGCTCCTTAGATCCACCCCTGGGCCACTGTGTTGCCGCGCGTAGGGCAGCCGGCCAGCAACTTGAGGTTGTTCAGTCGGGGGTGCTTGAGTCATTGGTGTGTGAGAGTAATATACCTCCGTGGGTGGTCCTTCCCTGGGGCGGGGACGCTCGTATGTCCCCCGTGCTCCGTGGGTCTACTGCCGATGGGGACAAACTGTTTGTACGTTATTAAACACTTATCAGGTATGTCCTCCTGCCGTCATAAACTAACCTCATCTAATCCTGGTTAGGTGTGCTGGTGTCCTCATAACTCATTAGATCCACTCCCAGACCTCTGTGTTGATATTTCTCGTTATAATACGCTCCATAAATCAACTCCTAGGTCTCTGTATTGATATTTCTCGTTATAATACGCTCCATAAATCAACTCCTAGGTCTCTGTGTTGATATCTCTCATTATAATACGCTCCATAAATCAACTCCCAGGTCTCTGTTAATTTGTCTTGTTATATCACTTTTTTTTAGATACAACCATTTCTAACCCACTGTTGAAGTACCTCATTAAAATGTGTTCCTTACATACAATCCTGGGCCAACTGGCATTGACATTAATGTTTTGCATCCACTTGCCTAATGGGCATGTACATTTGAAAAATTACCCCCAAAAACATGCAATTTAGATTGTGCCATGTGAAGTAGCAGTAGATATAATGACTACCACGGGTAGATGTCGCCACATGAATGCGCAACCCAATCAAATACGTTCTGCTTTCCCATGTCTGGTCACTGCCGGTGTCCATAGTGTTTATTAAAAAAATATCATTCACATTATTCAGTTTGATTGGTAATCGCAATGCCGTGAGTTAAAGACAACTAGAGATTCAGACGAGTGGTTAGGGGACGATGATTATAACAAATCTGGGTCTGGAAAGATTGCTGTGACGTTCAGAAGTTAGTGCCATGCAAGGATCAATATCGACATAAATATGTGAACATTGCCCATATTTGTACAGTTTCAAGTAATAATGCAAGGTGTTGGACAGATGCAGTTCTTGTTTAATTGTAGTGCAGAGGGTGTCAGATGGTAGAAATTATTTAAAACGACTGGCCAATCGGATTAAAACCAGTGGCACATCGGGCCAGTAAAGTATGAACACTGGTGGCCCAGACTGGCCTGGCAGCTTAAAAAAGGCACTGTGCCAATGTTAATGTCGAGGCCAGGCCACTGTGTTGATGTATCTCGTTAAAACACGCTTCTGGGCGCTGTATTGATGTACATTTGTAACATGCTCCTTAAATCCACCCTGGGCCACTGTGTTGATGTACCTAAATATAACACGCTCCTTAGATCCACTCCTGGGCCACTGTGTTGATGTGCCTAGATATAACACACTCCTTAGATCCATTTCTAGGCCACTGTGTTGGTGTACCTAGATATAACGCTCCTTAGATCCACCCCTGGGCCACTGTTGCCGCACGTAGAGCAGCCGGCCAGCAACTTGAGGTTGTTCAGTCGGGGGGTGCTTGAGTCAATGGTGTGTGAGAGTAATATACCTCCGTGTGTGGTCCTTCCCCGGGGACGCTCGTGTGTGTGTCCCTCATGCTACATGGGGTCTACTGCCGATGGGGACAAACTGTTTCAATATAATCTTTTGTGTAATGCAATATGTGGCAATTTAGTCCAAGCTTTTCAGTAGGGAATTAACATTAATTGATATATCATTTGGTAATAAGTAAGTGTCTTATAGACCAGTGGAGTTTTTTTTATTCCCCATGGTGGAGGCTAACAGGAAATCAAAAGTATTTTTGTCTTTTATCCCCAAAAATTATTTGTGTTGTGCTGACTGTGCACTGTGTTTGTCATGCTGACAGTGTGCTGACTCTGCGTTGTGCTTGCAGGAGGAGGAAATGAAGATGGCGACCCAGCTGGAGGGTGTGGTGATGCCGCCTCGTGCTGTCGTGCCCCGTGAAAAGGCACGCAAGGTGACGGAGGAGGAGAGGAAGTTCAGCGCGTACACGGCGCTGCGACAAGCCCGTGCCCACAAGAGACTGCTCGGGGCTCGACAGAAGAAGGCTGCAGAGGCTGCCGAGGGGGGGCGCAAGTGAGGGGTGTCAACCTGCTGTACAGTCGTGGTCCATAATTAAAATAAAAAAACTCAAAAGGATAGCTGTCGTGTGTGATTTTGTTGTAGCGGGTGGATTAAAATATTACTTAGCGAGTTATCACCGTTACTGACATTTACCAATTTGTAGAGTGCTAATTCTCAGTTGCCCCCTCATTTAACACTTAGTTTCATAATTTTTAGTGTCGTATATAGTTATGTAAGTAACCATAAGACAAACGATTGTAAGTTAAACTGAGGCTGCCAATCATTTTATAATAAAAAAACGTTTAATAAGCCCAAAACAGTTCACAGTGTGAATCATGAATGGCCGCTAAATTATTATTGTAAACAAAACATTGTTTATATAAACAGTAATTATTATTGCCACACAATGGAGGCATGTGTCCTTCCAATAATTACCACACTGACTGATCGCAGTAACTGAACGAACAATCTCGTAGTTGGGTGATTATTAGCTCAACGAAAGAAATTGCTGTAAAATTATTGTAAAAAGTTTGATCGGTAGATGTCATCCAGGCTGCCCTGGTTGGTTCCTGGCCCGCGACGTAGCGCCACTTGTCAAGGGTAAGTTGCTCTAGGGTCGAGTGTCTAACCGCTGTAATCGTCATTACTGGTTAACTGTGTAAAGTAATTATTCATTGGGGTTAAAGTTATTATAGTTAGGATTGGAGTAAGTTGGTTGGAGTACGGGTTACACTTCCTACGATTATGCAGTCGGCCGCCCACGTAGTACCCTAGCTACCAGTACACATAATACTAGTGCGCGCCCCGTGCAGCAATTGTTCGACGTATTGGTCTTTGTCCACCTTTCATTCAGTTGAATGTATACATGCCAACTCTCCCGGAATTTCTTGGAGTCTCCTTGATTTTGGGTGTGTCTCCCGGAATACAGATACATTTCCCAGACTTTCGCTTAAAATTTCCAACAGCACCCCCACTCCCCGTCTTCGAGACAGCGTGATACCACGGGAGTCGGGTTGAATCCGGCTAGAAATCTCCAACAACCCTCCGCCCCGTCTTCCTATGTCAAGATCCGAGACAGCGCTACTCGGGAAGCGTGCTGAACCGCTGTCGAATATCCCGGAATTAAAAAAAAAAGGGAGGTATAGGAATGACGTCACAGGCGGCACGGACCAACCCACTCCGCACCCAGAGGACCATGTCGTGGCAGCTGGTTGTGGTCTCTAAACTCCAGGCACTGCGTGTATTAAATTTAGAGGTCCTTTGTTATCACATGCGGCCCACCGGGGCGACACACTGAACACCGAGCTTCATGCAGTAACATCTAGCTACCACCACGAAAACAACGTGTGTCTCGGGCTGATGTTATTCCAATCTCACAAAGCAAATAGGACACTGTGATAAAGAAAGTCCTAAGACCTAAAGAAGCGATGAATGCAGATACAATAGATGATTCGTCACGCTTGATTATATCTGGCTGTTCACCGAAGTCAATCGAGGTGATCACCGAAGGCAGTGCGTCTTCTCGCCCGTCTAGCAGAATGCTCAGCGACCCGACAGTCTGGACGGTTCTAGGCATTCATCCTAATCACCAAGTTAGTCAACAAACAACAAAGCATGCCCATAACTGCGAAACAGGACAAATCCGAAATAGACGAAATCCGCCGTTCTCTTGAATTTTTACGCAACTCCGTCGACGATATTAAGAAGCAGACCACAGCGACTGACGAGGGTATCACCGAGCTGCTGGAGATCGTCAAGGCGAAAGACGAGCGCATATCAAAGTTGGAGGCACAAGTAAACGATCTGGAGCAACATTAAAAAAAAAAAGAACGTGATCATCACATGCCTGAATATTCAGTTATCCTTCGACCGCCACTACGAAGAAACAAAGCACGCGGAACTCGACATCGACCGCCACCGAGGAAACTCCGACCGTCTCCGAGAGTGCCACGATGAGAACGAACTTCGTTAACTTCGCCAGACCGAAGTTGAACGTAACGATCGAACCGTACGACATCATCGCGATCCACGACCTTCCGATGCGGCGTGATGGGAAACGTCTCATCGTCATGCAGTTTCACTCGGCTGACAGGAAAGCCGAGCTAATGATGAAACGAGGTGCGTTGAGGGGAACGGACATTTATCTGAAGGACCACCTCTCAACGCACAACAGCGAACTATTTCGTCAAGCGCGACAACTGAAGCGTGACCGGAAGATCCTCTGCGCGTGGACACAACACTGCAGCGTCTTCATTAAGATTCGAGAGGACGATCAACGACTGAAAGATTCTCGCAGATCTTGCTAGTGTTTGTTCAGGTATTAGAAATGCCTATGGACTTATTAGAAACACTCCCGTTTGCGGGAATCTTTCATGATGAATAGTCTGGTTATGAATTTTGCCAATATGTCTCCAATCAATTCGATCCGTTGAACTTTCGTTCGTTCCAATACTCTGATTATAGAGTCCATGACCAAGAAAGCAGCATTGATCCAGATAATAATTTCTATAATCATATCTCACCAAACTGTAAATTTAACGAAATTCTTATTTTAATTCGCGCAGTTTGAATGCAAATTTCGAAAACATTTGTAATTACAATCACTTAATATTGATTTCGACATTATTGCTATTTCTGAGACATGGACTCAATCTGATCAAACGTCCCGGTTTCAACTACCAGGTTACTCATCCTTTCACATTGTAAGATATTACAAACAAGGTGGTGGTGTGGCGCTATACTTCAACCACCAGGTTACTCATCCTTTCACATTGTAAGATATTACAAACAAGGTGGTGGTGTGGCGCTATACTTCAACCACCAGGTTACTCATCCTTTCACATTGTAAGAGATTACAAACAAGGTGGTGGTGTGGCGCTATACTTCAACCACCAGGTTACTCATCCTTTCACATTGTAAGAGATTACAAACAAGGTGGTGGTGTGGCGCTATACTTCAACCACCAGGTTACTCATCCTTTCACATTGTAAGATATTACAAACAAGGTGGTGGTGTGGCGCTATACTTCAACCACCAGGTTACTCATCCTTTCACATTGTAAGAGATTACAAACAAGGTGGTGGTGTGGCGCTATACTTCAACCACCAGGTTACTCATCCTTTCACATTGTAAGAGATTACAAACAAGGTGGTGGTGTGGCGTTATACTTCAACCACCAGGTTACTCATCCTTTCACATTGTAAGAGATTACAAACAAGGTGGTGGTGTGGCGCTATACTTCAACCACCAGGTTACTCATCCTTTCACATTGTAAGAGATTACAAACAAGGTGGTGGTGTGGCGCTATATTTCAACCACCAGGTTACTCATCCTTTCACATTGTAAGATATTACAAACAAGGTGGTGGTGTGGCGCTATACTTCAACCACCAGGTTACTCATCCTTTCACATTGTAAGATATTACAAACAAGGTGGTGGTGTGGCGCTATACTTCAACCACCAGGTTACTCATCCTTTCACATTGTAAGAGATTACAAACAAGGTGGTGGTGTGGCGCTATACTTCAACCACCAGGTTACTCATCCTTTCACATTGTAAGAGATTACAAACAAGGTGGTGGTGTGGCGCTATACTTCAACCACCAGGTTACTCATCCTTTCACATTGTAAGAGATTACAAACAAGGTGGTGGTGTGGCGCTATACTTCAACCACCAGGTTACTCATCCTTTCACATTGTAAGAGATTACAAACAAGGTGGTGGTGTGGCGCTATACTTCAACCACCAGGTTACTCATCCTTTCACATTGTAAGAGATTACAAACAAGGTGGTGGTGTGGCGCTATACTTCAACCACCAGGTTACTCATCCTTTCACATTGTAAGAGATTACAAACAAGGTGGTGGTGTGGCGCTATACTTCAACCACCAGGTTACTCATCCTTTCACATTGTAAGATATTACAAACAAGGTGGTGGTGTGGCGCTATACTTCAACCACCAGGTTACTCATCCTTTCACATTGTAAGATATTACAAACAAGGTGGTGGTGTGGCGCTATACTTCAACCACCAGGTTACTCATCCTTTCACATTGTAAGAGATTACAAACAAGGTGGTGGTGTGGCGTTATACTTCAACCACCAGGTTACTCATCCTTTCACATTGTAAGAGATTACAAACAAGGTGGTGGTGTGGCGCTATACTTCAACCACCAGGTTACTTATCCTTTCACATTGTAAGAGATTACAAACAAGGTGGTGGTGTGGCGCTATATTTCAACCACCAGGTTACTCATCCTTTTACATTGTAAGAGATTACAAACAAGGTGGTGGTGTGGCGCTATACTTCAACCACCAGGTTACTCATCCTTTCACATTGTAAGATATTACAAACAAGGTGGTGGTGTGGCGCTATACTTCAACCACCAGGTTACTCATCCTTTCACATTGCAAGAGATTACAAACAAGGTGGTGGTGTGGCGCTATACTTCAACCACCAGGTTATTCATCCTTTCACACTGTAAGAGATTACAAACAAGGTGGTGGTGTGGCGCTATACTTCAACCACCAGGTTATTCATCCTTTCACATTGTAAGAGATTACAAACAAGGTGGTGGTGTGGCGCTATACTTCAACCACCATGTTACTCATCCTTTCACATTGTAAAAGATTACAAACAAGGTGGTGGTGTGGCGCTATACGTCAAATATGATCTCGTTTGCTCTAGTATATAAAGTAAATCAATAACTGTAAATGATGTATTTGAATGTGTTACTATTGAGTTACAGTCAACAAGCTGTAAACATAATAATAACTTGCGTGTACAGAGCACTCGGGTCTGATATACATTTATTTAGTGACAACTTTGACCGCCTGTTTAATAAAGTTGCGATTAAGAAAACTACATTCATTTGTGGCGATTTCAATATATATATTCATTGAAACATGACTCGCACAGAGGTATCAAAGATTTCCTAGATTTTATGTTCAGGCTTAGCATGTTTCCAGTAATTATTAAGCGCACCACAATTTCGAATGTATCGGCACCACTTACTGACAATATATTTACAAATGACATCACCAGTGATATCACAAGTGAGTTACTTATTACCGACATAAGTAACCAATTGCCTGTTTTTGCTATTTGTAAACTTGACGGTGGTCTACGTAGTCGCAGTCGCCATGCACGATACAAACGTCAAACTAGTGTGGACAATCTTAATGTCTTAAAGGCCGCGTTGAACTCGCATTCGTGGGACTCGGTGTTGAATCACACTGATACTAATGATACATTCACAGTATTGTATAATCAACACTGTCCGCCTCACCGCGTTAATAATACAAGAAAGCGTGAAAAAAAACTTGGCGTACGAATGGTTTCAAAGATGTGTGTCAGAAAAAGTTAAACAAACAGTTTCTTTCGGATAGAAACGACGTTACTGAGTTGAGGTATAAATCGTACAAGAATAAATTAACAGCCGTTTTACGATTCGCAAAACGGGATTATTATAGAAGGTTATTGTCAGAGCTTCGGGACAACTTAACCGGGACATGGACGTAAATCTAAATCTTACGTAAATCATGGAGTAATGTCCACTTGAGTGCAATTACCCTAGGCAATTTGATAGCAATGGTACTATTATCGGTGACAGGCCTACCATAGCAATGGTACTATTATCGGTGACAGGCCTACCATAGCAATGGTACTATTATCGGTGACAGGCCTACCATAGCAATGGTACTATTATCGGTGACAGGCCTACCATAGCAAACACGTATTTTACAAGCATTGAACCGGAGTTAGCAAAACATTTTGAAATTCCACCAGACGTTTCAGTTCTCGATTACGTGGGTAAACGTAACGATTGGTCAGTGTTCTTGTCACCAACTAATAAGGAAGAGGTCATACGCACCGTTACTAGTTATGGTTATAAAATTTATGTTCGTCCGACTGCGATGGCATTACAATGATTCTGGTTAAAAATGTAATAGAATGTATTGCCGAACCTATGACATATATATATATCATCTGTCATTTAAAAGCAGTGTTTTCGCACAAAAGATGAAAACAGCTAAAGTAATACCTTTATTTAAATCCGGTGAACAACATTTATTAACCAATTACAGAACGATTTCTCTTCTACCACAGTTCTGTAAAATACTAGAGGCACTATTTAATGCTCTACTTGAACGCTTTATGAATTCCTGTAATATTTTAGATTCGTGCCAATATGTGTTTAGAGAAGGCATGTCAACGTCGCGCGCTTTGGTAGAATTGATTGACAAAAGTGCGATATGTGTATTTATAGACCTCAGAAAAGCTCTTGATACTGTTGACCATCAACTGCTATGTGAAAAACTTGAAAAAAGAGCTTGAACACATTGTTACAATGAAAACATGCAATAAATTGCAGTTATGGTTTTCAATCAACAAATTGTCTTTGAACATTGCCAAAACCAACTATGTTATTTTCTGGTCGAGCACAGTTGCATGATATAACGATAAAAATTACGCAGATATTAAGAGTATTTATTGTATTGCGTAGCAATATGGGGCAACACTATCCTACAAATTTGCCTTGCAACACGTATACTATCAATTTGCATTGTATATTTATGTTGCAAAAAAGGGTGATACGGCTTACGCACAACGCACAGCGATGCGACCACACAACACCACTCTTCAACAAAGCTCGCATCTTAAAGTTTACCGATTTGGTACAATTTAGAATATTAATATTCATGTATATGTAGCTCACAAAAATGAATTGCCGTGTGAACATACAGAGGTTATTTGTTATGAATGTTAAAAAGCACTCCACACGAACACAAAATAAATGTGTACGTGCATCAACCAATAGAAGGTACATGTCACTAATTGTCTATGGAACCAAACTATGGAATTAGTCCATGTCATAGATCTAGTGGTTCAGCGACACTCGGTGTAGTCCGTGTCATAGACCCAGTGGTTCAGCGACACTCGGTGTAGTCCGTGTCATAGACCTAGTGGTTCAGCGACACTCGGTGTAGTCCGTGTCATAGACCTAGCTAGTGGTTCAGCGACACTCGGTGTAGTCCGTGTCATAGACCTAGTGGTTCAGCGACACTCGGTGTAATCCGTGTCATAGACCTAGTGGTTCTGCGACACTCGGTGTAGTCCGTGTCATAGACCTAGTGGTTCAGCGACACTCGGTGTAGTCCGTGTCATAGACCTAGTGGTCCAGCGACACTCGGTGTAGTCCGTGTCATAGACCTAGTGGTTCAGCAACACTCGGTGTAGTCCGTGTCATAGACCTAGTGGTTCAGCGACACTCGGTGGTGTTCGTGTCATAGACCTAGTGGTTCAGCGACACTCGGTGTAGTCCGTGTCATAAACCTAGTGGTCCAGCGACACTCGGTGTAGTCCGTGTCATAGACCTAGTAGTTCAGCGACACTCGGTGTAGTCCGTGTACAAGTGGCGAAAGTGATTAACAAGTAGAAGGTTACAATTATTTCAACAAATAACCTGACGTGACATTTATTATACGAATGGGCTGTTATACATTGGAGAGCTTACAATCGGTCTTATTCGACATGACAATCTCTTCAAGCAACAACTAAAAACCATTCGGTGCTGTATGATAGATAATAACATGTCAAGCTTGTGTTTATGACATGAAAAAACGAAACAAAACGTCGCCAACGTTTCAGTGTTCAGTCGCGAAAGTATACATTACAAATGGGGTGTACACGTGTATTAAACAGTCAACTAACATCTCCAAAAACAACATCGGGTATCGTAGTATCGTATAACTAGTACGGACGTAGACAAAGATGTAATACATTTAACAACTTATTTCAGTACATTTATAACTATTGAAGACACAGATTCTTCGTCTTCCATAATACGACCATCATCATTTGTTGCTGTTTCTGTCATAGAATTTGTATAAGAATGAGTCCTCCGCTCAGGTTTTTTTATTTCCCATCGTGGGAACTTTTACCTCCTCTGGCATAGACACCAGATAGAAGGGACCAACGGCTTTTAGTGTCTCTTCCAAAAGACACAGACAACATAGGCAGGACGAAATTGCCCATGTTTGGACACGGCGGCCGAAGCAGTACCGAACCACCGCCTGGCGGCACCAGGATTCGAATTCCGGTCCCTCCGAACGACAGCCGAGCGGTTAGAGAGCTGCGCTCTACAGATGGATAGAGATGTGGCAATAAAACATCGATAATTTATCTAGTATGTTCGAATCAGTGTTCTTTTTTACGAATACTTTAAATGCAATGCTCATCCTACACATTAACTAGCGCTGTGGCGCAGTGGCTAGAGCATCGGATTCTCGATCGAGAGAACCCAGTTTCGAAACCTGTGCTGTGTTTTCGAAACTTGGGTACGTTCGTTCACTCTACATTGCTCCAGTTCACTCAGCTGTATATAAGTGAATACTTGGCTGTAGACTGTGATGGATATTTGTGTACGGATAGTCTTCGTCCAGTAATTGCAGCGTGGCTGAATGTTTCCCAGTGAAGTCGAGATGGTGTTCGATTGAACAGGCCTGCCAGGAAGTAAAGTGTAAAACGCTTTGAGCAGACCTAAGGACTGAACACTGCGCTATATAAGAACTTACTTAGCGATAACACAGGTATTTTGGTAAGAATGTTTGATACCATTACACTTTACCAACTTTTAAAACGAAAACTAATATTGCTAGTGATATTGATCTAATAATGGCGATCGTATACATAACATGCATTTAAAATCTGTTTTGCTAAATTATGATTAGATTATTTTGTAAATCGCATATATTTATATAATTGCAGCGTGGATTTGTTTTCACTACTTTTTAACAATTATGGTTTGTTTGCTCTTGAGCTCCCTACTTGACTACAAAAGACACTTCCGTAACTACGTCACAGTGACGTCACAACTATGGCGCCCTAAGATAAATTGCACACATGTCATGCATCACCAGGTTGTCTGCATTCGTGTACTCGGCGATCGTGTTGCGTGCTGCGGTCAGTCAGAATGCCACTGACTTCCGCTTCCCTTGCGGACCACAGGACTGCGCCGATGCGTTGTGCTGGCACGACACGCGAGATTGGCCGACGTTAAACCATCCGATATTGGAGCCTTTCTTCCCGAACTCAATCCAAGGAGAAAATAAGGAGGCAATATGTGACTCAATCCGAGCCGCGACTCTAGTGGTAAGGAGGACTCGTATGTTTTCTAGTATGAGTTTCGATCAAATCTGGAGATCCTACGAAAATGGCTTTGGGACCCGCGGCAATCATTGGTTAGGACTAAAACACATACACAGGTTAAGCTCAAGGGGCAAACAGATGATTTCATTAAACTATCGGACCGAAGTCGGGAACCATTCGTTTAGCCGGAGCTGGGACGATTTTTGGGTGGACAGCGCCGTCAACATGTACACGCTGTATTTAGGTCCTCCTGTGCAGCGGCCCGACGTTATGAAATCATCACGGGGCCAGCCGTTCTATACTCCAGACAACGTCGTTACTGCCAACAAACACCGATGTAGTTCACGCTTCGCAGGTGGTTGGTGGTTCGGCAACTGCACAGGTAAACTGTCGGACTTGATTAATCTAAACGGCAGATTAAATGCAATGAAGGTTGAGAAGAACGTATTCGTAGGCCTGCAGGTTGTAATAAGTGCCAAAATTTCGATGCGACCGTTTCCGTATAAACGCTCGAACTATACCTGTGACAAGAGCTGTCCCAATGGTGGCACATGTCAACAGGCGGCCGACAAGGCGTCGTATTTCTGCAGCTGTCCACCCATGTACACGGGCTGGCGGTGCAAGTCTCTGCTCGCAGCCGGCAGTAGAACAACTACAACTACAAATACAACTACAACACCAGCCACCAGGACCACTACAACATCAAGAAAAATGACTCTGACCGACATACAAATACTAGTCAGACGAACTACCAGCAGAAGTGACACAACGCTCCCGAATGATCCGGCTGTCGACAGGGAAATCCTCATTGCAATAGCTATTGCATTTTGTATCATGGCGTTAGTTATTATATCTCAAATTGGAGCACTGTGGTTGAAGAAAAGAAGGGTCCAGAAATATATGAGCTCTAACCTAGATCAAACCAAAATAGTACCGTTACAACAAGACAAATTTACAAGTCCTGGCGATTCGGATAACACAACACAGCTACACAGCAAGGGCACACCTCTTGGGAATTCAGGCAAAACAACACATCCACAGAAGAAGAACACACTTCCAGGGGATTCAGGCAAAACAACACATTTACATAGCAAGAATACACATCCTGTGGATTCAGACAAAATAACACATTTACATAACGAAAGTACATATCCTGTGGATTCAGACAAAATAACGCATTTACATAACGAAAGTACACATCCTGTGGATTCAGGCAAAACAACACATTTACATAAGAAGACCACACATATTGGGGTTTCAGATGAAACAAAGCCTCTGCATTTGAAGGGCAAACATTCTGGAGAAAGAATGGCAGAACATGAAAAAACACCGCTTCTTTACGGGAAGGGTAAACCTAACGAAGAACATATCGAAAACAAATACCACAAAGACGAGACGAGAACCAAATCAGAACATCATCCGAAAAAGAAACAACGCTCATCACATGTGAACAAATAACTCCAGTACATTTTATTGTGTGCTCCATGTTGGACGGTAGATAGGCCCCTAAACACAACGAGTTAGTCAAAACTTCGACAGACGACTGGACGAAAATAATATATGTATACATGCTGGCAGGCCGTGAGAAATATATGTATACATGCTGGCAGGCCGTGAGAAATTCACCAGTTAATGTGTTGTATTATTATTCTACATTATACGTGAAATCGACAGTCCGCGCAGATGTCCACTCCAATCTCGACATAGTCATTGACCCTCATATCGATGATACACGAGGCTTGGCCTGCACACGATCGGCCTTTTAAGCAAAATGTGTAGGTCTTTGTTGTTGTCGTTGTTGTCATCGTAGTCGTCACCGTTGTTGTAGTTGCTGGTGTTGTTGTTGTTGTTGTTGTCGTTGTTGTTGTTGATGGTGGTGGTGTTGTTGGCGTTGTTGTTGTTGTTGGCGTTGTTGTTGTTGGCGTTGTTGTTGTTGTTGTTGTTGGTGTTGTTGGTATTGTTGTTTTTATTGATGTTGGTGTTGTTGTTTTTGTTGGTGTTTATGTTTTTGTTGGTGTTGTTGTTGTTGTTGTTGGTGGTGGTGTTGGTGTTGTTGTTGTTGTTGTTGTTGTTTCTGTTGTTGTTGTTGTGTTGTTGTTCTTGCTGTTGTTGCTGTTGTTGTTGTTGTTGTGTTGTTGTTGCTGCTGTTGCTGCTGTTGCTGTTGCTGCTGTTGCTGTTGTTGTTGGTGTTGTTGAACAGCATTAAAGGAAAACAAAAGGTAACTTTTCGGTGTTATGCTCCCAAGAGAGACAATACAAACTAGCTATTTGCAACCACAATCACATTTTAAACATCAGTGGTTTATTCAGAATGAGGTCTCAAAATCGTAGATTCTATTGAAGGCTGAAGGCCAGTCGTGCAGACGTGACGCCAGAGGGGCCGATTAGTTGCAGTCTCTGTTCATGTGTCGTGGGGGATGGAGCATGACTTCAGTGTTCCTTTCAGAGTCTTATAGCGTTCTCTTTGCCCGCGTTGTGTAGAATGTAGATATTGCAGTGTATTCTTTGATCGCCAGGTGGCTCTAGGTGTTTATCAATTTGGTGAAAAGGCCTATGATTAGATATGCATAGAAATGAGCATTTATTGCAAACCTGAAATATATATATTTATTTTTATCAATCTGCGTCACAAATTACTAGGTATATATGTAAACCTATTCCATAATTGCAAAAATTTACCGATCACCTGCAATTATGCACTAGTGAAGAAAGATCAATATGTAGGTAGAATAAAGTAGCCTAATTGCGTACTGCATAACATGCGTTGTTGTTGACTAATGTCTCTTGATTGTAAACGTGGCACTGGTACATACGTTACGTTATCAATAAAACAACACGTTACAGTCATAATACACCCGTACCAGAGTCTGAATGTAAAGAAGTACTTTTACTTCGTTACTTTACTTAAGTAGAAATGTTTACTTTTTTGAGTAACAATGAAATATCCATAATGTATGTGTTCACTGTTTGGAAGATGTTTCCGACAATGATCTATGCAGGAACCTAGAACGGTTTGCCCCCAGCAGAGATCTATAGATATATCTATGAAAACTACAATTGGTAATATTAATAATAATTTTCTGATTGGCTGATTCGTTACCATTAGCCGGCATGATTACCAGGTGGCATACAAGTTGCAAAACAAAATGTCAAGCCATTAACTTAGAATAGTAATTTTGTGTTTACTTCAAGTACAGTTGTTTACTTTTTACTTGTACTTAAAGTACATTAAAAAAATATTATAACTTTTTTTGAGTATTTTTTTTCCTAGTTACTTGTACTTTTACTCAAGTATAAAATAAATGTACTTCTACCAGCTCTGACCTGTACGAACAACTGGGCCAATGTCCTATATGGAAATTTGTAGTTGACAACCAACAAATAATGAACAATAATGAACAAAATAAGACATAACAAATTATCTTGTCGGCAACAATCGTAAAAGAAGTACCTTGTGAAGACGCTAGTGTTTGCAACTGCATAGAATATCACGAACGATTTAAGGCTTGAAAGGAAGGCCTGAATCAATCGCGAAGCCGCCACTTCTGCCAAGTTCGATTAGGCGATAGAGTGTGGGCGTATTGAGCGGCTTGGGCAGCCATGGGCAGGCGACACATTGCCAATTACGCTGTCATTTAGAGAGGTAATATTTGACCGCTTTGAAGTCATTGACAATTTCATTGAAATATGTATCAAAGTCTTGCCATCGGTGATGCCAGGCAGCGAGAGTGCGTGCGGTGCTTGTTTGTGTGTACGCTCGCACGCACGCACACATACCAACGCACGCATAATGATGATGATGATGCACTGTTCCTGCGACATAAGTAGTCTGGAGGACATCTTAATGTCACAATCAGTCCCCCCAAAGTTTCATTCATCCCGCCAGCTCTCTCGGTGTCTTGATGTCATTGCGCGGCCTCAGCTTGACACCTATCTATCAGGCGCCACTCGTGTCAGAGAACCGCGATGCTCATTGGTCAGTACGTCGTAGCGAGAACGTCGTACTGACCCCATTACAACCAGCTCCCGCGCTCCCAAATGGTCCGCGCAACTTAAAACTGGGTTACGCGTGACCCAGTTTGAGACAAAAATGGGTCATGCGTAACTACGCCTGACCCATTTTGAGGGTCTAAAACTAGGTTGTTCTTGGGAATGTCCCGGGAAGGCTCGTAGTGATCTTGGGAACCTGTTGCGCCTCTAGTGGAATATTGCCGAACCAGTGGTCATTTAACAAGATTTAACAAGATTGCCACCCAGAGAATTAACTCTAGGTGGCAGGTGGACAAGGAAGCCCTTTGGCTTATCGAGAGTCCGACCCTTTTATCTATGTGTATCCCGCCCGTCTGAGGTATGTGCCGATTTTATTTTTAAACATATTCACGCTACTAGCACCCACACAATCAGCAGGTAATCTATTCCATTCATTTACAGTCCTTTGTGAAAATGAAAACTTTCTTATATCTAATGTACTCTGCTCCTTTGCTAATGTAACTTCATGTCCTCTAGTCCTTCTATCTTTCTTAACTGAGAAAAAAATATTTCTATCAATATTTTCATAACCCTCCAATATTTTAAACACTTCTATCTGATCTCCTCTCAATCTCCTGGTCTCTAGTGTTGTTAAACCGCATTTTTTTAGGCGTATTTCGTAACTAAGATCCCTAAGTTTTTGTATCATTTTAGTTGCTCTCCTCTGCACTCTTTCTAGCATATCTATGTCCTTCCTGCGATATGGCCTCCACGCTTGAATACAATATTCTAAATGAGGCCTAACTATTGTTTTGTACAGCGGTATTATTAGCTCTTTTTCCTTATACGTTATGTTTCGCCTAATTAATCCAAGGATTTGATTTCCCTTTGAAGCTGCAATTACGCACTGCTCTGAAACCTTCATATCAGCACTAATGGTTAACCCTAAGTCCTTTTCTTTTACAGTAGTACTTAGTACAGTATCCCCCATTGTATATTCTACCTCTTCGTTCCCATGTCCTGTGTGGAGGCATTTACATTTCCCAAAATTGAACAGCATTTGCCACTTTTCAGACCATTTGATCAACCTGTCAAGATCATCTTGTAAATGCTGTCTATCTCCATCACTTTTAATCCTTCTAAACACTTTTGTATCATCCGCAAATGTCAACACCTTGCTTGTTATTTCATCATCCAAATCGTTGATATATATTAAGAATAATATAGGTCCTAATACTGATCCCTGTGGTACCCCACTCAATACCGATTTCCAGTTTGAAGCCTCCCCATCAACTACTACACGTTGTCTTCTGTCAATCAGCCATTGTTCTATCCAGTTTATTATACCATTTCCTATGCCATTGGCCTTTAGTTTAAGCAGTAATCTTTGATGTGGTACTTTGTCAAAAGCTTTTTGAAAATCTAAGTAGATGATATCTACTGGTGATCCCTCATCTACCCACTTAGTGATGTCTTCCAAAAAACATAACATATTTGTTAAGCATAACCTCGCTTTAAAAAAACCATGTTGAGATGGGTTAATCAAGTTGTGTTTAACAAGAAAATCCACCATGTGATCTTTAATTAGTCTTTCTAATAATTTACAAATCACTGATGTTAAATTCACTGGTCTATAGTTCTCTGACTTGTTTCTCGAACCTTTTTTGAATAACGGTATAATGTTTGCTTCTTTCCATTCTAAAGGAACCACTCCCTCTTCTAATGACAAGTTGAAAACTGTTGCAAGCGGTATGCTAATTTGTTCTACAATTTCCAATAGTAGTTTGGGTGGAATACCATCCACACCAGGTGATTTATTATCCTTCATAACCCTTATTTTCTTAGCTACCATTTCCGGGGTTACAATTAATTGTCCTAAATAGTCTGAATCTGCCCCCTTGAACTTAGCCTCTGGTACTGGCAGTGAACTAATATCTTCCCTGGTAAACACTGAACTAAAGTACTCATTCAGGTTTTCTGCCAATAAGAATCCCTCTGATATTATATTTCCAGCACTATCTTCTAGAGGACCGACCTTATCTCGAACTTTCTGTTTGCTTCGAACATACGCATAAAAACTCTTGCTGTCATGTTTTATATTACTAGCTAATTGTTGTTCATAGCTTCTCTTTGAATTTCTAATTTCAGCTGTAGCTTGGTTAAGTGCTTCTTTATAACTGTTGTAGTCTTCATCATTTCCAGTACATCTATATAACTTCCACATCATTTGTTTATATTTAATTTTTCTAATGGCTTCTTTCGATAAGTGTTTCTTTTTTGACCGTTTTCCTTGTTTTTTGAAGGGTACAAATTTATCGACTATGCACTTACATCTAGCGGAGTATTAAGGAAATTCAAGAATATTACGCGCGAAATTAATATGGATATCAGACAGAGATTGAACGGCCTTTTAACACGAGTAAACACCATTTTAACAACAATCCAAGACGCACAAGCTGACCAACAACAACAACACGACGATGCAGACGATTTTGATTTAGTTTCACAGTAAGTACTTTATTATAATTTAGTACTTGTGTAATCGTAGACCTAGCGGACACTTTTGGAATCAATCAAAAAGTAAATAATGTAATTTACATTTCACAGCATGTGAGGGCTATTAACAGGATGCTTTCTACTAGAGTTTTTTTACTTTTCATTAATGATAAATGAATATGTTATCCTGAAATTATTTTATTCTTAATTTATACATACCTGCACATTGCATGCATATTATTATTTATATACAAGGTACATCCAGTAAATTGACAACATTTTATAAATGACAATTCATTTCTCATATAACACTATGTTTCCAGGTTACAACACTTCTCTCAACAGCGCACCTATTCGCAACAGACGAAACATTACACTCAAAAGTTCACTCTTACCAAAACTATCAACTCGACTCAACCAAGGCGATCAACATTTGTTTAGAGGTAAGACACTTGTAATTAGTAGTACATTAATTTTACGTTAACCATAGGCATATGCAACGTTTGATTTATCACATTGAAGACCCTTTACAGAAATCCCCATAACCAAAAAAATTTTAAAATAAAAGAGACATCTCATTCAAACATCAGCCATTTTACTTCTTACATTCCACACAAACCGTAAATAAAACATGTTTGTCTCCAAACTTTAAAAAAGCGAGCTTCTTAAAACACTTGTATAAATAATGTTGTCTAGTACTGTATTTCATACAACAATAACATTTTGTAGGAAGCAACCAGTTCTTCAAGGCGAAAAGGTTGTTCCTTGCGCCCGAGACAGCACTTCCAAATGTACGTGATCGCATCGCAGCACTTTTCTCATGCCTCCAAAACGTACAATATACTTTTGCGAAAATGCTTTCAAACGGACATTTCACCATCATCACACCGGAGCCACGGACGGCGCGCAATATAAAAAACTGAACGATACCAACAGGCGACCACAGAAGGGGGAAACGATCCAATATATGGATAATTCCAAGAGTGAGTGTAAACACAACATCTATACAAATATAATTTGATGATTAAATAAGTAACAAAAACCTCATTTACATGAGTTCACAGTGACACACATACTTGTCGGCCAATACCGCACACAAACAATGACAATGCAAATTGCATTATTAATTTCAGTATACCAGTTACAATAATATTGCAATCATAGTTATTGCCACCTGAGTTGCAAGCAAGCACAGTATAAAATGCTTTGCATGTAATTCCAAGTGTCGGTATGTTACCCTAGGTGACGAATATGTCATGGTCACATTTATTCTGCACCGACCATTGCTACTGCCTTTCCTGCTCTGACCTACCTTCCAACACTGACCATTGCTATCATCCTTCCTGTACCAACCACTCTTCCTGCACCGACCACCCTGTCTGCACTGACCACCCTTCCTGCACCGACCACCCTTCCTGCCTGCACTAGAAACCGGCCACCATCCTTCCTGCACCGACCACCCTTCCTGCATGCACTAGAAACCAGCCACCACCCTTCCTGCAGTGACCACCCATGCATTTTTTTTCAAAATAATAGTTGCAGTGATATTGCAACGTAACTTATTACCACCTGGAATAGTGTGGCACGCAAGCAGTCATAGAGTACGTCAGTTTAAAAAGTAATACATGCAACTTGTTTTAAATAGTACCAGTATGAATAATGCAGGCGTACGTAAGTGACAAATATGTGATGTACACACTTGTTCTGCAGACGGAAATTGCTTCAGCTCCAGAGCAGCAAGTAATCGTACCCCTTTCTGCACCGACCATCACAACTGTCCTTTCTGCACAGACCACCACAACTGCCCTTTCGTAATTTCGCGCGTAATATACCTTTATTTCCTTAATACTCCGCTAGATGACCACTGGTTCGGCAATATTCCACTAGAGACGAAACAGGTTCCCAAGATCACTACGAACCTTCCCGGGACATTCCCAGGAACAACCTAGTTTTAGACCCCCCAAAATGGGTCAGGCGTAGTTACGCGTGACCCATTTTTGTCTCAAACTGGGTCACGCGTAACCCAGTGTTAAGTTGCGCGGACCAATTGGGAGTGCGGGAGCTGGTTGTAATTGGGTCAGTACGCCCACCTGCCGCAGTTATACCTCGTAGTGAGAACGTGGTACTGACCCCATGGGTCACGCGTAACTACGCCTGATCCATTTTGGGGGTCCAAAACTAGGTTGTCCCTGGGAAGTTTCCGGGAAGGTTCGTAGTGATCTTGGAAACCTGTTGCGCATCTAGTGGAATATTGCCGGACGAAAGCCCCCCTTTCTACCCTATTTCTGCCATGGGCATGGCAGAAATACCTTTCTGTCCAGCAGAAATACCTTTATGCCCGGCATAAAACCAACCCTACAATTTAGTTATGTATATGATTTTGAAACTTAGATTTATTTACTTAAATTCCAGAACAGCTCTTGACATATACACTTAAAACTTGTAGACATTTCCTATCTTATCTAAGTTTTGGTGAATTGAAGATCATTTTATAATCTGTGTCAGTGGATATGTAGTTACGCGTGACCCATTTTTGTCTCAAACTGGGTCACGCGTAACCCAGTTTTAAGTTGCGCGGACCATTTGGGAGCGCGGGAGCTGGTTGTAATGGGGTCAGTACGACGTTCTCGCAACGACGTACTGACCAATGAGCACCGCGGTTCTCTGACACGAGTGGCGCCTGATAGACACCCGTCACTCTGAGGTCCGGGCGCAGTAGGTCTAGCAGGTTGGTCGTGTGCCTGCCGACTCGGCCTCTGTAGCGGCATGACCCGACATCGGCAAACTGCAGGGCCAGTTGTTGCAGGGCTGTCTTCGGGCATGCGTAATACGTGGGCGAACATTAACAACATTCTCCGTACTCGCGGAGACAGAGGTTCTATACCACAGCGCGCGTACAGATCTTCGTTTGAAATCATCCCGTTTGGCCACCGCATGCCCAGTATCAAGCGCAGGTGGCGTCTAAAGCAGGTATCCAGTTTTTGAAGTATCGTAGCTGGCACCGCCCACCTGCCGCAGTTATACAGCATTACAGATACGACCATAGCATCGTACACATTAACGGGATTTCCGGCCCACGCATCCACATTTTCCAGAACGACTGGAACGCGATATTGCCCAGCAAGCACCGATGTTGCACGTCTTTTGTGCTGTAGAGCAGGGATCCTAGCGTCTTGCTGGATCTCCACTGGTCATTTCCTCGCAACGTACCACCGACATCACCGGTCTCGTTGGTGTTACCTAGAAATATGTGTACATGTTCCGTCTTCGCCTCGTTGACAAAGAGGTTCCAGTTTGAGAGCTCAGTGCAAACTGGTGGTCAGTACTGCGTCTTGTGGCTCTCGTTCTTTACCTACGAAGTCCACAACGTCTGCAAATTCCCACTCTAGTGGCATGCCTATGGCCGAAATGGGTGGGTCGTGTCTAGTTGTGTTTTATCGGACAGCGGCCAGTGATGCAGCACGATAGCACGTAAACAGCACAGGAGATAAGCTGTCGCCTTGTGGGGTGCCGAGTATCGTCTCGAACCAAGCTGACTGCGCAGATCCCACACGAACCATCAGGTGTATTCCAGCGAGGAGGAGGTGTACAAGTCGGAGGTCGTCATCGCTACCGCCAGCAAGATGGAGGACGTCTAGTATTCTGCGGCGTTGTATGGTGTCAAATGCGCGGGACATGTCAATACCCATCTTGTGGAAATCCCACTGCCGTGACATTACTACGGACACTAGCATTCGCTGGGCCCATTCAATGTCCGCACAGCTGCGATTTGAGCACGTTCTCCAGTTCTGTCGATGTCACATGTTGTAACAGTGGCCTTGGCTCTCCCGTGAAGGGCGCTAAAGGGCCTTCGGTGGTGTGAAGATATCACAATTAACGTGATAAACTGAAACGCCACCTGGCGAATAAGGTGTATCTCAGCATGCCAGTGGCTACACAAAAAGCCAACGTCGTGTTGTGTGTTGGCGCCATGATGCGTCGTGACCCGGTGTAAACGAAACGAAGTCGGCAATAAAGTATTGTTAAATACATCGACTTATAACTATAAACAGTTATCGTTATATGGTGTTGGTAATGGGATAGTACAAGCCACAGAAGAAACCGAAGAAGACGCGTACAACTTCAAGATGAGTGCAAGATTGACGGCAAAAGTGCCGAATCAGCTCTCCTTGGAAAACAGAGGAGAATCATGGCGGATCTTCAAGCGGGAGTGGAGATACTATGAGACAGCGACGAAAATAGCGAAAGAAGACGACGAGGTCAGAGTGGCAGCGTTTTTGAACGTATTAGGTGCGGAAGGAGTAGATCTGTATGATACATTCCAGTGGCAAGAGGACGAAGATAAGAATAAGATCGATGTCGTCATACAGAAATTTGATGACAACTGCATTGCCAAGAGCAATGAAACCTATGAATCATACAGATTCTTCAACAGATCGCAAAATGTAGGTGAGACGGTGGAAGTCTATAATTATAACAGCGCTATACAAGCTTTCAGCCACTTGTAATTTTGGGACTTTGAGAGAGAGACTGATTCGAGACAGGTTGGTCATAGGTATAAAGGACGTTAAAGCAAGAGAAAAGTTGCTTGCAAAGGAAGACCTAAATCTGGAAACTTGCGTTGCCATATTGAACACATTACAAGTGATATACACACGTGCACAAGAAATAAGTACAGCATGACCACTCACTCAAGGCGACACAAGGCGGCGCCCGTCAAGCCACCAGCTGCAAGTCCATACAATGCAAATTATGGCAATCCTGCAAGAAAGTACAACATATCTAGACGTTCGAGTACTAGCAAGTACACACCCACCAGTAGCAGGCATGCACAACCTCCTGGTGAGGGACGATCAGGATGTATCAGGTGTGGTGGTATACATCCAAAAGGGAAGGACAAGTGTCCTGCTCATGGCGCCACTTGCCATGTGTGCGGAAAACTAAATAACTTCGCTAAGATGTGCAGAAGCGCAGCTACTTATATCAAATGGTCAAACAAGCGGTCATACACACAATGGGCAGTAAACGTAAGACGAAAGCACACGTAACACTGACAATAAATGACAAAACAAATGTGTCGCAAGGGAACACAGAGACATATGCGTTTCGTTGTTGTGCGTGCCATTGTTGTTCCACTGCTGAGTTTGCAGTCATGTCTGGACCTTGACTTAATTCAGATAAAATACTGTGATGCAATAAATGCAGTGACGATGAGAACAGACAGTCAGAACCGTGACAGAGGTGGTAACAGCCAACAGACAACGATGGAGACAACACAAACACTACCAACTACTGGTAAAACATGTCCATTGAAAGCAGACACGGTGCACATTTCTGTGATGGGCAGGCGATCACAAGTGTTACAGGACACTATACTCAGAGAATACCGTGATGTATTCGAGGGACTTGGTCGCCTCGATGGCAACTATAGAATACAGATCGATCCAAGTGTCAAACCTGTTGTGCATCCACCCCGCAGAGTTCCATGTGCGTTACGAGAAGACGTGAAGAATGAACTAACACGCATGGTAGAGGACAGAATCGTCGCTCCTGTCACAGAACCAACTCAGTGGGTGTCGAGCATGATTGCAGTGAGGAAGAAGGACACAAACAAACTGTGGATTTGTCTGGACCCTCGTGACCTGAATAGGGCAATTCAGCGTTCTCACCACCCGTTTCCTACACTGGAAGATGTCGCAACACGACTCACGAATGTCAAAGTGTTCTCGGTATTGGACGCCAAGACAGGCTTCTGGCAAGTCAAACTTGACGATGATTCCAGCTACCTAACGACGTTCAACACACCATACGGTCGTTACCGGTGGCTGCGAATGCTATTCGGCATAAATTCAACACCAGAGATGTGGCAACGTCGAGCGCACGAGGACTCAAGGAGTAGAAGTAGTAGCAGATGACTTCCTGTGCATTGGGTTCGGAGACACAGTCGAAAAAGCAACACGAGACCATGAGGACTACTTCTTGAACTTCTTCGAAGTTGACAAGCAGTCAATGACCAGTGCAACACAGGTTATCACCAAACTGCGTATTCATTTTGCGAGATTCGGTGCCCCAGACAAACTGATTTCTGACAATGGGCCACAGTTTGCGTGTGAGAAGTTTAAGTTGTTCTCAGAGCGTTGGCAATTTGAACGTATCACATCGTCACCTCGCTACCCCCAGTCAAACGGAAAAGTGGAAAACGCAGTCAAGATGTTCTATCTACTCGGCTAACCACAACGAATTCGAATACATACATACTAATTTAAACTACACCAAGTAACTGCTTCTGACTTACTTTTAGTAATACATGTTACCTTCAACAAGGTATAAAATGTAGTTTTTGTGTGTGTAGACACATTAATCATGCTTATCAGACCAATATTCCGCGATTTTATTTTATTCGCCATCTTGGCAATATTCAACGATTTGCAGTTCCCGTTAACTGTGGTAGATGATCTTAGCCATTGTTTCAGGAGGAGATCCTCTGCTCAGCATCGTTAATGTCGTTAGCCACAAAAGCAGTTTTACCCGCCTGTCACTTAACCTGCACCAAATGATTGTTAATATGGCGTTTTGTTCAGGCTAATTTAAAAAACGGCACCTTTGATCGTGGAGATAGACCGAACACAGAGAAAAAGAAAGAGAAGAATGGAGCCAAATCACCGAGTTCAAAAGGTACACATACGCATCATCCACAAACACCGACATTCGTGCATGGGCGGATCCAGGGTACAGGGAATTAGAACCAAAGCCTCTTTTTGGCCACCAAACAGTGGACTTGGCGAAACAATTGCTCTTAGTGTCCCCAAATCGCATATTTTCAAATATTTTGTTTAAACAATCAAACGAATGGGAAAGGTTACACGAACCAACTTGAGTAAAAATCTGATTTCAGGTGTCACCATATTGCACCTTTTTGATGGATTCTTTTCCAAAATTAATAAAATGAAATGTATTAACTTCCGAAAATTAAGATTGCTAAGTGTTACCACAATGCATATTTCAAAGTGTCCTGTTTAAAACATTTCAAGTTGAAGGGAGAGGAGCCCCCATCCCAGGGCATGCGCCCTTTGGTGCTTCCCTTATGCCCGTTAAATGGGCACATTTATACATTGTATGTATTAATTTACTAAAAAACATATTCTAATGTCTAGCTGTCACCAAATATCACCTTTCAAAAATGTTTTATTTTATAAATTCCAATTCACTCACTGTGGCGGATAATTTTTAGCCATCATATGAGTGCAACTGTAATATAAATTAATTGAGTAAACATCTGATCTCAGGTATCACCATATCGCACCTTTTCATGGATTCTCTTCAAAAAAGTCAGGTGGTACGGGGGAAACCCCCACCTACACCACACCTAGTCGCTTCGCGCCGACCTAGCCGCTTTTGTTGTTTCATACCAACAAATTAACACCCTTTTCACCAAACCTGGTATCCTACCATGCATTCACTTCGTAGACTAATCTAGAATCATACATTTTTGCCCGTCAAGATATATGCAACAATATATGTACTTCCGACTACGAGTGCCGAAGTCAATCATATGGAGGTCATGGTTTAGCATAAAAGGATACTAAATTGATTGTCCCGTGAAGAATGAACCTACCTCATCGAAAGGCTACTTTAGCTAGTGATGTGAATAGTGCATTGATGTGGATGGACCTATTTTGATGGAATGTATGCGTATTTACCTGACAGGTAACAGGAAGAGTTGTAACAGACACTGACGGATTATACCCATCAATCAAAAACTTTGCCCGTCTACGAATAGTCCACAGGCTTATGTAAAAAAAATCATGTTTTTGAATATTTTTGGTAGAATCTTGGCAACAGTGCCTAAATAGCTAGATATTGTTGTGAACAGGAAAAGAAGGTTGTCTCTTTTGTACGAACACCTTCGGGTTAATTTGTTCGTTGATTCAAAATATTAGTGGTTCCGTAGGTGATGAGCTGTAGCACTGAATCTGGTGCGGAAGGATCGTCGGATAACACTGGTATCAGTATGTCAGTCGCCATCTAAGTTGCAGTGGGTTGGGATATTCTGGGTACAGGATAAATTCCTGAGAACAGATGCTTGCCGGCACACGAACACGTCTTGGGCGTTCCTTCCAAGCACCTGGGAGAGGTGGAAGTTTGTCAGGCTTCAAATACTTGAACAGTGCCATCTCAGATCCTTTACGTGTACGATTTGATTCGTGTTCACAACAATAATTATATAAACGTTGTCATGATTGTTTAATTTCTTAATAGTAAATTGTTATTTTTAATTGATAGTTTCAGATTTTCCCTAACAATAACAATCACAATAAAACGTCACAAACATATCAACAATTGTGTTCACATTCACAACAATAATTAGCTAATTTTAATCACTGTTGCCAAGATTCTACACAAGTGTGGGTTTGTTACATAAGCTGATGGACTAGAAGCACTAGCCCTTTAAAATGACGTGGTAACGAGTCGTTTGGTTAATTTGAGTAACAAAACCAAACACGCGCACGCACACACATACACTCACAAATACACACATACTTACACACGTGCGCAAACACACATTTGCGCATATACACACATATACAACACCTGCACGCACTCACGCACGCACACAAACACACACACGTGTGCACACACACGCACGCACGCACACTTAGTGTGTAACTAAAAAGGTCGTTGCACATCTTACGGTGACACTATCCTGGAGTACAGTCACGATGGTATCCGCGATTCGGAGAAGACGTCGCTTTGGCTAATAGAACACCAGGAGGAGGTTCTAAAAAGTCAACTCATGACCTAATTATAGGAGAAACAGGGGTGTTTACCACAAACATATATTTGCACAAGCAACACAACACATGTAACAGGAGGAAGCTAAGCCACTGCTTTGGGCAACACATTTATTAACTTAGGCTGTACTGTGTTGGTCGAAGAACATCAACAGTTATTTCGTAGTAACTACTTGGAAGACGATGGACGCCACCATTCGTCCCGCCGTAAACTTGCCAGAATAGCAACAACCAGTGATCTCTATTAAATATTGAAAGTCTGGTTCTGTCTGGTTAACTCCACCGGTTCGACTAACCCTACGTGGTCTCCTTGAATCCAGGCAACAACAGTGAAGCTTTTATAACAATTGAGTTGATGCTTAGCTGATTGTGGTCTGTCTGGATGGAGCCACCTGAGGATACGTGAATCTACACCCCAAATTGAAGAGGCGCTGTTGCATTAATCACATGGTACGCGTAGCGTTTTGACACCAAAACGAGATGATTAACTACTGGCCACCAGCAGAATAAATGAAGCGTGTCTTGGTCAAACATGACAGATTAACTGGTTGCCACGAAACTACACCAACTAAAATAAAAAACAAGTTAAAACGTTGGTTAAACTGGAAACAGTCACATGTAATTGTTGCCCAACAACACAAAACAAATCACTGATTCATGGAGGTCAGTGTCGGCGGCATTGCTAAGAATATATCGCAGCGACGGTCGTGTACGCTCAGAACCAGCCTTAGTAAACATGCACGACATTGTTGGAAGGTATAATTTTGCACACACTACGTCATTGCATTGTATGTTGTGGTGTACCTAACGCTAATGTTCTAATTGTTCACAGAATCTGGAGAAGCATGTAATATGACTGACGTTGAAGGACAGGAACCTGCAGCTAAGAACACGGACAGTGTTGGAACCGGTAGGTGAAGGATATGATGACGAGGTTGTTCGCATCTCACCAGGCACTACACAAAAAAGTACACACATTTTAATTTACAAAAAAGTGTTTTACTACTTATTTTAGTTAACGGGGAGAGAGACCACCCTCACTGCAGAACGGAGGCCTAACTAATGAATAAGTATTTGATTAGATTGAATTGATGAAACAAAAGCGGACGCCAACAAAGCTACCAGCTGTTTCGGATTACATAGCACTTATCAAACAATTCTTGTGAAGGCTTAATTTTATAAGAGAAACAAGGATGTTTATTGCAAACACACATTTCTTCTGCTTGTGCAATACATTTATAATTTTTTTTATGAAAAAAACACATTGTTGTAACATATATAATAATAACATTTGCAATGATATGGAAACACTGACGTGATCCTGTACACGGCATACATCAATATCGCAAGTCGATTGCGCAAGATCACACTGCATTGTTGTATATGGCAGCCGTTGGCAGTGATACAAGCAATGCATCTGCGGCTTTGCACCAGCCGTAGTATCATTACGTCACACTCGTGTAGCAGTGTCGGCTGGAGTTCCTTTTTCATATCTGATCCCATCGATATATATGTTATTCTCAACCCGTAATCAGCCAGAAACATACATTGGTTTGTGAAGGTCGGTGTGGGCGCCATTTCTAAGAATGCATCGCAGCGACGGCTGTGTACGCTAAGAACCAGCCTTAGTAAACCTGCACATCATTGTTGGAACGTCTAATTTTGCACATACTACGTCATTGCATTGTATGTTGTGGTGTACCTAACGCTAGTTAAATTTTTCACAGAATCTGGAGCAGCATGTAACCCGGCTGATGATGAAGGACAGGGCGTTGCAGCTACGAAGACGGAGCATGTTAGAACCGGTGGGTGAAGGATAGGATAACAAACTTGCTCGCATCTCACCACGCACTACACAAAAAGTACACACATTTGATTTTATGAAAAAGTGTTTTACTCGTTATTTTAGTTAACGGGCAGAAAGACCACCCTCACCGCAGAACGGAGGCCTAACTAATGATTAAGAGATGATTAGTTTGAATTTGTGGAACGAAATGTTTACGTTGAATTTATGTATTGAATGTGGACGCCAACGATGCTACCATCGTCGCCGTCGAACGTATTCGACTTGAATCTAGTCAGACAATCCATGGCGCTTCAAAGCACCATGAAGACATACATAACAAGTCAAAATAAACATCACACCCTCGGAAGACCTGGCTGCCGAGTGTCCATTTTGGCTCTACACGACCCATCGTGCTACGGCCTACTTTGAATCAGACCACCACCTGAATGAACCGGAACGCGACAAAGAACAGCGGAGAAGAAGGGAAACGGACGAAGAACAACTCTCACTGCCAACCAGAAAGTCCTGTCCCTGCTGTCCTAAAGAACCACGCCACTAGTGACTAAAAAACCCACACTCTACTCTTAGCTGACATCATCCTCGTTTCGATGCAGAGCCGACAATATTATATTAGACAAGCGATTAGTGGAACATTGTATAATCAGCGTAAAAAAACTATCCACTACTATTATGTTGGGAAACAACAGATTTGTAACATCTTACTATAATCTAGGTAACGTAACTATGTTTGCGGAGATTTTACCGTTTTCCTCTTTGACGGCTTGAACCTCAAGCGCCAAACTTTTATGGATTAATCTACGATCCCACGAGTAGGACACACTAACTATTGTTTTCAAAATACCCCATACATGTCCACTTTCTCACCTTTTATAGGGTAAACCCATTCTTCGGAACGTACAACGTCATGCGCGCGCCGAAATCCGAAACCTTAATAATGTTATTACAAACGTTCGTACGAATACAGCGGGAAATTGTCTCGGCATATGAATATGAGTGTGTTAACCGCAACGATTTCTATTACCTACCAGTTCCTATTGTCTTTTTTATATTCTGCTGTATCTCACATCATTAATCAGATATATATGTCACTGGTAGCAAAGGGAGGGCAACAGAAGTAGGTGGTTTCTGTGTACCGCTAAATATTAATCTTCCCAACATCACTTTTTGATGTTAGGAACTTCCGGTGGTGAATTGGTTTGAATTTGGTGTAGCAAACTTGCGAAAATATAAGGATATTTGATCAAAATAAGTGATATTATTGAGTGTATAGCATACATAACGTAATTATAGATATATATTAAGCAATATGTTTTGTTAAAGGTTAGCTAGAGGGAGTAATCTAGGGTAGATTAAAAATAGGCGATTTGCGAGCGATAATTGGGGACGTTAATGTAATCGGAACGTTGTTTACAAAGTTGGTTACAGGAGAAGTTAACGTAACGTGAACGACAATAGAATAGCGTTATTTGAGATAATCGATGTAGTTAGATGAGTAATTAAAACCTGAAATAACAACCTTTTAAAGTGTATATTAGTACACAGGAAACAGTCTTTGTAAAGACTACCTTGTGTCATAGATTGTACTATAGCTGGAGACCGTTATAACGGGTTGGTTATACCTTGATATGCTACCATGTTATTTTATCGTTCTAATAAAAGGGTCATCACTTCCTGTTGAAACTAGAAGCACATGTTGTGTTAAATACGAACATAATATGGTGTCATAAGTGGCATTCATTATGTGATAATGAATATTAAAGGTTGAGTTGGTATACTTATAAGGTAGGGCAGATGACTGTCTACAAATAGTCTGGTAGTTAAAGCTGTGTGACTGAAAATGGAATTTTTCAAACCACCCAATCACATAGCGTTTGATACAACCAACCTAGATGAAGCATGGAGGAGCTGGGAACAGCAGTTTAGAACATTCTTCACTGCCTGTGAAATAAACGCAAAGGCACCTGAGGTCCAGGTAGCAATATTGCTCCATTCTGCTGGACCTGAAGCACAATAAGTTTATAACCAATTCGTATTCAGGCCAGCAGGACCTGACAATAACCCACCAGCTGAACAGAATAATGACTGGGAGACTGTTCTTACAAAGTTCCGTCAGTACTGCCAGCCTCGAAAAAACACTGTCTACGAAAGATATTGTTTCTGGGGCAGACATCAAGGCCGTGGTGAGTTAGTGGATCAGTGGGTCAAGGATCTACGAAGTAAAGCCAAATTGTGTGAATTTGGTGATCAGGAAGACTTGATATGATGATCAGGGACAAAATTGTGTTCAGTGTGAATGACGAACGTGTAAAGGAACGACTTCTGAGAGAGTCGGAGCTTACGATGAGTAAGGCAATAGACGTTTGTCAGGCAGCCGAGACAACAAAGGCGCAATTAAAGGTCATGACAACTGAAGGAAAGTTAGATGCCAAAGTGAATATTGTCAGACAGGACAAACCAAAATGGAAGACAACAAGTAAAGGCTTCAGATCGCAAGGCAAGGGTTCATGGGTAGCTAGTAAAGGAGCTACAAATAGCCATGGAGCTCAATCTAAACAAGGTCGTACCGAAGGAATCATTGACTGTAAGTCATGTGGTAGACGACACACTCCAAAGTCATGTCCTGCACATGGTAAACAATGTAACCGATGCAAGGGATGGAATCACAGGTGGTCTATGAAGAAGACGAGGACAATGAAAGTCTGATTCTGGGAGTTCTTTTCCTAGATGTATATGCACACAATCCGTCTGTTGAAGACTGGACAACAGAAATGATGGTAGGCAACCAGAGAGTAAGCTTCAAGCTGGACACTGGTGCTCAAGCAAACGTGCTTCCCTTGTCAACGTATGACAAGATAATGCCAATAATACCGATGCAGCCCACACATACAGTATTGTCAGCATTTGTCAGTAGTGTCAAAGTCAGGCCAGCGGACACTGTGACACTACAGTGCATTCCAGAGAATTCAGAGAAACCAACGTTCATTGAATTCTATGTGACAAACCACACCAAGACACCACTGCTTGGTTGTCAAACATGCGAAAAGTTGGGACTTGTGAAACGCATCAATGACGTATCACATGAGAAACCGTTGACCAAAGACCTGTTGACGTCAAAGTATAAGGAAGTGTTCACTGGGATTGGTGAACTTGAACAGCCATATCACATTGAGCTGAGGGATGATGTAGAGCCAGTGATCCAAGCAACAAGGAAGATTCCATATGCACGAATGGAGACTTTGAAAGCGACTCTAAACAAATTGGAGAAAGATGGAATTATCGCAGATGTCGACCGGCCCACACCTTGGGTGAACAATCTGGTGATAACTGAGAAGAGAAATGGTTCTTTGAGAATATGTCTTGACCCGAAGCCTCTCAACAGAGCAATCAAACGTGAACATTTTGAAATTCCGACATCAGAAAGTGTCCAGGCACGTTTGGCAGGCAAGAAAGTGTTCTCAGTTATTGACATGTCGATGGCATACTGGCACGTGAAACTGACTGAGGAGTCCAGTTATCTGTGCACGTTTCACACACCATGGGGACGCAAGCGCTTCCTACGCATGCCATTCGGCATCAGTTCGGCAAGTGAAGTCCTACAGAAGCGTATGCAATACACATTCGGCGACATCGATGGGGCCTATATCATCGCAGATGACATCATCATCGCTGGAGATGATGAACGAGATCATGATGCTATCATGCTCAGGGTACTGAGAAGGGCCAGAGAGAGGAATGTAAAGTTAAACGCCTCCAAGGTACAACTGAAAGTGAACAAGGTGCTCTACATGGGACATGTAGTGTGTGAAGCAGGCCTCAGCCCAGACCCGAGCAAGGTGGAAGCTATTGTGGGCATGCCGCTTCCTACCGACAAGTGTTCACTGCTCAGGTTCTTGAACATGATCAAGTACCAGGGAAAGTTCATTCCTGGAGAGTCGCACATTGCCGCACCGCTGCGAGCACTGTTGAAGGAAGATGCAGTGTGGTGTTGGCAGCCAGAGCATACAGTGCTGTGAATAAATAAAAGGGTCATCACTTCCTGTTGAAACTAGAAGCACATGTTGTGTTAAGGGGTCAGCTCACTGTTGGACTTCCTGCTTGATTACAGACGAAAAAAAGTGCAGTATATTTTTGAGAAATGATTTTTTATAATGTTCACTTGCTCTGACATAAGTGCATTTGAGTAGTCAGATTTCTAGATGTGATTGTAGAAGCTGTTGACAGTAAAATGGTGTCTTTTTAGCTGATTTTACTAAGCGGAAGGGTATCTGGCAGCAATTTGGCTAGTTGACACTTTAGCCGGATTACTGCCTGCATGCATTTGTAAATACTGACGGGTGTCATACATACAGGCATTTTGCAAGAGCTAGAGATATTAGATTTTGACTAAAATCGACCAGCATGTCAATGAGATGATAATAACAGCAGGTGAAAAGTTTAAGAAACTTTATAGGTCACGTTTTCTTATAATCGCACAAAACATTAACATGGTCGCCAATGGGAAAACTGACAGTATGCTGAGCCCTTAAATACGAACATAATACCTTGTATCTAAGCTTAACTTGAATACATTGTCATCGACATCGTAACTAGGTAAGGCACGGTGTGTCACTGTGTGTTAACAAATATAACTAACTATAACCTAAACAATCTGGTGTAAATTGTACACAGAAGTCTTTTCAAAGACTATATAAAAACTATTTTGAACATAAGACAACGGCAATTTTATACATCTTTTCTAGGTACTTTTGTAGTTTAGGCCCGCACCTCGAAAAAAACATGAAAACGCTCACCTACAGTCACCAAACTTCACATCATATATCTACAACACGTATTCTACACATACATAATTATTACGTGATAAAAAAGTTAAATTTACTGTCTTTTATCGATCAAAATGTACAAAAAATTCACTCGTTTTTGCGTGTATTCATTAGTTCCACCGGAAACTCCGGTAGGTGGCGACACTTTATGGTTGACTCCAGACATGGGGATAGGCTGAAGGCAACCATAAAGTGTCGCCACCTGCCGGAGTTTACGGTGGAACTAATGAATACACTCAAAAACAAGCGAATATTTTGATCAATAAGACAGTAAATTTAATTGTTTGATCACGTGACAAATGTATATGTGTAGAATAAGTGTTGTAGATATATGATGTGAAGTTTGGTGACTGTAGGTGACTATTATCATGGTTTTCTCGAGGTGCGGGCCTAAACTGCAAAAGTACCCTTTTCTATTCATCTCATTTTATACATATTTTCTCTCTTCTCTCATAGTTTTGGTCATTTGTATATTTCCTTTTTCTTCTTTTTCTTTTGTTTCCTCCAACAATAAACCAACCGTTGTCTAATGATCAAGATTGATCGGTCAACGTAATATACAGATACATAAATAAATTCTGATATGGCACCTTGCAAGAGGCAACTCAGGGCAAAACGACACTTAGTTTGCAACGACTGCCAGAGCTGGGTGGATTTTGCGTTGTCTGGCTGTCCAAAATCATGGACAGAGACCAAAGATGACGGATTCACCTTTCGTTGTATGGGGTGTTTGAAGGTGGAATGTCTGATGAAGGAGGTGTGTAAGTTGACGGATATAGTGAAGGAGATGGAGGTGAGACTCAACATAGAAATGGATGGAGCAGAAAGGGATGACGTGGAGAGAGTTGAGAATTCTACAACACAGAAGGAGCAGAGTTGTGACACGGAGACTGAAGAAAGGAGACTGAGAGGAGGGAAGGTGACCAGCGTGAAGGAACAAGAAATTGAGAAGACAGAGGGACGGAGGAAAAGTGTTCGGCAGAGGAAAAGAAAACGGGTCAGTGGGGATAGATCAACAGGTAGTCAGACTGTAGGGAACGAGATGAGACGCAACAGCGATACAGGTGGTGAAGAGGTAGATACCACAGAGGCAGTTGGTAAGACTGTGAGACAGAAGACTGATGGAAGAAGACAGTGTTCAGCAAAAAACAGAAAACATGACAGGCGTGAAGGTGACAGGGGAGAAAGTGACCGTAGTGAAGGAAGTAGCCGGGGAAAAGGGACAGGAAAGGAGAGAAGAAAATGTGATGGGAAGAAAGATGAAGGGATGAAAGGAAGTGAGAGTAAATGTGCTAGAAGAGAAGATGACAGGAGGAAAGGGGACAAGAGAAAACGCGACAGGAAAGAAGGGAATGGAAGAGAATGTGACAGGAGAGAAGACGGCAAGAGGAAAAGACAACAACCAGACATATGCAAACCGGAGGAGCTACTCCGAGGCAGTGATTGAGGGAGCAAGGAGAAAAGAGAGAGTTTATGGGCGATTCAATTCTGAGAAAAACAGACAAGACTATATGCGAGGGGAAGGACGTTGTTGTATGTCTACCGGGGGCTAGGATAGAGCACGTGATCGAAAGGGTAGAGAAAGTATTGGGGCATGGCAAGGGAGGGTCTATACTAGTACACGTAGGGACAAACAATGCAGACAAGGAAGGAACAACTGGGATAGTTCAGAAGTACAGACATTTAGGAGGAAGCTAAATAAGACAAGAGTGGAACAGGTTGTTCTCTCAGGAATTTTGCCAGTAATGGGAGGAAGGGGGGCAACATACAGAAATTGTAAGAGGATGGCGATCAACGCACTAGTTGAGCAGATGTGTGAAGAAGAGGGTGTGGGATTCATAGATTTATGGGGGTACTTTGTTGGGAGAGAAGATATGTACACGAGAGATGGCCTCCATCTAAGTGGAAAGGGCGCAGCAGTATTCTCAGAGAATCTGCTGCGATCTGTTGACAGTGGGACAGGTTGCATCTATTTAAACTACATTCGCAGGGGGGACTCGCAGAGAAGCCTGAAACTAGAGGCATAGATAAAGACAGCAAAAATAATTCACCAAAGAACAGTCTGGAAAACTGTTCTGAAGCTGGATATAAATGTGTTTGTTTAAATGCAAGGAGTATTGTAAACAAAAGAAATGAACTAAACATTATGGTAGAAGATATTGACCCTCACGTAATAGGTAGAAGATAGAATAGGAAGAAGGGGAGGTGGAGTTATTTTATATATTAAAGAATCTATCCAGGCTTATGAAATAAAATTAGACAGAGAAGCAGATTGCGAAGAAGCTGTTTGGTGTAACATAGTTACAGGAAACTCAACGTTAACGGTTGGATTAGTTTATCGAAGTCCAAACATAAGCATAGAAGAGAATGAAAAAATACAAAACGCTATAAGGGAAGTGAGCAAACGGGACTGTGTTATTATGGGGGATTTTAACCATGGTCATATAAAATGGAAATCTCTACTGAGTATGGGTAGTGAGGACCACAAGATTTTAGTTTTAGTACAAGATAGTTTCCTTTCTCAACATGTGCTAGAACCAACCAGGGGAGAGAATGTGTTAGACGTAGTTTTGTCCTCACAGAATGAATTAGTTGACAATGTCAGGATATGTGAGCCACTGGGGAATAGTGATCACAACCAGATACATTTTACCATCAAAGTAAAATCAGAAAGGAATAGTAAAAAGCAGTACAGGAGAAATTTCCACAAAGGAAAATATAAGGACATAAGGAAATATTTAGCAAAGATAGACTAGAATAAGACACTGAAGAATAAGACAGCAACAGAATGCTGGAATATCTTAAAGAGTGAAATTGAATGCATCATCGTCAAATTTGTTCCCTTAAAAAACACGGGAAACGGTCCAAAAAGAAACACTTATCGAAAGAAGCCATTAGAAAAATTAAGTGTTTATTATTTCCTTTGATGTGATAATGCTATGGATATATATTCGTACATCAGTTTATTTTGTATCTTGTGAGTTACCTTGACGTTTGCGTAGAGAAGATAGGCACTCACAGTGGACAGTTCCACTGTGACGAGGCTCTTGCCTGCTTCATGCTGAAAAAACTTCCAGAATACAAGGACGCTGAAATCATCAGGTATACTATAACCGATTTTAACTTATTAAAACGGAATGGTGCAACAAGAATATTGATCATATATTGTTAGGTAGGCCTAATTATAAAAGTAATACAAAATGGTCTTGTTCAAGTTGCATTTACTGTTCACTAGCAAAAAATGCCAGTCCCCAGACGGAATAACTTGGTAATTCACATGTGACGGTCGTGATAGCAATATTTGCTAAATGTAAGGCAACACACAATCATCGTTCCATAAACACCATAATGTGCTCGCATAGGTACGCACTTGTTTCGCCGTTGGCGATGTTTCTCCTTTATAGTAAGTTATGTAATATCAACTCAACACAATACATCAGGATTATTCCCAGCTTACAAAACTTACAAGTAACCATCATTGGCCAAATCATGTCTTGCTAGCTCGGTTTCGGGAATATTTAGTCCACAAAAAAGATGCCAGGGTATATTCGTGGGCCCCTTGCGTTCGGGGGTCCTTGGCACGTGCCTGTAGTGCCAATTGCTTATAATCCGCCACTGCGCGTCACGCACGAGCTGTAATACCCGTTGTATATTCAAAATGTCAAACGTCGAAGAGAAACTGAATTTCAAGTCCATCGATGTGCTCTAGTTGTGTTAGTGTATAATTGCAAAAAATATTCGTATTGCTATGGTATTGGTTTGAGGTATGGCACAATTTGTTAGCGTCTATTCATGTTGCCCAGCAACCTAATTGATGTTATGTGCTAGAAGGCGCTGGCTACATCAAACGGTTTATGTAATTTTGAACTTGTAATCGTACATTTCACCCATGGCATAGCAAATACTTGTACTTAGTAATCACAAAAGGTAATTAGTATTTATTTTTATGTACGAATGCTGCGCGTGTTTTCTACGATAAACATATAGGCTAAACATACCACATAGTTAACTGTTATGTGCCAAATGGCGATACATACACGCATAGGATTTACTTATAGACGCTGGGGTTTTTAGTGGAAGTATTCGCCGCGTACGAGTGGTTTCTACGATTGTTGAAAGTTACTTTTTACGTTGCGAAAAAATTATTTACCTTATAAAAGGTAAGAACCATTGACATACAGGGAATGTTAAACGAGAGGCGTTACTTTTTTTTCGAGTGAGTGTAAATCAATCCATGAAAGGATGTGCAAGCCGTCTAGTAGAAAAAACACGTTAACATAAACACACACTACCTCGATTATAGTTCGATGAAGAAACCTTGGCACAACTAAAATGGACTGTTTCTCTTATACGTTTAATGCTACCAGAGTATTTCAACAATTTGAATTTATTTCAAACTACCTGATTTGTCCGGGTTTTCACGAGAACAAACATTTTAAAATATAGCCACGTATAAATGCCTACCAATGGATATCTACAAATAATCCTTTCCCAAATCATGAAAACTGGAATGTGACCCTGTAATAATTTGCACTGAAATCTGGGCCCCCATTTTGTACATAAGTAGTGCTGACATAATTCAAAACACTGATAATTGACCCAACCCCCAAATGCTTCAATCCGAACCACTCACTTCAATCCGAACCACTCTCAAAATGCACTGCATTTAAAACTGATCCCATCCCAACATCATCCAGTCCATCGCCTTGATAAATTTAATTATGACTGGTCATTGGCTAAGTTTTACGATGCCTTGTAATGTAGTCTACGGGTATTTAGAAGCCACTGCTACACTGACACAGTTGTGTTACATTGCTTCTTGGAAGCCTGAAAACGTCTTTGGGCAAGATGTATATTATAAAATTAAGTGGTGGTAATATACAAACGGCAATAACGTGACAACTATTCAATTGTTTTGCATACATTCAATGGCATAGTCGTATATTGCATTGCTAACTTTACGATGACAACAACTCGAATAACTATTTAAAATGTCATAGTTGTAGAAACTTTAATTATCTTTACGACAACATAGAATAAAACATTAAATTCCGCCGTTGCAATATCATATATAACTTTTTTTAATGTTCATTCTCTCAAGATCCTCCGTGGGTGCCGGGTGAAATGAAAAAAGTATGAATGTTCAAACGACCCAATGGGTCAGCTGTTTACACTATAGACGTAATCGTAAAGCAGTTTCAGCTTGACACAACTTCCAACAACGTGCTTCTGAATGCTTGGATTTCATGCATGCCACGCAAAAACATCTGAATACACTGTACTATAAACCTGCTAAGGTTTCTTCCGTATAGTCAGTCATTGGTGTTTTACACAAATTCTTCGTTTTTGCACGAATCTGGTATGGGCCATATTCTGGTTGATGCCGCTCAAAATGTGTAATTTATGCACTGATAAAAATCGGTGCCGTACCTATAAATGAAACCATAAACGTCAGTTTGTACGAACGTAAGTAAGGATATAATTATGTAAGTAAATATGTATGTATGTAACTATATATATATATATATATATGTATATATGTAAATATGTAGGTGTGTGTATGTATGTATGTAACTATGTACGTATATAAGTATACATGTATGTATGTATCCACCAACTCGTATAGATGTTTTTCTATCATTTGTCTTAGAACGTTTAACCGATGACGATGGTAACTACGCTATATATATATATTTTTATTTTTTTATTTTTTATTTTTTATTAATTAGTTAATTAATTAATTATAACAATTGCATATTTCATTAATCGTGACAAAATGTCAGCGCATGAACTGTCAATCAAAATGTAAAAATCCTTTGATCTTTTGACGCATTTGCGTCCCGATTACACCTATTTACTACAGTCCCATTCTCTGATATGTTTTAGCTATAAGGTAGATACAAAAAAACTAAATGTATATAAAGTTTCATGTATTTGGATTAGGATACTGTGAAATGTAATGTAATAACGTTTTTGTCTGATTAATGAATAGGACGAGAGATCTCGAGAAGTTAAAAAAGTGTGACATAGTTGTTGACGTCGGTGAAACGCTTAACCACAACGAGAAGCGGTATGACCATCATCAAAGGTACGCTTGTTGAGAGTGTGACGTATAATTGTGGAAACTATTGTGTTTTATTGTATTGATGTAAACATATGGTAGGGACGTGAAATGTATTTAAAATATATGATTAGATCAACCGGATGCAAAGCTGATGCACACATGTGGGCTGAAGAAGAAAACGACACAGAGAGTTGATAAGGCAAGGGGAAATATGAAGCCATAAATGTATAGCAAGGTGGATGAGGATGGTGGAAAAAACATGAGTATACAAAATGGTCCGATACAAGAATGAAAATAGGAAGGAGTGAAGGTGAGACAATGATCAAGGCTAGAATTGGGAAGTTAGTGACAGAACACGAGACATTGTTGTATTTCTGAGAAAGCTACCTCAGTGAGCTACTGAACAAATGGTCTGGAGTTTACAAAGTAAGTAAGAGGTTATAGGAAGAGTTTGGGTATGCAAGGGTGTGGGATGTGTGGATTAGTAGGTCAATGATACAGTCCCGAGATACATTGGTGGTGGCAACAGTGAAACTGATGAGAGTGTCAGAAGCAAAAGCCACAAAGGTGGAGGCAATGCATGGAACACAAAAGGAAAAGTTGTAGTTGGATCTGGGGTGTCTGGAGTTTTCCAGTTAACACGATCTGATCTGTGGTAAGGAAGTGCCCATAGCCCTTTACTGTTTGTCATTGTGATGGACCAACCATAGACCGTTTATAAATCACAGCCTACCTCACTGAGACATCCCAAATCATGGAGATATGGGAAGGGCACCTTGACGCCGTCCTCAACAGACCATCCCAAATCATGGAGATATGGGAAGAGCACCTTGACGCCGTCCTCAACAGACCATCCCAAATCAACGAAGAAGCAATCAGCAGACTGCCCCAGGTTGACATCGACCCTGAACTAGACTACCCACCAACATTGCTGGAAACCGAAAAAGCCATCGGCCAACTATCAAATAGCAAGGCTCCCGGAGTTGATGCTATCTTAGCAGAAGTCTACAAACATGGCGATCCACAGCAGCTCGACAGAATCACACAGCTGTTCAAATCCATGTGGGCACAAGGAGACATTCCGCAAAACTTCAAGGACGCCTCCATTATACATCTGTATAAGCGCAAGGGAAATCGCCAAGCCTGCGACAACCACAAAGGGATTTCACTCCTCTCCACCACAGGAAAAGTCCTTGCCAGAATCCTACTGAACAGGCTCATCCTACATCTCGAGAAGGGTCTTCTACAAGAAAGCCTGTGCGGCTTCAGGAAGGAACGGGGAACTACATGGTACTTGCTGCCCGGCAGCTGCAAGAAAAATGCCAGGAACGTAACGTTGACCTATACGCCACCTTTGTCGACCTTACCAAGACTTTCGACACTGTCAGTCGTGAGGGACTCTTGGAAAGTTATGAGCAAGTTTGGGTGCCCAGACAGAGTCATCCATCCAATTCCATGACGGCATGCTGGCACACGTCATTGATGACGGAGAGTTCTGTACTCCAGTCCCTGTCACCAAAGGAGTAAATATATACATAAATAACCTATGTGTAATACAATTATGGGTAAATGCAATGAAAAAGCAAAAGATTAGCCAAACGTGCTGAACAGTTGAACATACTGGATAAATAAATAAATAAAAGCCCAGATTAGTTGATTAAATACTAAAATGTGATTCTAAGATAAATAAAATTAAAATTAATTAAAACTGTATGCATGAATAATACAAAGGTTAAATGAGGTCTGATATATCAGTTTAAGAACAGAAATGCCTTAAATAATTTTCCAAACTGCCTGGTGTTCTCAATCGTGCATAGTTCCTGTGGCAGAGAGTTACACGATGTCGGCCCAGCACAAGCAAACGTTCTAGGTTCACGCGTGGAACGCCCAGAAGAAAACCACCACCAGAGCGTAGGGTCCTGCGTGGCGAGTGACGATGTAGCAGTGACGCGAGATACACTGGCGTGCCTGCATACAGTGCCGTGTGTACAACTCCACGACGAGCATCAATCGCTTGCGCCATATCACTGTGAATGCGTAAGAGTGTTGTCTCCGCACTGTGGCGCGGTCGGTAGGCACTCTGATAGACGCCCAGAATGACATCTCATTCAGGAAGCGTTGCAGCGCTTCGTTTTTTTAGTACAGGCATCACGATGGCGTGCTTCATCGACTGTGGGACTACAGCAGTGGAGCGCGACGCATTAATTATGCGTGTAAAAACCAGACAATTTGCATCAATGTTCTGTTGAAAGAGAGACGTTGGCAGCGGGTCCAGCTCGCATGACTTGGTAGCAGATGCGAAAATCATGTTCTTCTCGTCCACAAGTGTAGCAGCTTCGAAACACTAAATGTGCCGTCACATTCGTCGCTACGTCTTCAATTGACGATTGAGTCATATTGCGGCGTAACGCATCGATCTTCTGGAATTTCGCTGCAATAGTAGCTTGTGTAGCGTCTTCGGACTCACCATCGGTACAAAGAAGACTGAATTGTTGTACCAACCAACGCCAGGGCAGCCCTACCAAGAGCCAACTGTGACATTGAACGACCAAAAGCTGACAGTAGTAGCCTATATAGGGAGCACTAGAAAACACACAATATCAGTATGGTGTATTTCGTAGAACTCAAAACATGCAGTTTGAACAAAATGACTGTCTCATGGGAAAAGTCGTGTTTTTGTCATTAAAAACACCAAACGCCTGTCTGTGCTCATTTATTTTTGCTTGTGACGACACTTATGGGTTTTAACTTCAATGTAGTATGTAACTTACATATGTACCTGTGCGATCCCAACTTAAGCAGGACATCTTAGTTAAATTTCTGCTAACCGCCGAGGATTACAGGGGAAACTTCTATAAGAGTAAACAAGTGGTAGATGAGACCGTAGCCCAGTATCTAAGTAGATTAGATCATAATTTGAGCCAGTGGATCAACTTAGCGGGTATTGGCGAGACCAATGGGGAGTTAAGGGAGCTAATTTTGTACAAGCAATTTTTTTTCTCTCTCTCTCTCGCAATGTGCACGTCAATGACGAAAACAATGCCCGAATCGCTATGGCCAGTGTGGCCTTCGGAAAACTTCGCTCGTCAGTGTGGGAGCGCAGAGGAGTGAGCCTCTCAACCAGGCTGAATGTCTATAGAGCTGTCGTCCTCTCTACCCTACTCTATGCATGCGAGACCTGGACTGTCTACCAACGACATGCAAAGAAACTCTGTCGTTTCCATACGTGCTCTCTTTGCAAGCTGCTGAAAATCAAGTGGCAGGACAAAACTCCTGACACTGAGATCCTTAAGCAGACCGGCATGTCTAGTGTCTACTCAATGCTGCGGGTGTCTCAACTGCGCTGGGCTGGTCACATCACCAGAATGTTAAATGAACGACTCCCAAAACGCATCCTCTATGGTGAACTACAGACTGGCGCGCGCTCCCACGGCGTTCAAAAGAAACGCTTCAAGGACACCTTGAAAATCTCCATGAAGGACTTTGACATCGACCCTGCTTTATGGGAGACCCTCACTTAGGACCGACAAGCTTGGCGTTCTGCAATCTTAAAGGGAACCAGTACCCACCATCAGCACCCCATCGAGACAGCCAAAACCAAGCGGATAGTGCGCAAAGCATGGGCAAGCAGCTGTCCACTGCCTCAGCTCTGCCAGCAGCGTTGTCCTGCCCCCACTGCTCCAGGAAGTTTCGGACAAAGATAGGCCTAATCAACTGCCTCCGAACCCACACAGCCAGGACCATGGATGATGATCAAGATGGTCTTCGCTACTGAAAGACGAAGACCTTTGTTATGGAATTTATCGGCAGATCAGCACGATGAATATTATCTGGTAGACGGTGTATGCAGACGATCTGGCAGCAATAGCACAGAGCAAACAAGAAGATGGACAGAAACATTTCGGAAAGAAACTGAAAGGGAAAGTACTGGTTTCAAAAGTATTTATGCGTCGTCATTTAGTATCTTTGCTCTTGGTCGACAATTTGTATTTACACACACACACACACACACACACACACACACACACACACACACACACACACACACACACACACACACACACACACACACACACACACACACACACATACACACACACACACACACAATCTTTGTCATTCTTTCTGTCTGTCCATGTATATCTCTGTCTGTCTGTCTGTCTCACTGTTTGTTTGTCTGTCTGTCTCTGTCTGTCTGTATGAGTGTATGTGTGTTTGTGTGTTTGTCTGTAGGTATGTCTGTATGACATAACCTGTTCAAGTCTTGTTTTTTTGGTTTATTGGTGTGAATGTCAGGGTTGATAGCTAGGATGCGTTGTTTAGATATTGCTTGTATTGGGGATGTTCGGGTACAGGGAATTTGCTTCCAACGAGTGTATGTAAACACATTTTACATAATCGTATTCAGTACAAAATCACTAGTAAGATCATTCAATTTTATACTTAATAAATCAATGCTGCGACAGGTGCTGCAACTGTCCTGGTGCAATAACAAAGATTGTATTGAGACTATCATTTTGACACTAATATTATAAGATTGTAAGTTTTTGTATATGCTTAAATTAGGTTTAGTTGCTTCACAGATACATCAATGTTGCTACCACGATAATCTATCCAACCTGTATAACATAATAATTATAACGTTACGAAACATTGATAACATTTGTTTTGCAAATTTTTCTCAACGATGATAAAACAATTAGAGCACACAAAGTATTATTAATAAACGAACGCTATAGATATAAAATATGAGTAGTCGCTAGGTAATTCCTCTAATTATTTTGTTGTGACGGCCATTTTGAAATTCAAGATGGCGGACTTCTACTAACGCTCACATGTATCTAACACACAAATGTGGTAATATAAATGCGTATTGTCAATGCTAAGTGCCCCGGACACTATTATAGACAAATAGGGAATTATTTAAAATAACATTATAATGGAAAATTAACACAATATGCATGGGGAAGGACTATTTTTAATTTGGTAAACATATCCTGTTTAGAAACATTGGCACCCTAATTTTGTTTATCCTTTATAACATAAAAATGCAAAATCAAGTGAGAGTTTGCTTTTGACAAAGATTCTGCACGAAAGCATTCTTTTTACCATAGTGGCCTACATCAATACTTGTTTATGTTTATGTAGTATTTTACTTCGGGGGGATTAATCATTTGAAACCAATACACGCATGCTGTTTCTTTTAAACGTAAACTGGCTGCTTTTCTACCTTGCCACATCTACTGCTGCAGTGGATTCAAAGAGACGATGAGCAGCCTGGATCCCGCCTTCCCATGGACGACGATGTTGAGCAGTTCGGGTCTCATCTATTTCCATTACGGCCACAAGGTGCTTATCGAGATCATGGGCAAAGATCAATCTGGTGACAGTCTCCGCGTAGACTACGTTTACCGCAAGGTCTACAAGAATTTCATGGAGGCCATCGATGCAACGGATAACGGCCTTTAAGGACCATACCCTAAGTAATGCTGTGTGTTGATCTTTCTTCATGCTCACTGTTGTGAGAGGTGGTGGACAGAATGGAGAGTCTGGATGTGACAAGGGACTGGGTGTGGTGGACAGAACAGAGAGTCTGGATGTGACGAGGGACTGGGTGTGGTGGACAGAACGGAGAGTCTGGATGTGACAAGGGACTGAGTGTGGTGGACAGAACAGAGAGTCTGGATGTGACAAGGGACTGAGTGTGGTGGACAGAGCAGAGTCTGGATGTGACAAGGGACTGAGTGTGGTGGACAGAACAGAGAGTATGGATGTGACAAGGGACTGAGTGTAGTGGACAGAACAGAGAGTATGGATGTGACAAGGGACTGAGTGTGGTGGACAGAACAGAGAGTATGGATGTGACAAGGGACTGAGTGTGGTGGACAGAGCAGAGAGTCTGGATGTGACAAGGGACTGAGTTTGGTGGACAGAGCAGAGTCTGGATGTGACAAGGGACTGAGTGTGGTGGACAGAAGAGAGAGTATGGATGTGACAAGGGACTGAGTGTGGTGGACAGAACAGAGAGTATGGATGTGACAAGGGAGTGAGTGTGGTGGACAGAACAGAGAGTATGGATGTGACAAGGGACTGAGTGTGGTGGACAGAGCAGAGAGTCTGGATGTGACAAGGAACTGAGTGTGGTGGACAGAACAGAGAGTATGGATGTGACAAGGGACTGAGTGTGGTGGACAGAGCAGAGAGTCTGGATGTGACAAGGGACTGAGTGTGGCGGACAGAACAGAGAGTATGGATGTGACAAGGGACTGAGTGTGGTGGACAGAGCAGATAATCTGGATGTGACAAGGGACTGGGTGTGGTGGACAGAACAGAGAGTCTGGGTGTGACAAGGGACTGAGTGTGGTGGATAGAACAGAGAGTCTGGATGTGACAAGGGACTGAGTGTGGTGGACAGAACAGAGCGTCTGGATGTGACAAGAAACTGAGTGTGGTGGACAGAACAGAGAGTCTGGATGTGACAAGGGACTGAGTGCGGTGGACAGAACAGAGAGTCTGGATATGACAAGGGACTGAGTGTGGTGGACAGAACAGAGAGTATGGATGTGACAAGGGAATGAGTGCGGTGGACAGAACAGAGAATATGGATGTGACAAGGGACTGAGTGTGGTGGACAGAGCAGAGAGCCTGGATGTGGCAAGGGACTGAGTGTGGTGGACAGAGCAGAGAGTATGGATGTGACAAGATACTGAGTGTGGTGGACAGAGCAGAGAGTCTGGATGTGACAAGGGACTGAGTGTGGTGGACAGAACAGAGAGTATGGATGTGACAAGGGACTGAGTGTGGTGGACAGAACAGAGAGTCTGGATGTGACAAGGGACTGAGTGTGGAGGACAGAACAGAGAGTATGGATGTGACAAGGGACTGAGTGTGGTGGACAGAACAGAGAGTCTGGATGTGACAAGGGACTGAGTGTGGTGGACAGAACAGAGAGTATGGATGCGACAAGGGACTGAGTGTGGTGGACAGAACAGAGAGTCTGGATGTGACAAGGGACTGAGTGTGGTGGACAGAGCAGAGAGTATGGATGTGACAAGGGACTGAGTGTGGTGGACAGAACAGAGAGTATGGATGTGACAAGGGTCTGGGTGTGGTGGACAGAACAGAGAGTATGGATGTGACAAGGGACTGAGTGTGGTGGACAGAACAGAGAGTATGGGTGTGACAAGGGACTGAGTGTGGTGGACAGAACAGAGAGTCTTGATGTGACAAGGGACTGAGTATGGTGGACAGAGCAGAGAGTAGGATGTGACAAGGGACTGAGTGTGGTGGACAGAACAGAGAGTCTGGATGTGACAAGGGACTGAGTATGGTGGACAGAACAGAGAGTATGGATGTGACAAGGGACTGAGTGTGGTGGACAGAACAGAGAGTATGGATGCGACAAGGGACTGAGTGTGGTGGACAGAACAGAGAGTCTGGATGTGACAAGGGAATGAGTGTGGTGGACAGAACAGAGAGTCTGGATGTGACAAGGGACTGAGTGTGGTGGACAGAACAGAGAGTATGGATGTGACAAGGGACTGAGTGTGGTGGACACAACAGAGAGTCTGGATTTGACAAGGGACTGAGTGTGGTGGACACAACAGAGAGTTTGGATGTGACAAGGGACTGAGTGTGGTGGACACAACAGAGAGTTTGGATGTGACAAGGAACTGTGTGTGGTGGACACAACAGAGAGTCTGGATGTGACAAGGAACTGAGTGTGGTGGACACAACAGAGAGTCTGGATGTGACAAGGGACTGAGTGTGGTGAACACAACAGAGAGTCTGGATGTGACAAGGGACTGAGTGTGGTGGACACAACAGAGAGTCTGGATGTGACAAGGGACTGAGTGTGGTGGACACAACAGAGAGTCAGGATGTGACAAGGGACTGAGTGTGGTGAACACAACAGAGAGTCGGGATGTGACAAGGGACTGAGTGTGGTGAACACAACAGAGTGTCTGGATGTGACAAGGGACTGAGTGTGGTGGACACAACAGAGAGACTGGATTTGACAAGGGACTGAGTGTGGTGAACACAACAGAGAGTCTGGATGTGACAAGGGACTGAGTGTGGTGAACACAACAGAGAGTCTGGATTTGACAAGGAACTGAGTGTGGTGAACACAACAGAGAGTCTGGATTTGACAAGGAACTGAGTGTGGTGAACACAATAGAGAGTCTGGATGTGACAAGGGACTGAGTGTGGTGAACACAACAGAGATTCTGGATGTGACAAGGGACTGAGTGTGGTGAACACAACAGAGAGTCTGGATTTGACAAGGAACTGAGTGTGGTGAACACAACAGAGAGTCTGGATTTGACAAGGAACTGAGTGTGGTGAACACAATAGAGAGTCTGGATGTGACAAGGGACTGAGTGTGGTGAACACAACAGAGATTCTGGATTTGACAAGGAACTGAGTGTGGTGAACACAACAGAGAGTCTGGATGTGACAAGGGACTGAGTGTGGTGAACACAACAGAGAGTCTGGATGTGACAATGGTTGCTTCCATTACTGGGAAAACATCACAACGTTATTCACTAATTTCCATAAATAACACTATCTCAATTGAAGACATAATTAGTTTAGGGTATTTCCGAGACGAAGGACAAGTGATACATTCAGCTAGTCATTTTGCCAATTATCTCTGACAGGTTGACAGCGGCTTACGATCACTGTGGTATGTGTTCAGACCTAGCACGGGATACTGTGATGCATAGGTCCTTATAGAAGTAACATGGCAATGATTGGAAATACATAGTTTTAGTTGATGTTTGGATTTGGAACTTCTGATGAGTAAGTCGCAGTAACTAGGCACGTGTTGAAATTACAACTACCTACGATGGGAACTGCACATATCTCAAATCATCACACATTTTCCCACATGTGCAAATAGTGCTACAACTAAAAAATTTTGCTACAATAATTGAATATGGAAGAACACTCATGCCTCACTCTCTCGAACTGTTAGAATGTATGGAGACTTTCTCCGAGAAGTGGTAATATACTTTGCGATTATTCTGTGAAACTTGCTATGTGTCTTTCATAGAAACTCAGAAGAGGCCTGAAATATATCATTTTTGTTCTTCAGACCGGCTAGCACAATATTTGCTACATACAATTGTAGTAAAACATTTGTATGTTTAATATTAGCTTGTTTGCAGTTACCATGAAACTAGACGTGTTTCACGTCTACGATGGGCGCATATGGGGTGGATCCCGATTTCATGAAATAATTCAACATGTTTTAGAGAAACTGCTGAGGCAGAAATTAAAAGTAGACACGAAATCCTGTATTATCATACCAAAACAATTAGTTGTTATTAAGCATTTGGTCGTTTGTTTCAAATATTGTTTCATTCATTTTTCATAGCAATAGAGTTGTCATCGAAATTTACATATATAAAACATATCAAATGACGCCACTTTTTCTTGGATTGTAACCAAGATTTTCTCAGGGGTGAGAACATCACATCCACCTGTTGATCGCTATGTGTATGCTAAAGACGAATGGATGAAAACAACGTATATTTGGCGAATATGATTACCTTCGACTGTTATAATATTTTGTGGACGATTTATGGAAATTGGATGGGTCCATATGTCATGAAATTAAACATGTTTCATGGCAACCGCTGACGGTGTAAGAAGTATATTTTAAAATTAGAAATAGTTGTCTATATTTCGCTTCAAAAAATAGCACTAAACCGAAAAACAACCTTTTGTAACCTCATGTAATGGACTATTGGTGATTATTGTAATGTACATACATGCATGATGCGTACATACGTACGTACGTACGTACGTACGTACGTACGTACGTACGTACATTCATACATACACACACACACATACATACACACACACATACATACATACACACACGCACACACCAACACACACACATGCACACATACACAAACACATAAACACACACACACATAAACACACACACGCACACACATAATATATATAATATATATTGCATTTGTAGATTCAAAGTGAAAACTGCACTGAGTGGCAGAGTATCATACCTTCCGACGAGAAAGGAGGTAATATTGATTTAATAATTCTTTTATTAGAAGATATTTAAAATAGAACATGGCAATATACAATATAAAACGTAGTGCATTGTTGCGAGTTATAAATATATATATATATATATAGTTTTATATTTTAATTATATACCCTATTTAATTTATAAAAATAATCAACAATTCCAACCCCGATAAGAAACATATGACTGAAATATATATATATATAATTATATGTATATATATATATATATGATTTTGCATGAGAAATTTTAAATTTAATCCCACAATCTTCATCCTCCAACCATTTAACTGAAATCTAACCCCTTTTTTGTACACAACAGTATTGTCTGCATTATCTAAAGTAGTTTGCATACCTCAGACTACTGGAAGTAAACCCAACCCCAAATGCCTAACAGTTGAGTCCCACCACCCCCGAAAATGCAGTTTATCTTAAACTGAGCCCATCCCAAATTCCTGCAGCGCACCCAACTTAATATATTTTAATTGGTCGGTAGTCTAGCTTTTAAGACAACCTTAACATATATATATATATATATATATACAGTGTATATATATATATGTATATATTTAACAAGATTTAACAAGATTGCCACTCAGAGAATTAACTCTAGATGGCAGGTAGACAAGGAAACTCTTTGGCTTATCGAAAGTCCAACCCTTTTATCTACATGTATGCCCTTCTGAGGTATATGTCGATTTTATTTTTAAACATATTCACACTACTAGCACCCACACAATCAGCAGATAATATGTTCCACTCATTTACAGTCCTTTGTAAAAATGAGAACTTTCTTATATCTAATCTACACTGCTCCTTTACTAATGTAACTTCATGTCCTCTAGTCTTTCTATCTTTCTTAACTGATAAAAAAATATGTCTATCAATATTTTTATAACCATTCAATATTTTAAACAATATATATATATATATATATATAACTACGGCTACACTATAGATGAAACATCTGGAAAGCGTGGAAGTATCTTAAGGCAACATAATTATATCTAGTGGTCAATAAGTATATATTATTACATGTCTTGTTCTGTATCACGCCCTGTATCATGCCCCGATGTACCTGTATCAGCCCGAGTCCGAAGGACGAGGGCTGATATAGGTACTGATACAGGCTGATTTTCAAAAATGGCAATAAACCAAGCAAAAAGTATAAAACTGATACGTTGCCTCAGGCCAACAATGTCCAATAAAGGGTTTTAAAATTACAATGGTTGCATATCTATTTTCTGTAATGATAAAATGATCATGTCGTATATTTTTGAAAAAGCTTATTGTCGCCCCGTCAAAATGAGATGTAGAGCTGTTATATGGTATGGTAAGTGTGGAGCTAAGTTAATAAATTGCCTCCGCCTCGGGAACGAAAAAGAGGGCGTCAATCTATATTTCGTTGCATTACGTGTCTCTACCGCACCTACTACCTCAGACTCGGGGACAACCTAATCTGTCTTCTTTACCTTGGCGACCTTGCTGGGTACATCGACGGTTATCCCTGGGTTTATTTGGTCAGGCATACCTCAAATTCTCCAACGATACTGGTGTGTACTCCTATCACATTGCCAGTGGTCACATCGCAAACGGGATTATCAACACAGAGTACCTCGGCGTCACCGGAAAACACCGGTGACTCTATACAGCACCGAACTACTGGTACTGATATGGTCGAATGGTCCAACGTAACGAGGATGTTCATATGGCCAGTAAATTGATCTGGATGAACTAAATCTCTCCTAACTACAATCCCGCGACATCTAGTGTCTCTAAGAACATCCACTGGTATGTCATTTAGGTGACTTTGCATCACCGGTAAGTTAGGGTAGGTGTGATTACACACGCATACTACCACTGAAAATTTACACCCACACTTCATAATCGCTTCATCGCTATGAAGGTGGATAGCTCTCTCGACTGCAATACAGCAGTTTCCACCCTTGTGCCGGGGACTCCACGGCTTCCCTGAGGAGAACTGGCGGAGTTTTCCCGTGGGATAATTTACAGCCTCATGACCCGGCTGCAAGCACAAGAAGCATTTCATAGGCTCACGGGGGACGGGACATTAGGTCTCCTATATCTGGAGTTTCTATCGGGGCGAAACAACGACTTTCCCTTTTTCTTCAGAGCAAGTTTAGGATGGGAATTACCCTGCCTATCATTCTTCTTAGGGATCTCTTTAATTCCCGCGGCCAAACGAGTCGCAGCATATGTGGGTTCGAATCCTGTGCGGCAGTGTCAAACCTTGCGCAAGTTTGTTTACTCTATATTGCTTCAGTTCACTCAGCTGTATGAATGAGTACCTGGCTATAGATAGTGGTGGTTATTTGTGTACACATCGTTTTCACGCATTAATTGCAGCGTGGCTGAATGAAGCATTCAGCCACGCTGCAATTAATGCGTGAAAACAGAGAAGTTGAGATGGTGTTCGTTGAACAGGTCTGCCAGCGCTTTGAACAGTCCTGAGGACTGGATACTGCGCTATATAAGAACTTACCTTCTTTCACGGTATCCATGTTCGAGGGAGAACGCTCCTCAATGAACACAGCTAAGTCACAAGGACATGAATGCAAAAATTGCTCACCCAAAATTAGCTCCCTTAACTCCCCATTGGTCTCGCCAATATCCGCTAAGTTGATCCACTGGCTCAAATTATGATCTAATCTACTTAGATACTGGGCTACGGTCTCATCTACCACTTGTTTACTCTTATAGAAGATTCCCCTGTAATCCTCGGCGGTTAGCAGAAATTTAGCTAAGATGTCCTGCTTAAGTTGGGATCGCCTCATGAAAAAAATGGACACAGGTACATATGTAAGTTACATACTACATTGAAGTTAAAACCCATAAGTGTCGTCACAAGCAAACATAAATGAGCACAGACAGGCGTTTGGTGTTTTTAATGACAAAAACACGACTTTTCCCGTGAGACGGTCATTTTGTTCAAACTGCATGTTTTGAGTTCTACGAAATACACCATACTGTTATTGTGTGGGGGGAGGGGGAGGGGAGGGGGAGGGGGAGGGGGAGGGGAGAGAGAGAGAGAGAGAGAGAGAGAGAGAGAGAGAGAGAGAGAGAGAGAGAGAGAGAGAGAGAGACGAGAGAGACTGCGGCAGGGACTGCCACTCCCGCATTAGTCTCATCAGCCACAGCCGAGGCTGTCCCAGACTCAACTACGCCAACTAGGGTGCATCATCCATGACCGACGGAGGCCTACTATATATATATATATATATATACATATATATATATATATACATAATTATTCAAGTAATATGTTCAGTTACATCCACTAACATTTATGACGCGAATCTAAGGAATCTATACCTTACATTTAACTGATATAGCTCGAACTATAAACAAATATTTTATCAATGCGAAGCAAACACATCCGTAGATGGGTTCTTCTTTGTGTGTTCAGAACGCGTTTGAAGACGCGATGGCGCTGACTGGAAAAGAGTTTGTTGAGAAGATCATGTACTATAGCGAAGTCCGGTGGCCAGAACGTCAACGTGCATGTGTCAACTCGGAATGTGGCAAGTCACTTTATTTATACTAATTCATATATTGAAACAAGCTATCATAGTAGAAGTTGCATTTGGGTAATTATATGCTCTACATGTAAAAGGGCGAATGCTGGAATAAGTCATATAGAATAGGGATTTTGGTGGTTAGACCCACATATTTGGGTTATGGTGTTTGATTATTACCAAATTAACTTGCTTACATTTACGGCCGCCAACTTAGATTTCAAGACAGCCACCTGTCATACATCTCTTTCTCATAACTAGTCCTAAATATTTGGGGACAAAGAATGTTATTATGACAAAATAAAATGGCTTTATGACCGCCATCTTAGATGTCGAGATAACCACCATAGTATGTCCAGCGTTTTCTCATATCTCTTCTTCTGGTTTTGTTGCCTAGACCTACATATTTATAAATAATGAATCACATAATTGAATTATTCTCTGGGTGCCTTCTTGGATTTCAAGATGACCACCAGCGAATTACCATACATCGTCTCGTAATCCACACAAAACGCTGCTTTTCATGGTACATCCACACAAAGGAGGGCATGACATTTTATTGTGACAAAATAAAATGAATTTAGAATCCAAGATGACCACCACATTACATAATTTTTCTCATTTAATAATTTTCTTCTAGAAAACGTTGACAAATTATTTGTGTGTGATTCAGTGATGTGATTTTCAAATCACAAAAAGCGTCATGTTTAATTAATTCAGATTCTGATGTTTAACAGAAATATGATCATCATCACCTATCATAAGATCACACGGCTGTCATGATCAATTGCATGTCCAGCACTGTGCGGGTCTAGCCACCAAGATCGGATGTCAATGTGGTATAAAATTAGAATATGAGAAAAAGCTGGATATTTCGAGGCGGCCATCTTGAAATTTATGTTGCTGGCTATAAACTAATTTGATTTTACTATAATCAAACTCTATGCCATCAATTATGTGAATCTACCCATAAATCACCTTTTTATATGATGCAGAACTGGTGATATGAAAAAAGCTAAACATTTTGAGTGGCGACCATTTAGAAATGTAACATAGCAGCCACAAAGTAATTTTATTTTGTCATAATCAAATTCCTTTCCAGATATGTAGGAGCAGCCACCAAAATCAGCTTTCTATCTGGTCTAGATGGACACAGTATGTGCAGATATGAGAAAAAAAACGAATTGTTATGCCGGCCATCTTGAAGTCTAAGATGGCAGCCACAAAGCAATTTTATTTTTTAATAACCAAATACCACGTCATCAAATGTGTCTGTCTAGTTACCAAATTCACAATTGTACATGACTTATAAACCGGGATATAAGCTGTAGAGTCCAGAATATTATGATTTTGGCAGCCATTTTACTATTCAATACTATTTAATAATTGATTTATGTTACAGGACATGAGAAAATACTAGTCTAGAATGACACAAAAAGTGCTGTTTTACACAGGTTTATTCATAAGGTTTATGAGACCTATGCTTATAATGGTATTCCCTAATTGTTTTTTTCTAATTCAAGCATTTGTATGTTTACATAACTTACCGTTATTTAAATGTAATGCTCCAAAGGTGGGAGAAATGACAACTGTATGTGTAAACAGAGCACACGAATAAGCTCTGGTGTGAGTTACGGGGTTTTCTATTGTCGGGTAACTGTCGGTACTGGTGTCATTGTTTGCGGCATTATGCGTGTTTGTTTTCGACGTTTTTTCAAGCTGTCAGTTGGGGACCATTAATATCCTTTTCAAAATATGTTATTTGTCTGTTCGTAGAAATGGTGGGATGATATTTAACAAACTATTGCGGATCCTTTGTGTGGTCGTATATTTTCTGCCATGTTAATACTGCCGAGCAGTGTGCATTATCCTTCAACAATGGCGCATTATCCATAACAAATACTTTATATGATAGATGTTACACACCGGTTAGCCGTGATAATATTCACTCGACGTTCAAAACAGTAGTAGACCTCTGTGTTTAACACAGATTCTCAAAACGAGTCCGACTTGCAATAGTTTTGCAGAATAATACAAAATGTTCTGGCAGTAATGATATTGTAGAAAAATCCGTCTGTGTCTAGTTAAACTATACATACATTAACAAGTTAGCTTGTCGTTATATAACGTAAATCTTACACGGTGTGTGGACGTCATTCGAGTGTCAGTTGTTGGATAACAATCACTCGTTCTCGCAGGATTCGTGGACTATTATCCGACAGCTAATACTCTCATAGCGTCAACACACCGTGCGTTATTCCATTATTACAATACTGTTACATTAGCACTGTGTGTAACACCATGCGTTATTCCATTATTACAATACTGTTGCATTAGCATTGTGTGTAACACCATGCGTTATTCCATTATTACAATACTGTTACATTAGCACTGTGTGTAACACCATGTACACACCTTATTGTTTCCAAGCTGTATTTTACTTCTTTCTTAATTTTCAATGTGTCATTTATAAAGGTAGATGGAGGTCCATTATTCATGTCATGATATTTTGATATCCTATTTAATGTTGAATGCAGCTGATCCCAGTATATGATCGAGTCAATAAATAAAACAGAAATGCTTTGTTATCAGTCTGATCTATCAATTTATTCTAGTTAAGTCCTTCCAAAATCAAGTGAATTTGTTGCTTGATTTATTTCCACAGTAAGTGAAAAAGTGTGCAGAACGGAAATATGCAACATTAGTGAAGCAAAAGGGAAAACGCCTACGCCTAACATCAAAATTGGCACCCACTGTGGCATATTCCATTGCTGCGAAGTGTTCGCCTGCTACATGCTGACACAACTGCCACGATATAAAGATGCTGAAATAATCAGGTATGTTTTCATAATATGAGTAATTTGAGTAGTTGCGGCTACCGCAATTTAGGATGTTTTTGGGAACATCCACCCCCAAATAACACTACATAACGCTGGCCGAGGAATCCCCTAAACAACATTCATTTTGAGAAAGATAGCCCCCAGCTATTAAATACACATAAGTTTTATACCCGCTCCATTTCTGGACTGATTCGTAGTTTACGTATAGCTTGTAGGTATGCATAAATAATAATTAACAATAACATCACATGTTCATGTGAATGTACGCTTATATGTATAATGATACATATAAAGGTAAGTAAAGGTAAATTCGTATATAGCGCAGTATCCAGTCCTCAGGACTGTTCAAAGCACTTTATACTTTACTCCCTGGCATACATGTTCAATCGAACACCATCTCGACTTCTCTGGGAAGCATCCAGCCACGCTGCAATTAATACACAAAGACTATTCAAATAACCGCCACTGTCTTTAGCAAGGTACTCTTTCATATATTAGTTCAGTGAACTGAAGCAATGTAGAGTAAACAAACTTGCCCAAGGTTCGACACCGCCGCACAGGATTCTAACCCGCGTTCTCTCAGTCGAGAGTCGGAGCTCTTACCGCTGCGCTACTGTAACGCTACTACGGGGAAAATGAGCTTCTGTATTCTTTAGTGTTGGTTCATCGCGAAGCACATCTGTCTCTGTGTCGATAAAATGACAAAATACAACACATAGTATACTTCTCCCATATCTACGTAAAAGTCCTCTTATCCAATTGAGTTGTTCTCAATGCGCGTGCGCATTGGATCACATGCAAATGAAGGCCTGCCGTATACCCTAGTGTTGCCTACTCCACGTCAGCACCAGCCTAGATCCGTTACCATTCTCCATTTCAGTTTTATGCACGTTGCACGTTTGCACCCGTTGTTGGAGCTATAGTGGTTTATTAATTGGATTGTTCATTATATCTAGCATTGATTAATTCGTTACCACAACTTAAACTGCTTTCATTTAATTTGATTCACGTTCCCATATTTTGTCCAGTTTTTTTTACATCGCCAGCTTGAGTATTAGTGACTCGCACCGAAATGCGGCGAACTATTCAACGATTCCTGAAGTCGTTTTAAATTTAACATGATTTCGTCAGTCGACTGTGTTTGCGAACTACAAACAGCTATACTAAATAGTTAACTAAAATAATACTTCTGTCTGGTTCAGCCAAAACAACATCATCTCATTTGGTTCAGCCAAAACACCATCGTCTCATTTGGTTCAGCCAAAAGACCATCGTCTCATTTGGTTCAGCCAAAAGACCATCGTCTCATTTGGTTCAGCCAAAAGACCATCGTCTCATTTGGTTCAGCCAAAACACCATCGTCTCATTTGGTTCAGCCAAAACACCATCGTCTCATTTGGTTCAGCCAAAACACCATCGTCTCATTTGGTTCAGCCAAAACACCATCGTCTCATTTGGTTCAGCCAAAACACCATCATCTCATTTGGTTCAGCCAAAACACCATCGTCTCATTTGTTTAAGCCAAAACACCATCGTCTCATTTGGTTCAGCCAAAACACCATCGTCTCATTTGGTTCAGCCAAAACACCATCGTCTCATTAGGTTCAGCCAAAACACCATCGTCTCATTTGGTTCAGCCAAAACACCATCGTCTCATTTGGTTCACTCGCATGTGCAGCAACTGACCGAGCAGTCAAACTGCTTTGATTGACTATTGCCAACTCGACACGATATCGTCACTAGACGCTACTATGTTGTTGTTCTTCAGTATAATTAATTCGTTCCTGATAAAGAAAGGTGCGTTTTATTGTTAGTGTATCATCATAGTCAGTGTAGTCTCTATCGCGATATGCATTGTGAAGTGATGTATTGTTTCAGTGTAGTAAGTTGAAAACACTGTCCCTAAAAACATTACTGTTCAGTTCAAAATCCAGTTTTTTTACCGAATGTTCAATTTCTATGTGTTAGGGGTCATCCATAAAGTACGTCTCGCTTGATGGGACCATAACTCCAGGCAAGCAATACAAAACTTTACATGGAGTGGAGTATCTTGGAAATAAGCTACTGACACCAGATAAACTTATACTTAGGTGTTACTGATAAACCTCGTCGGGTCAACGATATTATAAGTTTATGTGGTGCAGTGCACAGTTACGAATGTGTGTGTATAGGATGATTCCCTAAGGTAACTGATGTAATTGGATGGTAAAATGTACTGACGGTCAGCGGGGTAGTGTTTTGAGCGTCCTACACCGGCCCTACTGCTACCTACATCTAATTTATACTGTATACCCTTTTCCAGTGTTGCTTCGTGTCCTTCGGTCCTTCTTTCTTATTTCTTAATTGAGACCAAAATGCTAGTCTCAATATTATCATAACGGTTCAATATATTAGATTACCTGTTTTTTTGAACTGATGATCTGTTATTATCATGCCATTTGAAAATTTCATTTCCTGTCCAATCGGACGTTTAGAGCATATTCTGACTTCATTCACGGGCAACAGAAATAAGGATGCGTATATTTAAATGTAATTCTCCCACGACCCCTTTGGTTACAATCTAAGCCAGGAGGCCACGTGATACTAACCAGTACATCAAACAATGTCATTGAATGTGTATTGTACAAGCTTAATATGCGTTTCACTTACGTAAACGAGAGGGTCCCATACCCGCTAAGAGGTTTACGCTGACGGTGCGACCTAACAAGAGGGCGTTATACTCATGGGTCATTAAGTCCCCACTGCGTTTGGCTTCAAGGGCTCAGCCCGGCCTGCAGCGTTTCGAGGCCAGAAAGATTGGTATTCGTAATATTGACAGGATGTTTATGTCGCTAACCGGTACACTGGAATTATGTATGTCGATACCCAATACATTATACGCATATATTAAAGTAGAAACATAAATAAATTATATGCAAAGTAGGCATTGTATACCTAGATGAAAATCACGAGATACTGTAAAACGTAGCTTAAAGCCGATTAAACAAGAAATGTAAAAGTCCAAATGTAAATATATCATATTACTCTCCAAGGAAAGTCAGGCATGTTTTCGTGTTGTGGAATAGGTCGACAGATCCCAGAGAGCTGGAGAAATGTGACGTACTGGTGGACGTCGATGGATTCCGCTACAAGAAAATTATTCAAGGAGACCTTGAGTACAATAGGTATTTAAAAAAAACACTACTGTGAATATGCAAATTTGTTTTACACAGGAAAGCCGGTGCTCCGGGAAATCGATGGTTACTACACAAGCCAAACATGGAAATGTCGCCTAGAAATATTTCTACGACATTGTTTATTATTGGGCATCCATGCTGGACCAGACGTCCATAGGATGATCAACAATATATTTGTATTTGAACTTGAAGTTCATTTTGAAAGTAACATATACACCACGGGTCAAAATAGTGGTTTTCGGTTATTATGAAATTACACTTTGCATATGATGACTTAGTGAGTAGCAACACAACTACAAAGTCATTGGTAGCCGAAGTGCGTGGTCCCTTGACGTCTGAAGACAGAGGAAAATTGCTCGTTATCACCAACATGAAGCAAATGTAAGATTTCATAATGTACTAAAAATGGATCGCGCTAAAACTGGTGTTGTTCTGCACAAAGCAACATTTTCTACCAAACAGAATGTACAGAAAACCACCAAAACTGACCGAATCTGCTGCAGTCATTGTTCAATGCTCTCAGTACTATTGTCAGTTCCTCTGTTTTGCGTAAGTAAGACAACCAAATTCTAGCAATATCTTAGCAATATATACTGAACACTTCTATTTGTGATACACACATTTTTAAACTGTCTATTTTCTCTACGTCACCATTTCTGCAACAGCACTGACACAGAGTTGATGGACAACCTGAAACCTCCCTACGGATGGAAGACGAAGACGCCGTTGAGTAGCGCGGGCTTCGTCTACAAGCACCACGGCCATAACGTGCTCCGTACGATCATGAACACGGAAAACTGGGGAGAACGTGAAGAGGCTGTCTACTGCAAGATCTACGCTCATTTTGTGGAGGCCATAGATGCAGATGCCACTGGGACGAAACAATTTGATGACTCCCCGCAGTAAGTATTCGGATCGTAGCATTTTACTATATTTTGCATACTCAATATATGTTCACGCTATTTGCACATATAATATATGGGAGAACGGGGCTAGTTCTTACAAAAACACCATATCTAAGAATTACCTTTCAGATTGTTACACAATCGAAGCGTTTTATTACCAATAAAACTGCAAACACAACCAGCATATAGCATGTACCTCAGCATAAACTACGAGACATACAAAATTAATGGTGGACATCCCTCGATGAGAGAACTGACCATTACTCTGATACTGGCGACAACCAAGGTGAAGCTCTGGAAGCTGTATATGGTCGCTCGTACCAGTCTCAGAATCCCCTAAAGAGTTCGGATGGGAAGGAGCTCCTAACTGAAAAAGAAGCAATCTTGGACTGTTGGACTGAACATTTCAGCACTGTTTAATGCCAGTTATTTCGTTCAAGATTCAGCAATTGATCACATCCAGTAACATTCAGTAAAAACTGAACTGGGTGAGACACCGGATCTGCAGGAGACCGTGAAGGCCATAGTGGAAAAGATGCAGGAGTCGATGACATCCCACCAGCTATCTGGAAACATGGAGGCCCAACCCTGCACATCAAATTCCATGTACTGTTCGTTTGCTGCTGGTAGCAGGGTAAAGTTCCTCAAAATCTCAAAGATGCTGCGATTGTCACCATATACAAGAATAAGGGCAAAAAATTAGATTGCTCTAACCATCGTGGGATAACGATGCTTCCAGGGAAACTTATGGTAAGAGTCGTACTGAACAGACTGATACCTTCAATCGCAGAAAACTACCTATCGATCGAAAGCCAGTGTGGTGTCAGATTCAGCCGGGGAATAACAGACATGGTGTTCATCCTGATACATGTCCAGGAAAGGTGCATGGAGCAGAATATATGTCTAAACATAACTTTTGTAGATCTGGCAAAAACGTTCGACATCGTGAGTAGAGAAAGACTGCAAAAACCTTGATAAACCAGGTTGCCCACAAAATGTCCTTACCATGATCATTCAGCTCCACAAAAACAAGATCGAAGAAGTTAAACACCAGAACGACCTCTCAAAGCACTCCCTAATAGTCAACTGCGTAAAACAGGGCTGTGTTCTGTCGCCCACACTGTTAGTCACCTTCTTCAGCAAGATGCTTCAGCAAGCCACCGAAGACCTAGATGAGGGAGTGTACATACTGTTCCGCACTGATGGCAACCTGTTCAACCTCAGACGCCTACATGCTCAAACGAAGACCTTGAGACAACTCAAACGCGAGCTGTTATTTGCAGACGATGCAACCCTCACCCCTCCCACGCAGTGAGCCATGCCGCAGATAACATGTTTTGTAGAGGCAACTCTTTGGACTTGAAATCAGCCCGAAAAAGAAGGAGGTCCTCCACCAGCCAGCACCTCTTGAAGAATATCACTTCCCCAAGCATTGCCATCGCACAACCGGAGCTGAAAACAGTACATCAGTTTAGCAACCTGGGGTGTATAATCTCATCAGCTGATAACATTGTCCAAGGCAAATAGCGCCTTCGGCAGACTGTACAAGTGTGTATGGAACAACCGCTGCCTCAGAACAGATAAAAAATGAGCATGTACAGAACCATCCTCCTTGATCACCCTCCTCTATGATGCAGCGTCTTGGGTGACTTACCGTCGCTATATGCGCATCCTTGAATACTTCCACCAGCGATGTCTCCGCACTATTCTCCATATCAATTGGAGTGATTTTGTCATAAACACCGAGGTGCAGGAGTCTGCAAAGACCACCAACATGGAGGCTATGTTCGTTCAGATAGAGCTGCTTGCCAAAGATAGTTCTATATGGGCAGTTTTCAGCTAGGAAACGCGACAGAGGGACAAGTGAGAAAAGGAGCCTCCAGTTTTTAAAACGAGCGGTTAGAACATTCAGAGGTGAAGAGGAGGAGAAGAAATAACTCACCAGCACCCTCCGCTGCAAAAAAATTTGCCTGTCCAGGTTAGGCCTGGTCATCCACCAGCGCATCAGCAGCAGACATGGATGGAAGACTTTTTAAATCTTCGAACCAGAAGCCATGCAAGCTAAGAAGAAGAAGATAGCATGCACATAGGTAGATAAAATGCTATGCAAATAAGTGCAATGGTGCTTTTTTGTGGTGTTCTAAAGTGTTACAATTTACCAAAAGGCAAATGTCTCTGTTGCTCGGAAATAATTATAATAATAAGTCAATTTGTAGAATGCCATAAATATATACAAAAGTCCATCCAGATGCGCTAAAATACATTAATACGTGAATAATAAAACTAGCTAGTTAGATAAATGATAATAAATTGTTAAAATCATGGCGCATAATGCATAGGCAAATAAGATTATTTGGTAAATGGAGGTAACATTAATTAAAACATGACATAATATGAACATCGTAAGACACAAGTTAGTTAAATTATAATAAATTACTTAATAACACTGTTATGTTTGAGTTCACACACTAGGCTATAGCTTGAATGCTACACGAAAGAGGTGAGTTTTTTAGAAAGTCGCTTGAATGTGGCTACCACTGTAACTGTCCTTAATTCTGACTGCGAATGATTGATCGCCGTATCTGCTGTTGGGTGGCGGCACACACAGGTCGTTATTGTTGGCAGAACGTAGCGCACGCGCAGACCAGTATGCGTCGAGAAAATCGGTGACGTATAACATAATTATAACAGTGCGATGCCATGTTGGGCTTGGAACGAAAGCAACAGTATTTTGTACACGATATGCTGTTTCACCGGAACCCAGTGGAGCTTCTTTAGCACGATGTGCTCTCGCCTGTTGCAGAGGAATACCAATCGAGCTGCTGAGTTATGTACTCTCTGCAGCTTAGAGATAAGACCGTCTGGGATGCCAGACATCAGAGCATTCCCGTAGCCGAGTATCGAAGTCACCAGTGAATGTATTGTTGGAGCCGCTGCTTTCTCCGACAGACACGATCGTATGGATGATAGTATGCGGTACGACATACGTGTTGCACGTGACGTACCATCGACATTTTGACATTGAACACAACGCCGATGCTGTAGGCACTGGGACTAGGAGTGGTGCCACAGTCGCCGATCTTTATCATGTGATGTTCTGGTTGGTGTGTGATGCCAAGACGAGCGCGATTGTTTTGTCCTCGTTGACTTTCAGTAGATTGGTGTTCATCCACGCGAGGACGTCGTTGACGCAGTGTTCGATTGTACGCTACGATGACAGTCTGTCGTTTTCATCAGTGATGTCAGATTTGATTAACTATAAAATAATGACAAAATCTCTGTATTGTTAAATTAAAAAAACGTATGACCACTTGTCATTACCCATATTACTTATTATTCGCCACACAGCCTTACAAATTCTACAATATATTGAATATATATTTATGTAACTTAATTATACGTATAGTTAGTGTTACTTTTAGAGACAGCAACCTTAATACTTTTACTTGATTAGTTGTGGTTCGGTTTTTACCTTACCGTTACTCTGATGCAATACATTTCCCAAATAAGGTATTAGTTCAGTCGCAAGGGCCCTGCTTCTAAATAATGAAACGATCAGGATGTTTGGAGGCCATTATCATAGGTAGACGGAAACTGCTACATTTTCTAACATTTTGAGGTAATTTTAAAGTGTTTTGTTATTCGCTATCGTTACTGTAGTTGTATGAAAAAAAAACATATTCATGGTTTGTATTGCAGTTATATGGTGTCCATCGATGGCATGGACTACAATATGTAATAAACATGTGTAAATACTACATTTATAATATGATTTTAAGAAATATATATCTTGCACTTTACCTTTAGTAGCATTATTTTACTCTACCGTTACCAGGTTTGCATACGGAAATTTAAAATTTCAACTTTATTTTATTTTATATTTTTGTGATATGACTGCTTCAAAATCGATACAATATTTTCGAGATATAATTTGTGTAGATGTTAACTGTAATGTGTTATCTGTGGATACATGCAACTGTTTTATCCACTAATATTTCCGATCAAGCTATGCTACTTCATGTATACATTAGTACACTTGATATTAATAGCACGCTAAAAACATATAAATAATTTTTTTTTACCTGTTACGTTACCATTAGCAAACACGTTTTACGAGAATGGCCCGCATATATTTTATTATTATTGTAGTTATACGTGTTGATACGCTTCTTTGATGACTGCCAATTGTGTGTTTGTAGATTCCGTGTAACAACAACTCTCTGTGACAGAGTCACCTTCCTTAATCCCAGCTACAGGAAGAAAGTTGTTGAAGGGGAACAACTGGTAATATGTGCGAGATCATTATAATAATAATAATAATTTATTGCTTATATAGCGCCCCATCCAAATAATTGTTCTGGGGCGCTTTACAATGGGTAATGCAAATAAATAAATAAATAACATCACATGATATATAGTTTTAAAATACTATGAAATCATTACTACTAAATAAAATCAACTATAATGTCTTAAAATATATAAATAAACACAATTATGCAAGCCATTAAAACAATAAAATAGATTAATTATAATATTAAATTAATTAAAATTAAGGTCTAAATAATTTTGATCATCGATCATCGAAGGTAAAAATAATTTGTGAAAAGATGCGTCTTCAGTGCCACTTTAAACTGATTGACACTAGTGCTTTGGCGCACTGTGATTGGTAGTTGATTCCATGCTCTTGGAGCTGCACAAGAGAATGCTCGTTCGCCGATTTTAGTTCGGGTTGTGGGTTGTTTAAGGAGTTGCTGATCAGAGGAGCGTAGACAGCGTGTTGGGCGATACAGAGAGAGAAGTGCTGATAGATATGGAGGTGCGAGCCCATGAAGACATTTGAAAGTGAGAAGTAGGGTCTTGAAAATAATGCGACTCTTCACAGGAAGAAGCATGGGCGTGACATGGTCTCGTTTCGACCGCATCGTTATGATACGAGCACATGCATTTTGGACACGTAGTTTCTCAATTACTGTCATTGGCAATCCATTAAGAAGACTATTGCAGCAGTCAATTCGTGAAATGACTAGCGCATGCCCAAGTTGTTTTGTGTGTTCTTTGTCTAAGTATCGACGAATGCGTCCAATGCTATGGAGGTGGAAATACGCATTTCTGCAAATGTTAGTTACGTGTCGCTCAAGGGACATATTAGAATCAAAGGTCACCCCAAGTTTCTGGCGTGTGTGTTGGGTAACACGCGCACGTTTCCGATAGTTACACCGTCAGGAAGAATTTTCGGTTGCTTATTTCGGTTGGACGATGATGATTTCCGTTTTGTCATCACTGGGTTTTAGCATGTTGGTTTTCATCCATTGACGGATACTGGCGACATAGAGTTCTATTTTCATGATGGCAATGTCGGGTGAAATATTATCGCTCAGGCTAAATTCTTATAAAAGTTGAATGTCATCTGTATATAGATGGTAAGCCATGCCATGGTGGTTGAGTAGCGACGCGAGAGGAGTCATATATATATAGTGAACAGTAATGGTCAAAGAACTGACCCCTGCGGGACACCGCAAGTCAGTCTGTGAGGTTTAGACTGCTCACTGGCAATCAACACCGTGTATTGTCTGTGTTGTAAGTAGGCAGCGAACCATGACAAACAGTGATCGTCGACGCTGATGGTGTTGCTCAATGTGTTTAAACGAATGGCATGGTCAATTGTATCAAATGTTTCGCTCATATCAATTAGCAGCAGCACCACACCTTTGCGTTCGTCCATGCACTGAATCACATTGTCATGCACGTGCAGAAGCACAGTTTCAGTACAACAGTCCTGTCGGTAGGCTGACTACAACGGCACATACAGGTTGGTTTCACGCATGTGTGCAATCAACCGGTTTGCCACAATCCTCTCGACTAACTTTGGTAAAAAGCACATGTTAGAAATCGGCCGATAGCTTTTAAACATTTCACTATCAAGACTTGCCTTTTTCAATGTGGGTGTGATGACAGCAACTTTCATTTCATCAGGCATTCCTTCCAGCAAACACTTGTTGATGATGTTCATAATAGGCGTTGTCATGACATCAGAGCACTCTTTTATCAAGTTTGAAGGCATCGGGTCAAGTTTGCAAGTCTTCGATGATGACTTGCTCAGTAGCGGTTTCTTCTTGTGTGACAGGCATGACAGTAGTGAGATGACAGTCTGTGACAGAGTGATCTATGCTCACAAAGTCGGTCCTCACATCATGGACATCTGGCGCTTGTAGTGTGGTGCGAATACACTGGATTTTATCATCAAAGTAATGTGCAAAGTCGTTGGCGAGCGATTTGGCACATTCGTAGGTTGGTAGTGTTGCTGTGTTACCCCGATGCAGCAGCTTGTTTGCGATGTTGTAGAATTGCGCTTGGTTCTGGACGTCCGACAATTTTTCCTCATAATGGATCTTGTTTACTTCAGCGCACATGTTGTTGACTTTGTTTCTTTGCTGTACATACATGTCTCGGTGTACTGTTAATTGTGTCCTCTTGTATTGATGTTCAAGCCGCTTACGTTTAGCTTTTGCAACTTTGATGTCCGCATTGTACCATGGCACGTTGTTCTTCACGCTGATGGTGCACTCTCTAGCAGGAGCATGTTGGTCGAGTATTAAAAACAAAGTATTGTTGTAACGAGAAAATGCCGCTGCTGCCGATTCGCTGGCTTGCTGAACAGTCAGATCAGAGCAAGAAATGTCATGGCTGATTTTCTGATGGTTGATAGTTCTCTTTGGTGGGACTATAGTTGTGATAGGTACCGTAAAGATAATGGTGGAGTGGTCAGACTTGACAGAATCATCACAGGTGACATCTTCAACAGGCAGCTCACCAGATCTCGTTATAATAACATCGAGGATGTGACCTTTTTCATGAGTTGCCTGGGCAACGTGCTGTTGGTGGTTTGTTGCGGAAAGAAGGTCTATGATTGGTTTGGTATGTGCACTGGTGGGATTGTCAAAGTGAAAGTTCAGGTCCCCAACGAGTAGCAGCTGACCGGATGTAAGTGTGAGTTCATCGAGGAGATCGGATAACTGCCTCAGAAATACCGGAACATTTGGTGATTTCAGTTTTGGTGGAGGTCTATACACTGTTACAAATCGCAACAGTTCGAGGCCAACTTTGACTAAGCAGTTGATATACTCCATGGAAGTGTAGTTGTTGTGCTTCATTACAGTTACTGAGATGGATTCATGGAAGATAATGGCGACGCCTCCGCCTCTGGCTATGTCTAGTTTGTTTTCAGTTTTCAGATCCCGGATTTGTTGACACATATCAAGCTCACACGCAGACTGGGTGTTCAGAACAGCAGCTCTAAACGAATTAGTCGCGGAGCTTCGGTGTAGCTTAACATGTATCAGGTTGCTTCTGTTGACAATTGGTACGATGCTATTGCGTATTGACCGGTTGAACACATCGGTTCTGGCTGCAGTCACTTTCACAGGAATTGTCTTAGTCACTTAGCATTGTCTTCGACCGCCAGTGGTTCCTCTGTGGGTCGGTATTGCGCAAGAAATGCCTAGTTGTTTCAGATCGTTGTAGAATGCCTTTGTAACACGCTTGAAGGCTTTCGTGGTTTGCTGGCATAGTTGATGCAATTGAAGACTTGTAGACACTATCACCATGGCGACGGTCACAGCCCACAGAAGATAACACTAGCTGTGTCTCATAAAATCAGTAAAATAAATAAAATCCAGCAAAGCACAAGTGTTCAGTTCGTAATTGTGACGTCATGGTAATTGTGACGTCATGGTAATTGTGACGTCATGGTAATCCAGAAACATTCACGATGAGGCAAGAGGTAAAATCGAAGAACGGTACAGCTTGAACCTTGTAATAATGTCAGTTGTATGACGACATCATTACATATGGCAGACGACAAGCGCACACGCTATAATCGTATTCACTAAACTAAATATTGCTTATGTTAATCACTATCCAAATAAAGAAGGAGATGTGACAACACACGTGCATACGTTTATTAGAATATATTATATCATTAGACTACTTATTGCATTGTTGTTGTGAGTTGAAAGCAACCTCTTGCTGTCGATGATTCATGAAGGTTTATATATATATACGTAGGTTCAGTTCCTCGAAGCGGTGAACTTGTTTGGGTCAGAGTTCAATGACATGGTCAACTACTACAGCGGCACCTGGTGGTCAGCCAAGGACAAAGTAGCAGAAGCCGTACAAAATCGATATGAGGTAACGCATACGATCTTGTTTCAACAAACGTGACGTTGGAACTGTTGCCACATTCCCCGTATTATAAAATACTAAACTTATGGGGTATTTCCGTATGAATGAGTGCCGTCCATTTCACTTGGTGATGTGTGATGGATCATCTTGAATTGAATACTTAGCTATTGGTATGGATGACTGCTGACTAGTACAGTCGAAACTGTTCAGTATTTAATTAGAAATACCATATGTTAATGGGATGGGTGTTGCAGGAAATGGGAGGAGGGAAGTCGGTTCTAAAAACATGATGCCTAAGGCCTTAAACATAGGTGGGGTGTGGGATTCTGAAGATGGAGGTGTTAACACAGATTATATAACTAGCATTACACTTTCAACGGTGAAATAAATAAAAAATGTAGATCTACCACCTTTCAAGATGTGAGGGTGGTAGATGGAGATCCGACACCACGAACCTTGATCTGCTGTCACGGAGGGACTTTTGATGGGAGTTTCCCCCGCTCATCCCCAGGTCGTTCATCCTTCTTTTCCCTACCCTCTTTGTTCTTATTATTCTTCCGAAACAGTTATTCTCACAAACGTGCGGTTTCTGTTGTTGCTCTGCCAATGACTTCAGATCATACAGGCATGCCGCTGTATTACGCACTCTCAGGAATTTCCATTTCAGTTTTATCGAAATTGTTCTGTTCATCAATCATCCCTCTACCTTTCTCCAAGAATTCGCTTCCGCTAGCATCCGACGTCACACATCTACCTTTGCATGCCCATCTTCCGTAACCATTCCAGATACAGAAAAAAGCAATCCATTTATCTGATTTCCTTTCCATCCAACCTGATGCTCAACTCTTCTCTCTGGTATCCAACGCACATCACTTGTCTTCTCCAGACTCATTATCAATCCTTGCTTCATGAATACCCCTTTCCATACCTCCAACACTTCTCGTAGTTCTTATTTGTTCTTTGCTGTTATGGCCGATTCGTCTGCATTCATTGTCTATCCGAGAACATCCTTCGTGCTAATCTTCCTCTTGATTAGTTCCATCGCAATGATAACAGTAAATGGCTAAGCGCACTTCCTTGCCTCTAACCGATGTTAACTGGAAACTCTTACGACATCTCAGATCCAACCACCACTCTTTTAGAAAGCATGGTAAGATACCTTTCCGAATCCTTTGTTGCCCTATCGGAGCTTTCAGCGTCTTCTCGACGCCTTCATCAGCGTTACACTGAACCACTCTCGGTCGTCATGTGACTACGTTGGTGATTGGCACATGACAACACTTCCAAGAAGACCGTGGGAAGGTTGTATCCAGTGTCTCTATTGATATATGGTCGTCTCTCTCTGATCTCAATCGTCTCACTGGTTTTCCTTCTCTGTCGAGCACTGTTGCGTCTTTGTCCGATATATTGTGACCCTCATTTACTCTGTGTTCACCTACCCTGTGGGACCACTCACATTGCATCATACTCATGCATGGTGCGATGTGTGATGCAATGCGCGATGCGATGCACGATGCGATGGCATAAAGATGTCGCAATGAGCTTGCGTATGCCAAAAGCGAGACTTAGGCATCGTCCGCCGCATTGCCCATCGCATCATATATCGCATCACTGCGCATCACATTGTGGAATAGAAAACGTTGCTGCGATAACCCTTCTCGGCTATCATACAAAATATATGCTCGACACATCTCTACAATTGAGGCTTCCGTGGGTGGGTGGGCGCTCACACTGGCAACTGGGACGTCATATAAATTGGGGATCATGCGCAGACTGCGGACAAATGTTGGGTCAGATTAATATTTTTTTATCTGACCCATCGCAGAATGTGTACCTAACTTTTAAGGGCGTTCACACCGGCAACTAGTACTTCGTCAAAGTTATGGAATAGGTGATTTGTTAAAATTCAGTCGTAGAAGTCAATAGTCTGAACCGGGCCCAAGGTATGCGTATAGGAAAACAAATTAAATATCTCACAGTTGGTCAATTATCGTTATATTTGGTTTAGTTCAAGCACGGCTAAGATTAAAATAATATCCTTTTGTAACGACGATGACGTTCATAAGTAGAGTTGGTCCCCGTATTCAACGTAGCATAGAAACAGAGAAAACAAGTGTAGAAATAATTGGCCTCCATATCGTCCCATATGTCTTCTACCAACTTGTTAAGTTGTAAAAAAATAAAATAAGTTAGTTTTCAACTAATCTGAAACCTCAATAATTGTACATTTTTTAGTGTTTACTTAATCACATTTACCACATCACTAATGACCGTGGAACGTATCACCTGGAACTGATTATGGCGCACGGGACCAGGTTCCACTAAAATAGTCAGTTGATACCAATTACCAATAATTAAGTGTAAACATTTCTTGGATTGCTGCCGATTAATGTACTATTCTGCAAGTAATAGTGGTAATGTATTTCAGTGAACGTGTTTGGACATCCCCGTAAATATGGCATCTTTCTGTGTAATCAATTACGTTTACAATTACCTGCAAACATGTCATTATCATGATGTTTGATTAGTGGTATTGCTATGTTGCGTCACTAAGAGTACGTGATGATGATGCATGCAGAGTTGCGAGAGTAATTAGTGCGTGTCTGTGTAGTTCGATCAAAGTGGAAGGGTGATTGACCTGGGAGACGGTTGCCCATGGAAGGATCACTTACGCACCATGAAGACGGAAGTTAAGTTTGTTCTCTTTCGCGATCATGAAGATTCGGAACAATGGCTCGTACAATGTGTGTCGCCTAAAACGTGAGTGATGCGAGTGAAGGCTATCTTATGTTTTATTGGTGTGGTATCGTAACCGAATAATTCACGAAAGTGGACCCTACAATAAATAAATCGTAACATGGCCAGAACAAATGCTACTGACGAGTCTGAGGAATGTTTTCGTGTATTTTTCAAATTTCGTAATCCACATTTTGTGCAGCATGATTCTGCTTCTCTCTCAGGTATGAATTGGTTTTAAATGTCATTCTTAGTCGACCATGTAAGTTTTCCTTTTATTCATGTAAAATGCTTTCCATTCAGTTGACTCCATTTTACTAGCAGGTTCCACGTGCCAATTATTATCAATTGAAAATGACCAGTTGAAAAGAAACTAATCTTTGTTTATGTTGTCGCATTCGCATTAATCGTGTTCTTCTTAAAGACGGGCGTGTGCACATTTGTTGTAGAGTACCATTGCTTGAAGCCGGGCATGGCGAAGAGCAGATCTTCGTGCACAAAGGTAGTTACATCGGTGGTGCCCCTTTGAGAAGCGACGTGTTGGCGATGGCTCGCAATGCACTGTTCAAACCGATAGCTAAGGATGTACTGGAGATGGTGACTGAGTTTATGAACCGTAGCAATCAGAAAAAAACAAAGATGTATGACAAGGCAGACAAATTTTTTATGGAAGCACAGAAGACCGCTAAAGAGATTGAGCTTGACAGTGTGATGAATGACAGAATGTTTTCGGATGTGGTAGGGGCGCTGGCGAAAGCTTACTTTGCGCGGTCAATAGTGAGTGCAGATGAGGTACAGAAGATAACTGGCAGCATTGAACGCATGAATTCTAGCGACATGGAATCGTTATCCAAGGCAAAAGACTTGGCTAACAAAGCAAAAATGACCGCCGGCATATTCAATCATGGGTCTGACCATTCTTCACTAGAGAAAGCTGACAATTATTTGGCAATGGTAGAACAGGCACTGGGGGTGGCTCGCTTTGCGCTGGCGCTGGCGTTGGCGCGTAACGTGCTGAATTCCGGGCATTCACAATCACGCACGCTTGCAAAAGAAGTACTGAAGGATATTGACCCCTACCCACTGGCTGACTGGCTCAAGTCATACCAGACACGGTTAGCTCGAACAGAGTATTTGAAGAAATCTTCGACAATATTGACAAAGGCTCGGAGGGCACGACATGCAACTCAACTAGGAAAAAGCTAATTTTAAAGTAAAATCAGCCTCCCTCTTGGATGGCAGTAAACATTAAGTGTTAAGTCTAAGGACATCAGCAAAGGACATCAGCGGTACAGAGCAAAGGATGTCCTCCTAAGACAATTGCCAAGATTAATTGCCATAGTTTCACCAGAGGGCGGTGTGGTTGATCCGCAACGATCGCATCGTCTTAAACGTAGGTGTCAATTATGTATACGCATCCTTGTTACGCACGCAAGTTGACTGCTGAACACTCACAACGCTACGCAACGCTGCGCAACGACATCTCATTACTAAAATAGCTACTACAAGTTTAATAATATTAATTATAACAATCTGTATTGCCTGAAGTTCAGGAATTGACTATCGCTTTAACATATTATATATATTTTTTATTAAATGAGTTTTCTAACTTTCTAGTATTGATGTGTGTGTGTGTGTGTATATATATTTGTGTTATTTTTATTAATAAATTAATTTACTTTAACGGATATTAAGCGGTTGCCTGTAAACAACATATGAAGTGTGGGGAAATGGTAAGTAAGCAATGTATAGGTTGTTGATCGGTTGAGTGTAATTAACATATCAAATAGTTTACATATTTATTATTAACTTTAGTTAGTGGGTTAACTAACACTTTAGCTTAGTTTTACGTAACTGATCTTATATGCAAACGTTCATCGAGGCACAGTTTCCTCGGAAAGAGTAGTAATGCTCGACAGGCATATACCGTAAAACCTGAATACATCTTCATTTCAGGTATGATGAATAACTCGTAGCACATACACTGCATGCTTACTGAAATAAAACTAACGTGTTAAATGCAAAGATCTGTTTTAAGTGTTACAGTTTGTTATGGCTCACGGGGTCCCCGCATGGTGACTCAAGGAAGCACGGTTGGGGTCCCTTGAGCCACCTCACATGCTTCCACTAGTTTGCATATGCTTGGAAATATACAGCCTCACAAATTCCACGACCCTCTTAGATAACATCCTTATTTATACGATACTGGGGTTCCTCTGGATTTTGAAAAGCTGTAGTAAAGTGTACTAATTGATAGAAGACAACTGTAGTAAACAGACAAACTGGTTAGTATTAGGGGTACCATGGTTATACCTGTAGCAAAGCGTATCTATACGGAAGCATAGTCACTCGCGCAGCGCCCTCTGTTATTCATGTATGACATAATTATCTTGCATACACTAGCCATTCAATTTCAATATGGCATATCGCTGAGTGATTATGCATATATAGATATGCTTTGCCTGTAGTACATAAATTATAGTGCAAGCTTTCTCCTGCAGGACTGCACCTACAGTATCATAGATTGTCTCAGCATCTCCCTCCTCCAGACCAACCACCTCGATAACTCTACAGCAGACCTGAAGGGCAACCATATAGCGGAGATAGACAATCGGTGTCTTCTCCATAGACACATCACACATCTCATCAATAAGGATTGCAAAGTACTCCGACTCCAAGATTTCATTGACAATTTGCTCATCCAGAGTTATTTTCAGGGAATTCTGGAAGTCATGTACAGAGTCGGAATGTTCATCATAGTTAGTGTGTCTGTCTACATTGAGGTGTTTCAGATTATCATTGCCTTGCAATGCACAAAGCCAGTTTAGGTCTGAAAGATCACTGTTGGGCTGATTCTTCTTTGCCATATAATAGATGTTGGTCATGACAGTTTTGATGGCAGATTCCTCTTTCTTGTACACATTGGACACTCTTCTCAAACGTGGGAGCATACAATAGTGATGTTACGGCATCTTTGTGATCCTGTGTTTTTGCATGCTTTTACGCAGTTGTCCTTTGTCATAAAAGGACAGCCAGGGTTGGTGAACAAGTTTTTTTGCCCTTATTCTTGCAGAGAGTACACGTCATAACCTTCAAATCGTCATCATACGTGAGCCAGGTGAATAAATTCTGCAAAGAAGACAACATTTTGATATATAATGTGCCCCTATTGCAACATTGGGAAAAAATACATGAATTTAAAAACGTGTACATATTGTGTAGACTTGGCTATGGACATTATTTCTATAGATTTTACTGGATTACAATTTTCTACAAGAGTTCCACCTTATGGTGAGCGATAATAGGGGTTCGCACGGCGCGCCTCCACAAACGCTGTTTGTGCCTAATAAAAACGTATAGGCTAGGGTGGAACTAACAACAGTAAATAACCGTAGACCCAAATAAAAATATACAGGGTGGAACTACCAACATTAAATAAGCGTAGAGACCCGAATAAGACAGTATAGCCCGCTACTTGATGCTAGTACAGGATGACATTTTTAATCCAAATAAATACCCGTACATTCATTACGCTTATTTGAAATACAATAGTACTGTTAATTTGTTTACCTTCCATTCCCCCTTGAAATTACACTTTGTTTTGTCCACTTTGAGTTTCCTCTTCTTCTGGTTTGGTCCATTCTTTTCCATTTCGTTCATCGTTGGTGGTTGGTGCGTTACAGAACGAACGCAGACTGGTCAATAGTCGATGATTAATGGAACGCCAAAAGTCTAGTATGAACAGATTCCCCAGGTGGCGCCACAACCCGATTGAGTCACCAGGGGCCTCTTGCTCAGAGTGGTTGCATAAGTCGGCTGCTGTTTATATACGCCATCAGCAGAATACGAATCACACCCAGTGTAAAATAAACAGGAATATCACACAATTATCATGAAACTAATCAGTTGAAATGTGCAAAGGGCACTTGTGGTCTCACTGAGGTAGAACAGCTTTACATTGCATTTTTTGTTTTCAAAATATCTACACTGGATCGTTAGGATTCGTAACCAGTACTAATTGATGTTGCAGCCGATTCGTAAATGGTGTTTATTTATAGTAATTTACGACCGTACGAGCGGCCAGCGGAAACACAGCGATAGTGTGATATTAATGTTAAAGTGGCACTACGAAAGCTGCATGCGCTACCTGTGGCGCAGCGAATTCAGTTTTAACTATTGACTTTGATGCACGGCGTCGTCCATGTTAACAATCCACGTTACCTTGCTGATCGTACATCTTTTTACACTGGCGCCATAACTAAATTAATATTGGGTGGGCTAGTCAGCTGGAGCTTCTGCACCACTCCGCTCTCGGTTCATGACATCGGAAGAAAGACGGGCGGGGGGGGGGGGCTGGTGTACATTTGTTCGCGGCGACGTCCAAAATAAAAAAAAACTGCACCCGCCTTAACGCTCTCCAAAACAAATTTAATTGCACACCCTTGGGGATCGCCAAAAACCAATCTTCAGGCTCTCAAAAAAACCTAAACTTGCACGCAAAAATGCACCCCTTCCCTAAATATTCTTCTTCTTCCCCTTGCGGGGTGGGGTCCACGTCACTTGGTAGCTTCTACTTTTCTTGTCAGTTCTTTCCACCTCTCTCCCTCCTCCGCAATTGCCATCCTTTCATGGCTGTTCACGCCAGCCCTCCCCAGGTCTCGTTTTATGAAGTCGTTCCATCTCAGCCTTGGTCTTCCTCTCCTTCGTCTGCCAACCTCTTCTACTTTCCACGCTCTTTTCGCCAGTCTGTCTTCACCCATTCTATGTACATGTCCCGTCCATCTCATTCTGTTACCGGTTACTTTCCTTTTTAGGTGTTTTTCATTCCAATCTCCTCTCTCAATTCCTCCATCTTCCTTCTATCCTCTCGTGTTACTCTACATATTCGTCTGATCAAGTTGTTTTCTGCCACCTGTAGTTTCCCCTCCTGTCTCTCTGTCAGTGGTTGTGTTCCCAACCCACATATACAGGCTGGTACAACACACGCTTCTAACACTTTTCCTTTCAGTTGTTTCTTCAGTTTTCTGTCCCACATAATGCCTTCTACCCTCTTCCATGCTGCTGCTCCTGCTTGCACCCTCCTCTGTATTTCTTTACTACTCCTTACATCCTCACACACTGTACCGCCCAGGTATACAAAGCTGTTCACTTGTTTAATGGTCTTTCCGTCAATAACTACATGCAGATCTACCTCCTGTTCACCTATCCACATTACTTCAGTCTTCTCCAGATTCACTCGGAGGCCGTGTTTTCTGAAGGTGTCACTCCATTCTTGTAAAGCTTTCTGTATTTCCTCTTTGTTATCAGCCACCGTCTGCATACAGTATCTTCTTAAGTTCTTCCTGCTCCGATATCTTTCCACTGATCAAGTTCATCACCATAATGAAAAGCAGGGGACTCAAGGCACTTCCCTGTCTGAGTCCTACTTCCACTCCAAATTGTTCCGATGTTTCTCCTTCGACTCTCACTACTGCTGTTGTCTCCTTGTACATTTCCTCCACCATTCTGGCTTCTACTTCTCCAATCTCCATCCATCTCAAACCGAACGCTACATCCTTTTTAAATTCTCTCTTCTCGATAATTTGTCTGATGGCAAACAATCCATCATCTGTTCCTCTCCCTTTCCTAAATCCCAGCTGATTCTCTCCGATTTTGCTCTCCACTGTAAGCCTCACCCTAGCATCCAGTATCCTTTCCAACAATTTCAGGGCTTGGCTCAGTAATGTGATGCCTCTGTATCTCCCTGGGTCATGGATGTCCCCTTTCCCCTTCCATATCGACACAATCCCTCCTCTTCGCCATTCTGCTGGTATCTCTCCTGCTGTGAAGCACACATTAAACAGCCTCGTCAGCCACTTGATTCCAACTAGTATGTTTGCTTTCACCATTTCCACTGAGAGTTCATCCACTCCTACAGCCTTTCCAGTTTTCATCTTCTTCACTGCTTTCTCCACCCCTTTTTCTGTTATTGTCCTCACGTCCAGCTCTCTCCTAACAGTATGAGGTATCTCTATCTCATATTCTTCCTCAGGATTTAGTAGTTTCATGAAGTACTCCTCCCAAACACCCAATACTTGTTTTGCTCCAGTGACCAGTGTCCCGTCGCTTCTCTTCATTGCTGATGTTCGTATAGTATCTTTGCTGTCTCTATAGAGTGCATCGTAGATAAATTTGTTCCCTTCAAAAAACAAGGGAAACGGACCAGAAAGAAATACTTATCGAAAGAAGCCATTAGAAAAATTAAGTATAAACAAATGATGTGGAAGTCATATAGACGTACTGGCAATGACGAAGACTACAACATTTATAAAGAAGCACTAAACCAAGCTACAGCTGAAATTAGAAATTCAAAGAGAAGCTATGAACATAAATTAGCTTGTAATATAAAACATGACAACAAGAGTTTTTATGCGTATGTTCGAAGCAAACAGAAAGTTCAGGATAAGGTCGGCCCTCTAGAAGATAGTGCTGGAAATATAATATCAGAAGGATTCTTAATGGCTGAAGACCTAAATGAGTATTTTAGTTCAGTGTTTACCAGAGAAGACACTAGTTCACTGCCAGTACCAGAGGCTAAGTTCAAGGGGGCAGAATCAGACTATTTAAGACAGTTAATTGTAACCCCAGAAATGGTAGCTAAGAAAATTAGGGCTATGAAGGAAAATAAATCACCTGGAGTGGATGGTATTCCACCCAAACTACTAGTGGAAATTGTAGAACAAATTAGCATACCGCTTGCAACAGTTTTCAACTTGTCATTAGAAGAGGGAGTGGTTCCTTTAGAATGGAAAGAAGCAAACATTATACCGTTATTTAAAAAAGGTTCGAGAAACAAGTCAAATAATTATAGACCAGTTAGTTTAACATCGGTGATTTGTAAATTATTAGAAAGACTAATTAAAGATCACATGGTGGATTTTCTTGTTAAACATAACTTGATAAACCCATCTCAACATGGGTTTCTAAAAGCGAGGTCATGCTTAACAAATATGTTATGTTTTTTGGAAGATATCACTAAGTGGGTAGATGATGGATCACCAGTAGATATCATCTACTTAGATTTTCAAAAAGCTTTCGACAAAGTGCCACATCAGAGATTACTGCTTAAACTAAAGCCCATGGCATAGGAAATGGTATAATTAACTGGATAGAAAAATGGCTGATTGACAGAAGACAACGGGTAGTTGTTGATGGGGAGGCTTCAAACTGGAAATCAGTTTTGAGTGGGGTTCCACAGGGATCAGTACTGGGACCTATATTATTCTTAATATATATAAACGATTTGGACGATGATATAGCTAGCAAGGTGTTGAAATTTGCAGATGATACAAAAGTGTTTAGAAGGATTAAAAGTGATGGTGATAGACAGCATTTACAAGATGATCTTGACAGGTTGATCAAATGGTCTGAAAAGTGGCAAATGTTGTTCAATTTTGGGAAATGTAAATGCCTTCACACAGGACATGGGAACGAATATGTAGAATATACAATGGGGGGAACTGTACTAAGTACTACTGTAAAAGAAAAAGACTTAGGGCTGACAATTAGTGCTGACATGAAGGTTTCAGAGCAGTGTGGAATTGCAGCTTCAAAGGGAAATCAAATCCTTGGATTGATTAGGCGAAATATAGCATATAAAAAGAAAAAGAACTAATAATACCGCTGTACAAAACAATAGTTAGGCCTCATTTAGAATATTGTATACAAGCGTGGAGGCCATACCGCAAGAAGGACATAGATATGCTAGAAAGAGTACAGAGGAGAGCGACTAAAATGATACCAAAACTGAGGGATCTTAGTTATGAAAAACGCCTAAAAGAATGTGGTTTAACAATACTAGAGACCAGGAGATTGAGAGGAGATCAGATAGAAGTGTTTAAAATATTGAATGGTTATGAAAATATTGATAGAAATATGTTTTTTTCAGTTAAGAAAGATAGAAAGACTAGAGGACATGAAGTTACATTAGTAAAGGAGCAGTGTAGATTAGACGTGAGAAAGTTCTCATTTTCACAAAGGACTGTGAATGAATGGAACAGATTATCTGATGATTGTGTGGGTGCTAGTAGTGTGAATATGTTTACAAATAAAATCGACACATACCTCAGAAGGGCTGGATATATGTAGATAAAAAGGTTGGACTCTAGATAAGCCAAAGGGCTTCCTTGTCCACCTGCCATCTAGAGTTAATTCTCTGGATGGCAATCTTGTTAAATCTTGTTAAATCTATCTCTATCCCTGGCAAGTTTGAAGATCAGTTATTTCCCTCCATCTTCTTCAATCTGATCACATAATTCCTGCTGTTTATCATCTCTTGCTTTAGCAACGGCCTTATTTGCTGCCTTCTTCTTCTCCCGGTACTTCTGCTTCAGCCTTGTCTTTTCTTCATCACTCGCTTCTTCCACACACTTCAATGCCTCCTTTTTTCTCGTAATGCTTGTTCAACTTCCTGGTTCCACCACCACTGTTCTTTCTTCTTTCGACTCTGATGTTCGGCCACATATCTCCTCAGCTGTTCTAACAAAGCCTTCCTTAAGTGCTTTCCACTCTGATTCCACATCCTCCCTTTGTTCTTGGAGTAGCCTGAACTTCCTCTCTACTTCGGTTTTGTATTGGGCCATCACCTCTCCTTCACATTTCCACCATTTTATTACCTGTCTTTGTTTCTTCCTTCCCTGTTTGCCTCTTCCTATCCACATTTCATAAACCACTGGTTTATGTTAGCTCGTTATGTGCTCTCCTGCCAGAACTTTGCAGTCCCTAACCTTGTTCAACTGGCTGCTTCTAGCAATCAACAGATCTATCTCTGTTCTGTTTTTTTCCACTTCTGTATGTGATCTTGTGTGATTCCTTCTTCTGAAAGAAGGAGTTTACCACCACTAGCTGATTTCTGCCTAGCATTTCGACCAGATCTTGTCCCTCTCTGTTTCTCGTTCCATATCCGTACTTTCCTAAGATTTCCTCACTGTTCTGTCTCTTTCCTACATGTGCATTTAGATCACCTGCCACAACCAGCATTGTCTCCGGCTCCACATGCTCAATAATTTCTTCCAGGTTGTTTCGGAATGCATCCTTGTCTTCTTGAGTTCTCGCTGTCTGTGGTGCGTAGACCGATAGTATGCACATCATCTCTCCACCAACTAACATCCACACAACAATTATCCTGCCTTCCCATCGTTCCACCCTGATGACTTCCTTGCTGTATTCCTCCGTCATAATCACTCCCACTCCATTCGTCCTTCCATCTCCCCCTGCATCCAGCATCTTAAACCCATCTCCCAGGTCCACTGCCCGGTCCCCTTTCCACTTGGTTTCTTGTACCCCCATCATTGACAGTTGTCGCCTCTTCATTAGCTCCACCACTTCCACTCGTTTCCCCGTCATTGTTCCCACATTGAGAGTGGGAAACCGGACTTCGCATGAGAGTCGATGCCGGCTTTCCGACCCTCCAGGTCTTCGCTGATTTCTCGCTGGTGCCTGAGTCCCAGCGCGTCGGTTCCCCCGCACACGGTAGCCAATCTCGTAATTACCAAGTGACATAGCATATAATTGAGGTAATTTATTCGAACCACATGGCGCTGCCCATGCTGACCCATGTGGTGGGTTTGTCTTCCAGGTTTTCCTTCCCGTAGGTCAATGTCTTCCATAACTAGTGGACTTGATCTGCCCATGGTTTGAAGTCAGAGTTTTCATTCTCCTAGACCCACCGCCTGTCAAGGCTAATGAGTTGGGTCTACCCAGGTTTTTAAATCAGAGTTGTCCTTCTCCTAGATCCCTAGCATGTTAGCCTGGTGCCGTAAGGTGCCCAGTTACCGCAGTTGTAAGGTGCCCAGTTACCGCACCCCTTCCCTAAATATTGGGAGCACTAATTCCGTCTCAAGCCCACCCAACAAAATATTGGTTCAGAGTCAACCGGGCGTGTAACCTTAAAATGCTGCGGGCCCGACAATGTATTTGACGGCCCGTAATATATATATAACCGTATGTATATGTATATATATATATATATATTTGCATACGGTTGACCCTTAACATTTTAGCCTTATGTCGGACACTGGTACTGAGACGTTACAACATCGACGGAGGTCTAGCATACTAGATTTTTTGTCGGGCCTATATAACAACGTACCTTTACTTTACCTTTTCCACAAATCCACCAATCTATATCAGAGAGTTGCAAAAGCTATGTCTGAAGAAGTTTACGGATGTCATCCAACCCGAAGGATGTGCAATTCCAATGGAGTCCGGATGAGCACCATTGATGAAGGCATCCTTGTAGTTCACCCTTGGGAATACGAACATTGGTGGCACAGTGTTGCCGACAGCACTGACAGCACACGGTCGCCAGCAGTCCTCGTTCGGCGGAAACGATCGCGTTTACACTCCAAAAGGCTGGAATTTTCCTTTCAAGTTTCCTTGCGTAATTGTAAGCGAGCCGACGCATCTCGGTTGTATTTAGCCCATAATACAAGGAGGCAGCTCTCTGGACATATTCCACCAACAAGTCATCTTTGTCGCTGGATAACACGACAAGATTGTTAAAATATCCAGTGCGCATGTCTCCATTGCCGCCATTTTCACGGAATTTAATACAATATCGACGCAGAGTGCAATAAGGATTCTTATATTCTGTGGCTACATTGCGACAAGGGCGACCAGTGACGACCACCTCTCGAACTGCAGCCATGATCTGTTCAAGTTTCGCACGACCTCAGCCTTTTGTGTAATCCAAATTATGACTAATTGAGTGAATCAAACCTCTCTCTCGCAGTTGGTGATAAATTAATGTAAATTGTACATTAATTTTTTACGAGATTATTATCTGGAATTATCTGTATCATGTTACATGTATGCATAGATCTACGTAATATACACGTAATTAAATACAAATTATGCAGTGTAGCTTACATATTATATAATTGCCTATACATTTATTAATACAATGGATTCCGATTTATTGCACGTAGCGTACTGCGGGGCTAGTTGAAACATGTTCAACTAACCCCAGTGAAAATATTTCAACTAACCCCGCCAGGTTCGCGACAAATAAAAATGGCTGCACGCCAAATTGTGTTATGCAAATTCATTTCGTTTGCGATGCACATATACCGAGATGCTACTACCAGACACGGCTCCAATAGGTTCGGCATAGTGCCTGATGTGCTATGAGTAAGAACACATCATTTGCAAATCCATTTATTACGTAAACAACGAAAAATGCAACAAACCCCTCTTGTTTATGCCGTGTATGTTTCACAGTGTCGATGTCAACATGGACTGTGTATCATAACATCGTCGATCGCCGGGGGCACCTTTTTTTGTTATTTACAATCATATCAGTGTAAGGTCAAACGTTTCAACAAACCCCGTGTTTCAACTAGCCCCGGTCTCCCCTAGTAAGTCTTAATACAATATTGTTATTACAGCGCCTGTAGCAACATTCATAGTCTATCCCATGATGGTAAAACGTCCATTATCTGTCATATAGCTCCTATGCCAATATCTACCAGTTACAACCTTAGCCAACAATGAAAGTGAGCACAAGAAAATAAGGAACAGGGGAAGAAGTTTGCGAGATCAGATGGACGGATATATTACAGATGGGTGGTTTCTCTTCGAAGCATCGTTCGTCGGCAAAGGTCTCTTCCACCGTCATGTTCATCACGCAGTATCTCTGCACTATCCCCTTGCTCCTGCACTGCGCCAACCCGACAGACACACACGAGAGAGTGACCTCCTGCACTGCGCCAGCCCGACAGACACACACGAGAGAGTGACCTCCTGCACTGCGCCAGCCCGACAGACACACACGAGAGAGTGACCTCCTGCACTCACAATCGAGGGTATCCTATTCCTTTTTCTGCATCTAGAAGTTTGGACAATTTCGTTAGCTCCACGTTATCTCAGTTCACTCAATTGTAAGGATAAATTTGAAGGCATAGTCTTAGCGCTTTGATTGCAGAGCGGCTGAATACTTCCACGAAAAGCAGAGATGGCGTTCGGGTGACCAGGTCTGCCTTACAATGAAATGTAAGACGTTGGGCACTGCCGTGCTATATAAGAACGTAACTTGATGAACACAGTCACGTGGTTACAAAAAAACTACAGGCATGTTGAAGAGGGAGAAATTGTTTTATGTAGTCAAGTAGAGTTGTCGTCGTTGAGTATTGACAGGTAGACTTTGTTTTAATTGAGTATTAACAGGTAGAGTTTGTTTGTAGTTGAGTATTGACAGGTAGAGTTGGTTTTAATTGAGTATTGACAGGTAGATTTTGTTTTAGTTGAATACTGACAGGTAGAGTAAAGAGACGAATTGCTCAAGCCAAAACAGCTTTTCACCACATGAAAAACATTTTTACAAATAAAAATATATCAATTGAAGTGAGAAAACGTGTACTGCAATGCTACATAGAGCCCATATTGGTATATGGATGTGAATCCTGGACAATAACCAAAAGTTCACAAAAAAACATAGAAACCACAGAAATGTGGTTCTTAAGAAGAATGCTGCGAGTGCCATGGACTGCAAAGCAAAGCAATGAAGTCATCCTTAGGGCAGCCAAATCAAAAAGAAAGATCATCAACAAAGTTAGAACACAACAGGCACGATTTATAGGCCATGTCATGAGAAAGAAAAAGTTAGAACAAATAGTAACAACAGGAAAGATAGAAGGAAAAAGATCCAGAGGACGCCAGAGAATAAAAATAATAGATAGTCTCTCAACATGGTGTGGAAGGAGCAAAACAGATCTGATACAAACTACACACGACCGTGCGGTTTGGAGGGCCATGATCGCCAACGCCTGTGACAGACATGGCACATGGAATAAGAAGACGAAGGTAGAGTTTGTTTTTAGTTGAGTATTGACAAGTAGAGTTTATTGGTAGTTGAGTATTGACAGGTAGACTGTAGACTGGTTGCAGTATAGAGCGTAAGAGTGCAGGTTGGAGCCGCTGATGTTGTATACACATGTCAATTCACGAAAGTAGCCAACTGGACAGTGACCTCCTTCCATTGTAGGTGGATACAGGTCATTGATAATTAATCTATATTAACCGTATGCCAGTAATCGGTTAATTATACGGACTAATCTTCCTAACCCGGCAATGCACGATTATAGTTTTATTTAATAAGTAATAGTAATTAATTGCATTGTGTTCCGCCTCTGAACAGAACGTCTGTATCCCGGATAGACCAGTCTTTATAAACAAAGGTTATTATTATTATACGTAGTATTTGCAGAGTTCTTCACTATGTCCCTACGCCACGACACTAGTCGATACGCTTCGTCTCATCCAGGTACAAGTACGATCGAATTATCGGAGCTTAATGTTGGAGTCAAGAGGAGATGATCTCCCGTTCGGCTTGACCTTCGAGCGGATACATATATCTGGCCCCTGGGTCGTGGTGTTAGCTCTGTTTACGGGTGTCCAGTCGAACGGTTGTTTTCATTACTATAGTTTGAACTGGTTCCCACATAATCAATCGTTTTATTTATTTGTGCAATATTTGCAACACTGTAACAACCGTACATAATCAATTTAGATAAAATAATTCCTCTCACACAATAACATAAATGACTGGTTGTTTCTAATGCTTAATAGGTGCTTAATACAGTTAACACATGTAAATTTCACAGGTAGTCATAATAACAGTTATGAATGTTTAAATCACTGATGCTGTTTCAGTGATAATTTTGTTCAACTATTATGACGCCATCCAGCGGAATTTGTGAGAACAGCGAAACGCGGACTATATCATTTTGAGCCAGCGTAACCTAGGCTGTTGTTATTCCGTCAAGTTTTGTATTCGAAACCGGAATATGTACACTCATGTGTGTTCTAACGATGTGACAACTACATTTAATTAGCAACATGTCTTCAATGCGCCTATCGGACCGCCAGACGACTATCGCGAAACGGTTTACGTTAGCGCCTTCAGCTCACGTCTCCGTTTACGTCGGTTGACACGAGGTACCACGGACGCCATTACAGTGCATACTTCGTAGCAATCTGCCTTGCGCATTTTAAAAATGCTGTGTCATAAATCCACCAAAATAAACAAATACTGTTGCAGAGTAATCATGTTTGTTTCAAAATATCGCCCGTAAATTGAATGACATTTACGGTGTTTCCGACAAACGACAACACGTGGTTTATGAAACGGCCGGGAGGGCAACCACGGCTATTTATGGCCGTGGATACAGTCGGGGCACCACGGCAGGGAACAAGGGCAACTACGGCAATTTCCGTAGTGCCGTGGGCCAAATTCGATCCCTGTATATATATATATATATATATATATATATCAGTCTGTGTATATATTATATATATATATATATATATATGTATATATATATATATATACATATATATATATATATAGATATATAGATAGATATAATATGGAAAAGTGTATGCAAATGTAACGAAAGCTTCTGTATGTTATTAACCAACTTCAAAACACATTCTTTGTGTGGGCCGCTCCAACCGGAGTGTGGCAACAACACGTTTTATTACGCTCATCCAACACCCCGTCTACAGCGACTCCCATCTATGCCCGAGCCCTAAGAGCCAAACTCTCGCTCTCCTACTAACTCTAAATACCAACCGCGACCTCTAGCTGTCAACTGTCCAGTCTCACCAGGTCCACTATTGACAGCGCCCCGTTTATTTCCAGCCATCGACACCGCACCATAATATTATCTGACATGTATGGGCTTAGCACACTGTTAGTTTTCCCATTGGCGACCATGTTAACGTTTTGTGTGATTATAAGAAAACGTGACCTATAAAGTTTCTTAAACGTCTCACCTGCTGTTATTATCATCTCATTGACAGGCTGGTCGAGTTTAGTCAAAATCTAATATGTCTAGCTCTCGTAAAATGCCTGTATGTGTGACACCCGTCAATATTTACGAATGGATGCAGGCAGTAATTCGGCTAAACCAAGCAGGAAGTCCAACAGTGTCCTGACCCCAAATAGGCATGGTGATTCTGGAGAAAAATGTCGAAAACAACACACTCTATAGGCACCCATGTTACAAGCACTCTGCAATTTTATTTTTGGTAATCCCTCCACGTGTTTGTGTTTTATGCACATTTCAAAGGTGCCACCAAACTTGGCAAGGGACCAGAAAAATAATTTGGACAATTTCTAATCCAGCACAACGTTCTCATGTGGCACTATGAACTCCTGATACAGTTTTCCAGAAAGTCCAATAAGTGTTTTATAAGAAAATTCAATACAGCCAGCTGTTACGTTACATTCAAATGTATATTGATTTGTTGACCTTGTGCCCTATATACAAAGGTAAACATCAACAAAAAGTCACCTTAGGGTGCGTATTCCTCAAAGGCCAGACGTCTCAAGCAGTTCAATTACATAATATTACACAGCTTAATTAGCAGACATTAAAAAAACAATGCCACTTTCTTGATTGGCCAGAAGGTCCAGTCAGTAGACAGATCTGATAACAGGCTCGTGCTATGGCCGACTCCAGCTAATCACTGTCCTCAGACTGCATTAGGGTCAATGACAACATATTCACGTGTGATTAATTAGCTGAAGTAAACAAAAAACGATTGATGAATCACCCTGCTGCAATGTTATTGGTTCATTTTCATTCAGATTTTCAAATTGAGGCTTAACTACTGGCATACGCACCCACCCCCCTTATAAGACATGTGTTCCGTCACTGTGATTTCGACTTGCAGACTGATGAGAAGTCTGTAATATCCAAAAACGGTTTGTCCCATTCAACTGTAGTTTTGCCATACACGTATTTTTAGTAATTGTTTCAAGATATTTGAAGTAAAACGCGTCATCCATGATTGTGCAATGACTATAGCGTGCTTCCGTTGCCAGGCTCTCAAGTAGGGCTTAGCACACTGTTAGTTTTCCCATTGGCGTTCATGTTAACGTTTTGTGTGATTATAAGAAAACGTGACCTATAAAGTTTCTTAAACTTCTCACCTGCTGTTATTATGAACCATCTCATTGACATGCTGGTCAAGTTTAGTCAAAATCTAATATTTCTAGCTCTCGTAAAATGCCTGTATGTGTGACACCCGTCAATATTTACGAATGGATGCAGGCAGTAATCCGGCTAAAGGGTCAACTAGCCAAATTGTTGCCAAATACCCTTCCGCTTAGTAAAATCAGCTATCAATGCACCATTTTACTGTCGACAGCTTCTACAATCACACCGGGAAATCTGACTACTCAAATGCACTTATGTCAGAGCACGTGAATTTTGTAAAAAAAATCTTTTCTAAAAAATAAATTGCACTTTTTCGTCTGTAACCAAGCAGGAAGTCCAACAGTGTCCTGACCCCGTATGGATTCGTGCAGTCCCAGTCCACATTGCATGCATTCTACAGGGTTGTGATTTGTTCAACAACAAGCCCCGCATTAGAAGATGTCTCCTCGATTCGATATTTTACTCTCTTCTCATTTCAAATTCTTTTTGCAAAAAGGTAATCCTACGTAGTAACCACTACGGCATGCTGGCACGTTTGTGCAACTGTTTTGTTTTGGTAAAATCGTCAGACAAACTTGATGAACTTATTTAATTATTGTACCGAATCGGCTCGACTGATTTTCAAAACTGGAATCTTCACGTGGACGTGCGTTACAATTATGTATGTGTTTTTGTGTTGACATAGCCGACTTTCTTGCGCTCACAGAAACATGTTACCGGCAAATTCAGTGGGTGGAAGGTTACATGTTAGCTTGGCAATTGGTTTTCGCAAGTTAGAGAAATGTACGTGTTTTATTAACTCAGCAGCTTGAAGAAGAAGATGAGGACTTCACATTACCTATGTGTGATGTCAGTGCATTTGGCGGAATCTCATCTACGGTGGGTTTTTTGAACATAAATAAGTTTTAATAATTATTTTCTGTCGATCATTTGAACGATTCTACTTGATAAAACACAACTTCGTAAGTCATTTACAATTCATTTTATTTCTATAACGTATTTATAGTAACAGTCTTCGTTGTATGGCCTAACAAACAGGGGAGGGAAATGCAAGTTTTTACCCTGTTCTAAATGGCACTGATGTTGTAAGTAATAAATATGTACATAAGTCTCACTATAAAAATATATAAATATATTTTGAAATGTTTTAATAATTATAAGGAAATATAACTATGTTATATTACTACATTGTTGCATATTCTTACTTATAAAATGCTAAAATCTACCAATAAGCGTAACAAACAAGCAATTTAGATGTACACTAACCAAAAAAACAAAACCGCGCAAATACCCACCCACATACAGGCACTCTCTCACTCACAGTCACACACACGCGCGCTCCCACGCACACGCTTGCAGGAATGCACGCACGCACGCACGCACGCACGCACGCACGCACGCACCTACCCACCCAAACAACCCCCCCACACACACACAAACACGCTCACACGCACGCACGCACGCACGCACGCACACACACACACACACACATACATGCCGTGTAATACCCAATAAACATCATAATATAATATAATATGCATCATTTGAAGTAGACCACGCTCACAGAGACAGCATTATTAAAACTAATCACGTACAAATTCGACACCAATCAATACAAACATCTGTAATCATAACATCTACAATAATAAATTGTATTGTTTCTAGAAGTTCTATATTTCAAAGCATATGACACGACCACATTGGAGTACGGTGTGTCAGTTGTCGAAGTCGAGGTGGACGCCCCGCTGCTTACGTCGTCCCGGCTGTGTCAGTCCGACTTTGTCGGCGCCGTCGTCGTAGTTGCCGGTGTACCAGTCGGCCGTGCCGGGGTACACGCCGACGGGATGGGTCGAGTGACGGCACTCCGTCGGCTCGATGTTCCACTTCTTGCCGTCGGGTTGCAGCGTCTCCTGCGACACGGAGAACAGGTCGTAGCCGCCCGCCGCGTTGGCCGGTTTGCGGGCGAGGGGGCGGGCGTCCAGACAAGCGTTGGCAGGCCCGACGCTGTCTCGTCGTCTACAAGACGAATATATAACAATGATTAACAACAATTCACAAAGTTTAATAATGATTAACAATAGTTAAATGTGCTTAATAATATGTGTATTCAACGATTTAACAACACGTAATACTCATTAACAATTATGTTTACAATAGTTAACAATGTTTTATAATATATATGTATATAGATATATACAACGTTCAAAATATGCAACAATATTTAACATAGTACTAATTAACATCTTAAATACAACATTTAACAGTGTGTAACTATATTTAACGTTATTTAACACTACTTATTAAAAAAAAATTGTTGTGAAAACGGCTACTTACCCAGAGCAACAACACAGGTAGCAGAGGATGATGATGATGACCAGGAGGATTATGAAGACGAACACCAGAAGACCTGCACAAAACAAGAGTTGTACCGAAACATACAGACATAACAAACGTAGTGTGTCTGCAGTGTACCGCAGGCGAAGTTCTGTTGGTCGACGACCAGTAACACTCACCCTGAGATAAGACATAATATCTACAATATTTCGTAATTTACGAAAGGACGACGCTGCCCCAGTCTACCCATTTGGCCCAGAGTTGGTGTATTAATATGTAGATACGACTACTAACAGTTCGTATACGTCTGTCTGCGGTAGAGAGATGTAAGTTCGGTGGATAATTACCGATTTCTATAGTAGACAGGCCGGTCGCACTTGTGCTTTTCTCAGTGGCGGGCGCTCTCGGCGGCGTCGATGTTGTCGCCATCGAGGTCGAGGTAGTTGGTGCTGGTGTTGTTGTTGTCGGCGTTGTTGTCGTCGTCGTTGTCGGTGTCGCTGTAGTTGTTGTTGGCGGAGTCGTTGTAGTGGTTGTTGTCGTAGTTGTTGTTGGCGGAGTCGTCGTTGTAGTTGTTGTTGGTGTAGTTGTTGTTGTTGGTGTAGTTGTTGTTGGTGTAGTTGTTGGTGTAGTTGTTGTTGTAGTTGTTGTTGTTGGTGTAGTTGTTGGTGTAGTTGTTGTTGTTGTTGTAGTTGTTGTTGGTGTATTTGTTGTTGTTGGTGTAGTAGTTGTTGTTGGTGTAGTTGTTGTTGTTGGTGTAGTTGTTGTTGTTGGTGTAGTAGTTGTTGTTGGTGTAGTTGTTGTTGTTGGTGTAGTTATTGTTGTTGGTGTAGTTGTTGTTGTTGGTGTAGTTGTTGTCGTTGTTGGTGGTGCCGTTGTTGTGGTCGAGGTCGTTGTTGTACTTGTGGTGTCCAACAAACGATCTGAAGTCACAGAACGCAGTTCCAACCTTCTTGCACGCATATATGGAAAGCCATTGTGCGATATATGTAAAGATAAACATTTCCGTAGTTTGATGGCAAAGAATCCCCGAATGACTAATTTCACCATTTGGCCTACATTCGACGTCCAAAACCGAATTACTGAATTGCCTTATTTAGAACTCGTGACGTAAAGTGGTGTGCTTCGACGATATACGTCAGGTAAAAGTAAATAAATATTACCTCTTCATTTGGTACTCTCTTATTGATGCACGTAGACATTAACATACTATGCAGAACTACAGCAGTATTGTCAAAGTATCTCAATTAATTACCTCTTTGGCAGATGATGTAATGTTTCTCATCGCAGGCGGCGTCGATCCAGGCGTAGTTGACCCTGGACGCGATGAAGACCCCGTGTTGACAGTCCCGCGTGTCGTGGTTCGGCTCGTCTTCCGCCCAGTTCGTGTACATGAACGGCTCGCCTAAAATGTGAATTAATTATACTAGCAGCTACCGAATACTACAGTGTCACTGTTGTGTATGAGATAGACGTGCCCACAGATGTAGATAGACTTGTATGTGTATATATATATAATGTATACAGGGATCATCTGAATGTTGTGTAAATTGGCTAAATTTAACAGGAACTGGAGTGAAGACATAATCCTGCTATTATCGAGGTACTGTATGTAGGCTGTCACAACACACACACGCACACGCATACGCACACGCACACATACACACACACACACACACACACACACACACACACACACACACACACACACACACACACACACACACACACACACACACACACACACACGCGCGCGCGCACACACACACACATGCACACAAACTAACAGGCACGCAGGCACGCAGGCACGCAGGCACGCAGGCACGCAGGCACGCAGGCACGCAGGCACGCAGGCACGCAGGCACGCAGGCACGCAGGCACGCAGGCAGGCAGGCACGCAGGCACGCAGGCACGCACGCACGCACGCACACACACACACACACACAGGCACACAAACTAACAGGCACACAAACTAACAGGCACATAAACTAACAGGCACACACGCACACACGCACACACGCACACACGCACACACGCACACACACGCACACACACACACGCACACACGCTCACACGCACACATATGACCGTTCAGACCCACCTGTCGGCCACTGCCATTCTCCTCGAGTCAGTCCGATCCAGAACTGGGACTCGCCGGTCACTCGCTGATGAATGACGTCTTTCACGTCATCATGGACATCGGCACTGTCGACCTTGACAAGGTCACCCCCGCGCTGTTGGCACCGTTGACGTGCCTCGTACCACGTAGATCCCGTGTAGCTGACATAGTAACAGCGCCCCCCGGCAATGGTGTGGCCACTGGCGCCGTTACATTGAGACAAGGCTGGCCAACAGAAAACAACCATCAACAAGGTTTGCTCAACGAAATAGCCAATACATGTTTCTCAAGTAAAGCAAACGATATGTAACAAGATATATGACGATTGCCACCCAAAAGAAAGAACCCGGATGACAAGTGGACAACGAAGCCATCAGAGAGTGCAGTGTTTGTTCATCTATACGTAACCCGCTATTCTGAGAAATGTGTTTATTTTGTTTCTAAGCATAATATGTGTGTATGCATGAATGTTATTCATACTGATAGCATTTGTGCAATCATTAGATAGTTTGTTCCATTCATTTGTCGTCCTCCATGATAAACTAAGAATATGTTCTTATATATAATTTACCCAGTCCTTCTAGTGGGGTGGCTCTTATGACAGCGACATGGGTTGGCTCCTATGACAGCGACAATTTTGTCTTAGTAGGAGTCACCCACCCCATTGGTATTGAGTTTGATGATTGTATTCACGTCTTTATTTGATAATTGTAATTTGTAGGCGGATGTATGCGCATGTATGAGCTATGTGTTTATGTATGAATTATATATATGTACATGTAACATATGTATAATTATACATTACCTACTAATTTTCTTCAAATCAAAACCGATGTAACACTGCTTAAATATGTGTTCGGGGTGAATCAAATAAACTTCTTCTTCTTCTTCTATTTGAAACTTAACTTCAAAACACGCGGAATGTCAAAACTGATTGTTCGGGCCATACAATATGGATCGTTTTTGTTTGATATGAAACATGTTATGAAGTTTGGTCGATATTCATTTTAACATGTTAATCGTCTAAATGGGTTTTAGTCAGGTTTGGGTTCAAACAGTCAAGACTGGTTTGAACTTAAGTTGAAAACACTTTAGAGTGTTTTAACGGAGTCAGTGCCTTGAACGTCATACACCGAAAAATAGCCATTTTATTTGTAACGTCAACTGCCGTTTTAGTAGTTCTAGCTGATAACGCGAGGACATCTTTAAATAGCTCTGATCAATCCATGTCCTACAGTATGTTCTGCTGACAAACAACAACACTCACGCATGTCGCATAGGAAGGCAAGAGTTCGCGTGCATCGCTCGTCGACGAACTTTAGATCGACTGAGATGTCGAGTGCAGCACACCGCTGGTAGTCGCCCCGGTTGTTAGGCTCGGCGAAACCCCATCGTCCGTAGACGCCTGCAGCCGGAAGTAGGGCAACAGTGCAACACGAAGCAACAGCGTAACACTGCATGTCAACTATTCATGTTATTAGCAGAGTGTTATTTGTATTAATTACTATTAGCATTACTGTTACTGTTGTCTCTGCAAAGACAGCAAAACGTTTTTTTATAAAGAAGCGGAGTTACTCGGCGATGTGTGATATTGAAATTGAACGGGTAGCGCCATCTATTGCACTGATGTAGCGTCATTACGCTGTGTTTAGGATGAGAGTTTCCGTTTTGGGCGAAAGAGTCGCTGCTCAAATATGTGAAGAAGAACATGAGCCAAGGTGTCTGCAATAATAAACACTGTAGATAAAACAAACACAAATTAAAAAAGATAACTTTTATATAGCGCAATATCCAGTCGTCACGACTGGTCAAAGAGCATTCCAGTATATACATGTAACATTGGATGGTGATGTATCGTATGCATCTCAGAGTAGAAGATTCGTGAAGTACCAGGAAAATGTGCATGAAATTTAAGATATTATTTGGTACCAGCAGTGCAGCTGCCTGCTGTGGACGTATCTTGTATTAGCTGTACAAAAAGAACATTTGCACGCGGCTGCCTATATGCTTTACGTGTTCAACTGTGCCTTGACTGACCGTCGATGTAGTAAATGAAGTTGGTGGTCGAGCCGCCGCACCACATGTTGACGGTGGACGGGGCCGGACACTTGATGTCACAGCGCATTGCCGTGCCGTAACGACCGAACGAGTTGCCGCAGAAGCAATGTTGACCCGACTGCACAGAGAACACACGCGTCATACAGCACCAACAGGTCGTCGCTGCCATTCAAAACTGTTCTGACAGCAACAAGGAAAGTAATCCCAACAAGGCATGTAATCCCAACAAGGCACGTAATCCCAACAATGCATGTAATCCCAACAAGGCATGCAATCCCAACAAGGCATGTAATCCCAACAAGGCATGTAATCCCAACAAGGAATGTAATCCAAACAAGGCATGCAATCCCAACAAGGCATGTAATCCCAACAAGGCATGTAATCCCAACAAGGAATGTAATCCCAACAAGGCATGCAATCCCAATAAGGCATGTAATCCCAACAAGGCATGTAATCCCAACAAGGCATGTAATCCCAACAAGGAATGTAATCCCAACAAGGCATGCAATCCCAACAAGGCATGTAATCCCAACAAGGCATGTAATCCCAATAACTATTAATTGTTTAATTGTTCACTTTTTACGAAGAGCCGAATACTGAAATGCAAATTTTCCAGCTAGATTTCGAAAGTGAAAATCAGTAGATTATATCCAATTATGCAGTGAAACGTTAACCGAACGGTGTGTGTGTGTTATTGCGCGCGCGCGTGCAGGTGCGCGTGCGTGTGGGTGTGCATGTGGAGAGTGGTGTGTGTGTGAGTGTGTGAGTGTGTGAGTGTGTGAATGACTGTGTGTGTGTGTGTGTGTTCACGCGCGCGCGCGTGCGTGCGTGTTTCTTTCCAAACATAGATATGTTGAGGTTTACTATGATTATTATCTTTATTAAAACTAACATTACTCAATGATACAAATTACTCCGTTACCTGAACCCCTGCGTATGTGAAGTTTGCATTACGACAGGCCTGCATACAATTCTCCGGATTCAAATCCGTCACGAATGCCTCGTACGCCATGTCTCGGGCGCCTGGGATGTCCTGGTAGCAGCCCTGCGGACTGAGCTTCCCTCCGTCTATGACGTCAGTTCATAACAGATTGTTATTTACTTACTATCATTATGACATTATTTGTAGTAAGTTATTTACTTACTATCATTATTACATTATTTGTAGTAAGTTATTTACTTACTATCATTATTACATTATTTGTAGTAAGTTATTGACTTACTATCATTATTACATTATTTGTAGTAAGTTATTTACTTACTATCATTATTACATTATTTGTAGTAAGTTATTTACTTACAATCATTATTACATTATTTGTAGTAAGTTATTTACTTACTATCATTATTACATTATTTGTTGTAAGTTATTTACTTACTATCACTATTACATTATTTGTAGTAAGTTATTTACTTACTATCATTATTACATTATTTGTAGTAAGTTATTTACTTACTATCATTATTACATTATTTGTAGTGGTTAGTTTCGCATATACATCGCTTCTTTATATACTATCATAAACAAGAGACAACATGAGACATCAAACAGGATATACAATGTCAAGAAAACCATGAATAAAGGAAAATTAGATTATTGTTAGTGGATTTCCAATATCAGTTTGATTAATAACAATAAATGGCAACAAATGACACATTCTCCATTTCTGTTAGTGGTGGCTTAACTTACTCTGGTCTGTGCCAGTATGCTTAGATAACAGTGTGGCTAGGATTGCAATTTTGGGTATATATGCAAAGATGGAGGAGTTGAGAGATGAGATTGGTATGAAGAAACACCTGGATATATCAGTAATTGGGAGCAGGCTGAAATGGGCATGATCGGTGCAGAGAGTAAGCGTCGAACGATCAACAAAGAAAACCTGAAAATTAAAAGGGGGATGAAAATAAAAGAGTGCGATAGAAAGAGAAGAAGAAGTGTATAATAAAGGCGGAGAGACAGCGGGAATAGAGACTGGTAAAGGAGAGAGACGATCAGTGAAGAGTGGAAGAAATTGCGAAAGATCGGGATAGGTTGAAAAATTATCGTCAAGACGATGGAACGGACCGGATGATGTTACCCCACCACGGAAGTGACCAACGAGGAAGAAGAAGAACACCAAGAATGTTGGTTGTACCTGAAGACCATTGCCACTCGTGTTGTACGTCGTAAGCGCCAATCCACGCCTCGGCTGCGTTCTGCTCCTCGAGTAGCACCTCTAGCGCCACCTGGATTTTGCGAGTGGTAACTGTCGGTAGTGTCCCGCCTGTCAACGCACACACGCCGTCAGCGTCCGTCCGCGTCGACTCCGCGTGGATCACCTCGTAACACACGCCGTCCAGTTCCTTGCCCGCACACGCCTTGGCGTCTGTCAGCAAAACATAGTAGTCCATATGGTTATTAACATCGGGAGGCTCGGGTCATTTGTTACAATTTGCACAAGTATGTTGTTGTCAGTTGCAGGGCATATCGATCTGGGTTTCAAGACATTCTACAAACATTCACTAGGCTTCGACCCCTAAAGCAAGCTTTACACCAGGCGACGAAATGTCAGGGCAGAATGTTGTCGCTTGCAATATACATCGCAAGCGATATGGGTCGCGTGTATACACGACGCAATGTAGTTGCTTGAGACGGGAAGTGTCACCTGACCACAAGGAGTCATGTCCCGTTACGCATCAACGCAGCCATTATTACCTAGGAAGACTATTGTCTTTATATATACGTCACGTGTGTTGATTGTGATTGGACAGATTACATGCGATGAGGCAGTTCTATCGCAAGCGACGGTGTCGGGACGACGAGGCGACGACATTGCAAGCGATACAATCGCAGCTGTGTAGTATTTACACGAGGCGATCAGACTGCAACAAGGTTGCGTGCGACAGTATCGCCTCGTCGCAGCGACGGCGTTGCCTTGTGTAAAGCCAACTTAAGTGTGCGCGCTCACAGTTTTCTTGTTGTGGTCTCTGCCAAGGTCTATATACGACACATGTAAGAAAAGACGTATAATAAGTTAAACGGTAAATCAACCACAAAGACTTTAAATGTGAATTAAACCGTAGACATTTAAGTTGTAGTGTAAACTGTTGTGCGACTTCCGGAGTACGTCTGTCATCTTTTAAGAACGCGTTTATGAATGTACAAAATGCAAAAAAGTGACACCATGGCAGACTTGTATAAATGTCCAGTACTCTTAGTCTGTCATACAGTACCAACAGAACAACGTCCAGGTGTTTCGTTTCAACACGAATACGTTGTAACCAGAGTTTTGTATACACAAATGTGGGGGGGCATTATAAGATACGATTCGCACCCTGTTTAAATACATCCACAATGAGACAACCACAAACTAGTCAGTTCAGTCAAATGTGTTTCATCTGAGAAATGACATTCACAGGGGGTGTATCTATTGACTGGCTAAAGAAAGTAACGGTAAAAAAAGTTAACAGTGTTGTCATCACCCTACAAAACATACTTCAAACCTTTACACCTCACAAACCGTGATTAGAAACCCTCGAGACAAGAAGAAAAACAAGAAGACTGTATATTACATACGAAGAAAAAACTACGCATTCTGTAGGTCATGAGATACCTCCAAGTATAACATTATAAGAGACGAATCCAACTAAACGACGACGCCCACTGTCGCCACACATCGGTCTTGCGCAACAAACGCACTCAACGTGTACAGGTGCACTGGCTGCGTGTGCGCTAGTTACGTTCTTTTTGGTAGTCGGTAACATGCACTCATAGCTAGCCTCGTGCATTTTTAAATATCCATTATTGTAACAGCTTCACTCGGTGTGTACTTGGTTCTATATCATTTCCGTCGTTACTATTTATTGAGTATACATTTCAAAGATTCTATGTTACCTATAAGTTAACGAAATCTGAACCAATTCGGTATACATCGGCCACTGGGACCTCGCCCATTGTAACGCTGTCGAGCTTGTGTGGACAGTCGACTACGCCGTATTTAATGGTCCTACCTACAATTCGCACGCTCCGCCGAGGCAGAATACGTATCCAAACCATTATGGAATACAATGAATAACTATAAGTAACCATACATATAGATATGGGTCCTCACAATTAAATATTATGGAATACTATGAATATCTATGAGTAACCATATTTCTAGATATGGGTCCTCACAATTAAAACCTGTAGCCGTTAACGCCCCCCCCCCCAGAATGACAGGCTAATATGTGGAAGTTCGTCATATTTGCCAGTTACACAATAACATGTTTATGTTCAGTATGTACAAAGGTGTTGCTTATAGTAACAACAACAACAGCATCGCAACAACTACAATTGTTTGATGAAGCAACTGCGATGTAATCCAATTCCAATTCTGTTCAGCTGGCCCTAAATTGGGCAGTGACAACAGCTCTGGGTCACGACAACGATTACTTCTCCTTGCCCTTGACATCTTGCGGAGTAGGGTCCACATTACATGGTCCGTTCTGACCTTTCTGCGATTCTTCTACATGTATCCCGGTCTTATGCTATGCTCGATTTAAGACTGGGCGTCTTGTATGACACGACGAACCATGGTACGCCTGCATTTAACCGGTACCGCCGATGACATATTATAGATCACGCTATTACACGTCAGCATGTCATTCCGAAATGAATTGAATGTATTGTATTCGCTCTCATTGACCGTTTTGTGCCGGTTACAAAAGGCAGTTCGTTCGTATTCACCACAGCGTGTCCATTAATAATATAAACACTAATAATACGTGTACTGCAAATAGTTCTTCTCGCCGCTATTGTAAGCCCACACAGCTCACAGGCCGGTGTTAATGCGGTCGAGTAACTGCGGTTTACTTAAGTTCAAACACCGATCTCGATTATAGAACTCGACCCATGTTTGCTGTGCGCCTGCCAACCGAGATAAGTACCACAGCGGTCAACTGGCCAGCAAGTCGTAAAAACCGTGCGTAGAATAATTTAATTAAAAATGATTTTTATTTTATCATGGTAAGTATTACACTTTAAACAGTTGGCTGAATACATCACGTATTAATTCGAGATGGTGCTCGATTGAACAGGTCTGGATACCGCGCTATATAAAACTATCCTTCCTTTTATAAAATGGGGAGTCTTATAACAAACACGAAAACACTTAACAGAACAAACATCTCGAGCATAGAACACCTTATTACGCAAGCAAACCACATATAGATCTGTCATGTGGCTCGCATAGGTGACAACATAATTCCTAAAGTAAACATTTGCACAGAAAGGTATTACAGACAAAGACCGCCCGAAACATTTTACGAAAACGTACAGACTCCAAGCAGTAGTACTCGTTTGCCCTGACAGCGAAACATTTTCAACAGCACCCCCGCCCCCCATCTCCGATGTCACAATCGAGCCAGCCGAGCCAGCGGAGAAGCTGAAGATTAGCTAAAGATACGCCGGCGTGGCGGCGAACATTTGTCAACAGCATATTTTCTACACCATTTGGTTCGGCCGCAAATGCAGGTTTTTTTGCTCCCCCCTAGACTATTCTCTGTGGATCCGCCCCCGCTCTATAATGTCAGCATTGTCGAGGCTACCAGCAAGTATTCCCATTAGTTGGGTCGCTTTAATGGAACCCAGCTTGTCCTGTTTACCCGTTGATTTAAGACTAAGTTCACGATACACACGTACTCAGAAAATTGACGTCCAAAAACAGACTACGAAATAGAGGTATTTATTACAATATCCAGACCACGTGACCATTCCTGCGAGAGAGCAGCGAAGCGTGGAAGACAATCACTTAGCGCTTGTCACGTATCGATTATTCTCTACCCGAGGAATTGACACGGGCTGGGTGGTCGATACATACAAAAGGGTGTATGTGTGATGTATGCACGTGTATGAGCTCCTATTGTATGTTAGCATGTTTGTGTGTATTTGTTTGGTCGTGCGTGCGTACGTACGTGTGCGCGGTGCTTTCAAAGACCTTTCACTCAGGCAAACTGCCCGTGTGAAATACTCCTCAGCCCGTATGAAATTAAAACAAAATCATACTTACTTTGAACTATCAAGCATGTTACGGCCATAAACACCCAAGCATGTATTTAGGCGTATAGCAATTACATAGCCTGCGGATAACTGATTTTCAATACTGTCATACGGGTATCGGCTTCAAACTAGGTATGACGATGGAGTAGCATCGTGCCATCGCCATTTTGGCGTAGTGATAAACGAGCGAGAGAGCGACAGCAATGTATCATCGTTGAACAATGTGAGAGCTAGACTCGGAGACTGGAAGATGAACACCCGGCCGTGTCTCATCGCAAATCCCACGGAGTCACCTTGCCCTGCTGTTGATCACGGCACCGTTCTTCATTAGTTTGACCGTTTCATTGTTTATTTCAGCTGTGTTTTGTTAGTGCAATCATTATTGCTATTAGGACATTTTTGAGCAAATTTCGCCGTTTTTGGACGTTGGTTTTAAATAATTTTGGATTGAAACAAAACATTACTTTTTGATTACACAAAACACATTTGGTAGCCATGTATTCGAAACTGTGTGCGTGCGCTTACATATTTAGCACATTAAAACGTGTGCTGTCATGATTATGTATTTAGGTTATCTACTGCCGCGCAGTCGTACAGAATCTTCATAAAGCCGCGATTCAACCATGGCGTTAAAATGAAAGCCAAACTTCAGATCGAAGACCACTCGCCACACACTGACCATATCCGAGTTCGCGTCTCACATTAGGCTGGGGTGTTATGTCACATAGACTTCGCCTATCACACAGAAGGCTAATTACGTTAATTGTTCTATATCATTGACTATATACCATGACTGTGTTACATGAAGTATGTAAATGTCAGATATCTAACAAATAGGAGTGAACATATTTTATCCAGATCAGCAAGAGGCGTCGTATATAGACAGGATGATTGGTGATAGGATAGATAACATCAAACACTTACCAGTTAGTGTCGACAAACATGCCGCGAAAACGGTCACGAACAGTATCAGTATAATCATGGCGAAATGTCAGTAACGAAAACGACAGCCACCTCGTGTCAACTACATCAAAAACGTCCGATTCCTCGTATATATTGAGCTCAACGTGAATACCGTACGGACCAGTGACCGATTATGTGTCCTGCGTCGGACTTTGTTTTCTTCGCATAATAACACATGCAGCGCCGTGTCTGTCAGGTCGTGCCGCGTCGCTGACGTTGCCCCTGACAACGGCGCTCGTCATGGTCAAATTGTCACCGGTGCAAAGGCACGCGTGTCGCGCAAAAATCGAACGCGGCACATTATCTTTAGGCGTAGTGTCGATTCACGGCGAACTAACTCAGCGCTTTGACGACATAGACACAGTTTCTAGGCGTGTATTCTGCATTCTACGTGCTTGTGTTGTTCAGCGGGTTATCTTTGATTCTCGATATACCTTTGATTATCGATATATAAATACTAAATGTGTGTGTGTGTGTGTGTGTGTGTGTGTGTGTGTGTATGTGTGTGTGTGTGTGTGTGTGTGTGTGTGTGTGTGTGTGTGTGTGTGTGTGTGTGTGTGTGTGAGAGAGAGAGAGAGAGAGAGTGCGTGCGTGCGTGCTTGCGCGTGTGTACATGTGTGTGTGTGCGTGCGTGCGTGCGTATACACAAACATCATAATTATGTGTGTGGCAATACTTTGGTACATAGTTCAATGAAATTGTCAATTACTTCAAAGCGGTCAAATATTACCTCTCTAAATGACAGCGTAATTGGCAGATGTCGCCTGCCCATGGCTGCCCAAGCCGCTCAACACGCCCACACTCTATCGCCTAATCAATGTATCGAACTTGGCAGAAGTGGCGGCTTCGCGATTGAGTCAGGCCTTCCTTTCAAGCCTTAAGTCGTTCATGATATTCTATACAATCGCACGGTTGCAAACACTAGCGTCTTCGCAAAGTACTTTTTATGATTGATGCCGACAAGATAATTTGTTATGTCTTATTTTGTTCATTATTTGTTGGTTGTCAACTGCAAATTTCCGACATCGGACATTGGCCCACATTAGTTGTTCGTACAGGTCAGAGCTGGTATAAATACATTTATTTTGTACTTGAGTAAAGTACAAATAACTAGTAACTTGTATGCCACCTGGTAATCATGCCGGCTAATGGTAACGAATTAGCCAATCAGAATATATTAGCAGTTGTAGTTTCCATAGATATATCTATAGATCTCTGCTGGGGGCAAACCGTTCTATGTTCCTGCATAGATCATTGTCGGAAACATCTTCCAAACAGTTAAAACATACATTATGGATACCTTATTACATTTAGAAAAGTACACCTCAATTGTAGTTCGTTACAAGTAAAAGTACTTCTAAAAATGTACTTTGTTACTAAAAAAGTAAACATTTATACTTAAGTAAAGTAACGAAGTAAAACTATTTCCTTACATTCCGACTGTGGTACAGGTGTATTATGACTGTAACGTGTTTGCAAAATAGTTTTATTGATAACGTAACGTATGTACCAGTGCCACGTTTACAATAAAGAGACATCAGGCAGTACGCAATTAGGCTACTTTATTCTACCTACATATCGATCTGATGCAGATTGATAAAAATAAATAACTATATTTCAGGTTTTAAATAAATGCTCATTTCAATGCATTTCTAATCAGACGTAGCCGGCCACCGAGTCATAGACTTTTTCACCAAATATTGATAAACACCTAGAGCCACCTGGCGATCAAGGAATACACTGCAATATCTACATTCTATATTAACCTCGATTATCAAGACTCCGTAATGAGGCGTTACTGTTTGTCGCTCCACTAGGAAAAGCCAGGGACTTGCTATTTTCACCATGGTGCCAAATACTGAGGTGCGGACAAACGCGAAACGTATGGTGTTCAATTTCTCATTCAACGCGCGTAACAACGATGGTGCGGTCACCTGCTCCGTATGACGGACGGCCGCACACCAAAGGCGCTCTTCTATAGTCAACTGAAGACTGGTTGCACTGGAGTCGGAACGGAATGAATATCTAGGGGGCTGAGAGCCCCGGGCTTCAGCACTCCGCAGTCACTCTCATTGAACACTTCCGCGTTGTCGGACATGACATCCTAAGATGACGGGGGTTCTGTTGTTGATAACGTTCAAAATTTTGGCACGAAAAAACAAGGGGCCCGAAAAATGTTCAATATCGTTTACTGTTGTTATTCCAAATGTTTTACATTTTACTCCGAAGTACCAAATGGAGTAATGTTCACCCATATTTAAAAAAAAATGAATATTGGGGGTAAGGCCCCTCGCTCAACTTGGGGGGTGCTGAGATCCCCGAAACCCCCGGGTCAGACGCCTATGGGTGGCCGTTGATGAGGCGGGCAAAGAGAACGCTATAAGACTCTGAAAGGAACACTGAAGTCATGCTCCATCCCCCACGACACATGAACAGAGAATGCAACTAATCGGCCCCTCTGGTGTCACGTCTGCACGACTGGCCTGCAGGACGTTGAACAGAAGCGGCGTCAACAGTTCAAAGACAAAAGAATGCAGCGTAAGAATGGCCACCCTCCGCCGGGACCTATAACCACCTGTGACTGTGCCATCTGTGGTCGCCAATGCGCTTAGCGCTTCTCGCATTGGCCTAGTCACCAAAGGATGCATAACTGACTCGGAACGAGAACCGTATACGTTTACGATGGCTCACCCCATACATTCATTCGTTCATTCGTTCATTCGTTCATTCGTTCATTCGTTCATTCGTTCATTCGTCCATTCGCTCATTCGTTCATTCACAAAGCCTGGGGAATTTGTAATTAGGATTAGGGTAACCAAGGAAATTGACTCCCGTGAAAAGTCGATGCATTTGTATTAACTCTTAACCCGGAAAAACATACTGACACAAGTCGCACACAACAACAACAACAACACGGAACTGCAAACGATAATGTTTAAGTCGCAAGGTCATATCCCATATTAGTAAACCTTCCCGTAGGTAGGAGGGGTGCGAACGGTGCGTATGCATGCACGCTCGCTGAGGCAAAAGAGTTCCGCCCGCTAGCATGACAACATCACTGTCGACAGTTCTCATGACAATCGTTTTTTCCCCGCTTGACACCATCCGCAGCTTGGAATCGCATTCTCTGTAGACAGTGACAACCATTCCAAGATAGTTTCCTCTGAGCACATCAAAGACACGACTGGAAATATTTCTGCAGACAATCTTTGATTTAGATTTTAGAAGGTGGAATAGTTCTATACTGTTGCCATTTTTACAGGAACTCTGCCCAACTTGCAGATAACGTCATTTGATCGTCAACATGTCCCCTTCCACACGTCCCTCTATTTTTTTATTGGGAAGGCCTTGAGGATGTCAACTCCGTTCATATAGAAAACGGTGTCAACACGACAAGTTGATCCGAAGGACCGTCTTCGAATGTGTTGCATAAAAATGGTTGCACAGCCATCACAAGTTTCAGATACAGCAGGCTTGAGGATGTTTTAAGATGAGAATTGCGCCGTGTATGATGCTTATGTGTGCTTTCTTCTGCTAGCAGACCCAGTCATTGTGAGGAACATGGCCTTCTGGCCTTCGACGCCTTGATGCAGGTCGGCTGTTTGTACCGCTGATAACAGTTTGGCAGTGAGCGAAGTGGATGGACGACTCTCACGCTAGAAGAAATCATCGGGGCCAGTGTTGCTTAGCAGGCGCTGTACAGTGTAGAAAACAAGCTGCGGTCATGTTTCAAGGACAGCGGCTGGTGTTGTGTATGTATGAAGAATGTGTAGTTCTTAAAATAATGGTTAACTGTCTTTCACGAGCGCCATCTTTACATAATTGCGGATATATGACAGTCGGCGAAGGTCAAAAATGATACTTGAAATCTCTGCCCACAAATATATACACGAACAAGTATGGTTCTGAGAAACGTAATTGCTACAGCATGGTGACATTTGTATTGACGACCGCCATCTTTAAAATTGTTGTAAAATGTCTGAGGAGTTCAAGTGTAGAATATTTGAAATCATTGACTTCTAAAACCTATGTTTTGACACACAAAACATGGCTCTTCATTGCGCAGGCATTAAGATAGGGGAAATTGGATTTGGCGGGCATTACAAAGCCGCCATTTCTGAACGTTGCAAAATCTGATACTAACCATTTGCAATTACAATCACATTTTAATGTCAATTGTTAATTAGAAAAAAGAGCACTGCTGCCGAATTTCATGGACCGACCGCGTCTTTGTTAGCCAGAAAAATACGTCGTCAATTTTGTGTGTATTGCTTTCCATTAATCAGACGGAAACGGCTCTGCTAAACAACGTTTTATTCATTTAATTTAAAACGTATTGAGTCTTGCAAAGAACGTTTCTTAAACATGAGCCGAACAAAGTGTATTACATTGCGAATGTTTCCATCTATCCCGTCCAGTTATGAATTCAATGTTTCACTTTTGGTCTATTCAAAGAAGTTCAAATACATTTTTCACTGTGGTATTGCTACAACCCGAATAGTGTAGCATATTGTTAAATCACGCATTTTTTCTATGGTAAACCGACATTCTGAAACGTCAACGAACCGTATGATATGACATGTGTTGACGACTGCACCAGGTACAGAAGGAACTGGTTGTGTGATGGGATCCTCCGCGGTAAAAATAATTACTGCTCGTTTATTGGTTGTTCCGGTCAAGTCTCCGTTAGATTTCAGCCTTCATGCTATAGGAGACTTCAATAGAATCTACCATTTTGAGACCTCATTCTGAATAAACCACTGATGTTTAAAATGTGATTGTGGTTGCAAATAGCTAGTTTGTATTGTCTCTCTTGGGAGCATAACACCGAAAAGTTACCTTTTGTTTTCCTTTAACGCTGTTCAACAACAACAACAACAACAGCAACAGCAGCAACAGCAACAGCAGCAACAACAGCAACAACAACACAACAACAACAGCAACAATAGCAAGAACAACAACACAACAACAACAACAACAACACCAACAACACCACCACCAACAACAACAACACCAACACCAACAAAAACATCAACACCAACAAAAACAACAACACCAACATCAATAAAAACAACAACACCAACAACACCACCAACAACAACAACAACGCCAACAACAACAACGCCAACAACACCACCACCATCAACAACACCACCACCATCAACAACAACAACACCAACAACAACAACACCAGCAACTACAACAACACCAACAACAACAACAACACCAGCAACTACAACAACGGTGACGACTACGATGACAACAACGACAACAACAAAGACCAACAACACCAACACCACCACCAACAACAACAACAACACCAACAAAAACATCAACACCAACAAAAACAACAACACCAACAACAACATCAATAAAAACAACAACACCAACAACACCACCAACAACAACAACGCCAACAACACCACCACCATCAACAACACCACCACCATCAACAACAACAACGACAACAACACCAACAACAACAACACCAGCAACTACAACAACACCAACAACAACAACAACACCAGCAACTACAACAACGGTGACGACTACGATGACAACAACGACAACAACAAAGACCTACACCTTTTGCTTAAAAGGCCGATCGTGTGCAGGCCAAGCCTCGTGTATCATCGATATGAGGGACAATGACTATGTCGAGATTGGAGTGGACATCTGCGCAGACTGTCGATTTCACGTATAATGTAGAATAATAATACAACACATTAACTGGTGAATTTCTCACGGCCTGCCAGCATGTATACATATATTATTTTCGTCCAGTCGTCTGTCGAAGTTTTGACTAACTCGTTGTGTTTAGGGGCCTATCTACCGTCCAACATGGAGCACACAATAAAATGTACTGGAGTTATTTTTTCACATGTGATGAGCGTTGTTTCTTTTTCAGATGATGTTCTGATTTGGTTCTCGTCTCGTCTTTGTGGTATTTGTGTTCGATATGTTCTTCGATAGGTTTACCCTTCCCGTAAAGAAGCGGTGTTTTTTTATGTTCTGCCATTCTTTCTCCAGAATGTTTGCCCTTCAAATGCAGAGGCTTTGTTTCATCTGAAACCCCAATATGTGTGGTCTTCTTATGTAAATGTGTTGTTTTGCCTGAATCCACAGGATGTGTACTTTCGTTATGTAAATGTATTATTTTGTCTGAATCCACAGGATGTGTACTTTCGTTATGTAAATGTGTTATTTTGTCTGAATCCACAGGATGTGTACTTTCGTTATGTAAATGTGTTATTTTGTCTGAATCCACATGATGTGTACTTTCGTTATGTAAATGTGTTGTTTTGCCTGAATCCCTTGGAATTGTGTTCTTCTTCTGTAGATGTGTTGTTTTGCCTGAATTCCCAAGAGGTGTGCCCTTGCTATGTAGATGTGTTATTTTATTCGAATCGACAGGACCTGTAAATATGTCTTGTTGTGACGGTACTATTTTGGTTTGATCTGGGTCAGAGCTCATATCTTTCTGGACCCTTATTTTCGTCAACCACAGTGCTCCAATTTGAGATATAATAACTAACGCCAGGATGCAAAATGCAGTTGCTATTGCAATGAGGATTTCCCTGTCGACAGCCGGATTATTCGGGAGCGTTGTGTCACTTCTGCTGGTAGATCGTCCGACTAATATTTTCATATTGGTCAGATCCTCGCACCGCCAGCCCGTGGACATTGGTGGACAGCTGCAGAAATACGACGCTTTGTCGGCCGCCTGTTGACATGTGCCACCATTGGGACAGCTCTTGTCACATATATAATTCGAGCGTTTATACGGAAATGGTCGCATCGAAATTTTGGCACTTATTACAATCTGCAGGCCTACGAATACGTTCTTCTCAACCTTCATTGCATTTAATCTGCCGTTTAGATTAATCAAGTCCGACAGTATACCTGTGCAGTTGCCGAACCACCAACCACCTGCGAAGCGTGAACTACATCGGTGTTTGTTGGCAGTAACGACGTTGTCTGAAATATAGAACGGCTGGCCCCGTGATGATTTCATAACGTCGGGCCGCTGCACAGGAGGACCTAAATACAGCGTGTACATGTTGACGGCGCTGTCCACCCAAAAATCGTCCCAGCTCCGGCTAAACGAGTGGTTGCCGACTTCGGTCCGATAGTTTAATGAAATCATCTGTTTGCTCCGTGAACTTAACCTGTGTATGTGTTTCAGTCCTAACCAATGATTGCCGCGGGTCCCAAGGCCATTTTCGTAGGATCTCTAGATTTGATCATACTAGAAAACATACGAGTCCTCTTTACCACTAGAGTCGCGACTCGGATTGAGTCACATATTGCCTCCTTATTTTCTCCTTGGATTGAGTTCGGGAAGAAAGGCTCCAATATCGGATGGTTTAACGTCGGCCAATCTCGCGTGTCGTTCCGGCACAACGCATCGGCGCAGTCCTTTGTTCCGCAAGGGAATCGGAAGTCAGTGGCATTCTGACCGACCGCAGCACCCAACACGATCGCCGAGTACACGAATGCAGACAACCTGGTGATGCATGACATGTGTGCAATTTATCTTAGGGCGCCATAGTTGTGACGTCACTGTGACGTAGTTACGGAAGTGTCTTTTGCAGACAAGTAGGGAGCTCAAGAGCAAACAAACCATAATTGTTAAAAAGTAGTGAAAACAATTCAACGCTGCAATTAGATAAATATATGCGATTTACAAAATAATCTAATCATAATTTAGCAAAACTGATTTTAAATGCATGTTATGTATATGATCGCCATTATTAGATCAATATCACTACCAATATTAGTTTTCGTTTTAAAAGTTGGTACAGTGTAATGGTATCAAACATTCTTACCAAAATACCTGTGTTATCGCTAAGTAAGTTCTTATATAGCGCAGTGTTCAGTCTGCTCAAAGCGTTTTACACTTTATTCCTGGCAGGCCTGTTCAATCGAACACCAGCTCGACTTCACTGGGGAACATTCAGCCACGCTGCAATTACTGGGCGAAGACTATTCGTACACAAATATCCATTACAGTCTACAGCCAGGTATTCACTTATATACAGCTGAGTGAAATGGAGCAATGTACAGTGAACGAACGTACCCAAGTTTCGAAAACACAGCACAGGATTCGAAACTAGGTTCTCTCGATCGAGAATCCGATGCTCTATCCACTGCGCCACAGCGCTAGTTAATGTGTAGGATGAGCATTGCATTTTAAGTATTCGTAAAAAAAAGAACACTGATTCGAACATACTAGATAAATTATCGATGTTTTATTGCCACATCTCTGTCCATCTGTAGGGCGCAGAGTGCTGGACTGTCGTTCGGAGGGACCGAAATTCGAATCATGGTGCCGCCAGGCAGTGGTTCGGTACTGCTTCGGCCGCCGTGTCCAAACATGAGCAATTTCATACTCCCTACGTTGTCTGTGTCTTTTGGAAGAGACACTACAAGCCGTTGGTCCCTTCTATCTGGTGTCTATGCCAGAGGATATAAAAGTTCCCACGATGGGAAATGGAAAACACCTGAGCGGAGGACTCATTCTTATATAAATTTTACGACAGAAACAGCAACAAATGATAATGGTCGTATTATGGAATAAGAAGAATCTGTGTCTTCAATATTTGTAAATGTACTGAAATAAGTTGTTAAATATATTACATCTTTGTCTACGTCCGTACTAGTTATACGATACTACGATACCCGATGTTGTTTTTGGATATGTTACAATTTGTAATGTTTACTTTCGCTACTGAACACTGACACGTTGGCGACGTTTTGTTTCGTTTTTTTCATGTCATAAACACAAGCTTGACATGTTATTATCTATCATACAGCACCGAATGGTTTTTAGTTGTTGCTTGAAGTGATTGTCATGTCGAATAAGACCGATTGTAAGCTCTCCAATGTCTAACAGCAAGCCCATTCGTATAATAAATGTCACGTCAGGTTATTTGTTGAAATAATTGTAACCTTCTACTTGTTAATCACTTTCGCCACTTGTACACGGACTACACCGAGTGTCGCTGAACACTAGGTCTATGACCGGACTACATCGATTGTAGCTGGACCACTAGGTCCATGACACGGACTACACCGAGTGTCGCTGAACCACTAGGTATATGACACGGACTACACCGAGAGTCGCTGAACCACTAGGCCTATGACACGGACTACACCGAGTGTCGCAGAACCACTAGGTCTATGACACGGACTACACCGAGTGTCGCTGGACCACTAGGTCCATGACACGGACTACATCGAGTGTCGCTGAACCACTAGGTCTATGACAAGGACTACACCGAGTGTCGCTGGACCACTAGGTCTATGACACGGACTACACCGAGTGTCACTGAACCACCAGGTCTATGACAGGGACTACACCGAGTGTCGCTGAATCACTAGGTCTATGACACGGACTACACCGAGTGTCGCTGGACCACTAGGTTTATGACACGGACTACACCGAGTGTCGCTGAACCAATAGGCCTATGACACGGACTACACGGAGTGTCGCTGAACCACTAGGTCTATGACACGGACTACACCGAGTGTCGCTGGACCACTAGGTCTATGACACGGACTACACCGAGTGTCGCTGAACCACTAGGTCTATGACACGGACTACACCGAGTGTAGCTGGACCACTAGGTCCATGACACGGACTACACCGAATGTCGCTGAACCACTAGGTCTATGATACGGACTACACCGAGTGTCGATGGACCACTAGGTACATGACACGGATTACACCGAGTGTTGCTGGACCACTAGGTCTATGACACGGACTACACCGAGTGTCGCTGGACCACTAGGTCTATGACACGGACTACACCGAGTGTCGCTGAACCACTAGGCCTATGACACGGACTACACCGAGTGTCGCTGAACCACTAGGTCTATGACACGGACTACACCGAGTGTCGCTGAACCACTAGGTCTATGACACAGACTACATCGAGTGTTGCTGAACCACTAGGTCTATGACACGGACTACACCGAGTGTCGCTGAACCACTAAGTCTATGACACGGACTACACCGAGTGTCGCTGAACCACTAGGCCTATGACACGGACTACACCGAGTGTCGCTCAACCACTAGGTCTATGACACGGACTACACCGAGTGTCGCTGAACCACTAGGCCTATGACACGGATTACACCGAATGTCGCTGATCCACTAGGTCTATGACACGGACTACACCGAGTGTCGCTGGACCACTAGGTCCATGACACGGACTACACCGAGTGTCGCTGAACCACTAGGACCATGATACGGACTACACCGAGTGTCGCTGGACCACTAGGTCTATGACACGGACTACACCGAGTGTCGTTGAACCACTAGGTCTATGACACGGACTACACCGAGTGTCGCTGGACTACTAGGTCTATGATATGGACTACACCGAGTGTCGCTGAACCACTAGGTCTATGACACGGACTACACCGAGTGTCGCTGAACCACTAGGTCTATGACACGGACTACACCGAGAGTCGCTGAACCACTAGGCCTATAATACGGACTACACCGAGTGTCGCTGAACCACTAGGTCTATGACACGGACTACACCGAGTGTCGCTGGACCACTAGGTCCATGACACGGACTACATCGAGTGTCGCTGAATCACTAGGTCTATGACACGGACTACACCGAGTGTCGCTGGACCACTAGGTTTATGACACGGACTACACCGAGTGTCGCTGAACCAATAGGCCTATGACACGGACTACACGGAGTGTCGCTGAACCACTAGGTCTATGACACGGACTACACCGAGTGTCGCTGGACCACTAGGTCTATGACACGGACTACACCGAGTGTCGCTGACCACTAGGTCTATGACAACCACTAGGTCCATGACCGGACTACACCGTGTCGCTGAACCACTAGGTCTATGACACGGACTACACCGATCGTGACACGGTACACCGAGCTAGGTCTATGACACGGACTACACCGAGTGTCGCTGGACCACTAGGTCTATGACACGGACTACACCGAGTGTCGCTGAACCACTAGGTCTATGACACGGACTACACCGAGTGTCGCTGAACCACTAGGTCTATGACACGGACTACACCGAGTGTCGCTGAGGTCTATGACTACATCGAGTGTTGCTGAACCACTAGGTCTATGACACGGACTACACCGAGTGTCGCTGAACCACTATGACACGGACTACACCGAGTGTCGACCACTAGGCCTATGACACGGACTACACCGAGTGTCGCTCAACCACTAGGTCTATGACACGGACTACACCGAGTGTCGCTGAACCACTAGGTCTATGACACGGACTACACCGATGTAGGTGACACTACACCGAGTGTCGCTGATCCACTAGGTCTATGACACGGACTACACCGAGTGTCGCTCTAGGTCCATGACACGGACTACACCGAGTGTCGCTGAACCACTAGGACACGGACTAGTGTCGCTGAACCACTAGGACCATGATACGGACTACACCGAACCACTAGGTCTATGACACGGACTACACCGAGTGTCGTTGAACCACTAGGTCTATGACACGGACTACACCGAGTGTCGCTGGACTACTAGGTCTATGACATGGACTACACCGAGTGTCGCTGAACCACTAGGTCTATGACACGGACTACACCGAGTGTCGCTGAACCACTAGGTCTATGACACGGACTACACCGAGGTCTATGACACGGACTACACCGAGTGTCGCTGAACCACTAGGTCCATGACTCCGACTACACCGAGTGTCGCTGAACCACTAGGTCTATGACACGGACTACACCGAGTGTCGCTGAACCACTAGGTCTATGACACGGACTACACCGAGTGTCACTGAACCACCAGGTCTATGACAGGGACTACACCGAGTGTCGCTGAATCACTAGGTCTATGACACGGACTACACCGAGTGTCGCTGGACCACTAGGTTTATGACACGGACTACACCGAGTGTCGCTGAACCACTAGGCCTATGACACGGACTACACGGAGTGTCGCTGAACCACTATGTCTATGACACGGACTACACCGAGTGTCGCTGGACCACTAGGTCTATGACACGGACTACACCGAGTGTCGCTGAACCACTAGGTCTATGACACGGACTACACCGAGTGTAGCTGGACCACTAGGTCCATGACACGGACTACACCGAATGTCGCTGAACCACTAGGTCTATGACACGGACTACACCGAGTGTCGCTGGACCACTAGGTACATGACACGGATTACACCGAGTGTTGCTGGACCACTAGGTCTATGACACGGACTACACCGAGTGTCGCTGGACCACTAGGTCTATGACACGGACTACACCGAGTGTCGCTGAACCACTAGGCCTATGACACGGACTACACCGAGTGTCGCTGAACCACTAGGTCTATGACACGGACTACACCGAGTAGGTCGCTGCTGAACCACTAGGTCTATGACACGGACTACACCGAGTGTCGCTGAACCACTAAGTATATGACACGGACTACACCGAGCTGTCTATGAACCACTAGGTCTATGACACGGACTACACCGAGTGTCGCTGAACCACTAGGTCTATGACACGGACTACACCGAGTGTCGCTGAACCACTAGGCCTATGACACGGATTACACCGAGTGTCGCTGATCCACTAGGTCTATGACACGGACTACACCGAGTGTCGCTGGACCACTAGGTCCATGACACGGACTACACCGAGTGTCGCTGAACCACTAGGACCATGATACGGACTACACCGAGTGTCGCTGGACCACTAGGTCTATGACACGGACTACACCGAGTGTCGTTGAACCACTAGGTCTATGACACGGACTACACCGAGTGTCGCTGGACTACTAGGTCTATGACATGGACTACACCGAGTGTCGCTGAACCACTAGGTCTATGACACGGACTACACCGAGTGTCGCTGAACCACTAGGTCTATGACACGGACTACACCGAGTGTCGCTGGACCACTAAGTCTATGACACGGACTACACCGAGTGTCGCTGAACCACTAGGTCCATGACACGGACTACACCGAGTGTCGCTGAACCACTAGGTCTATGACACGGACTACACCGAGTGTCCGAGTCTATGACACGGACTACACCGAGTGCTGAACCAAGGTCATGACACTACACCGAGTGTCGCTGGTCTATGACACGGACTACACCGAGTGTCGCTGGACCACTTGGTCTATGACACGGACTACACCGAGTGTCGCTGGATCACTTGGTCTATGACACGGACTACACCGAGTGTCGCTGAACCACTAGGTCTATGACACGGACTACACCGTGTGTCGCTGAACCACTAGGTCTATGACACGGACTACACCGGGTGTCACTGAACCACCAGGTCTATGAGAGGGACTACACCGAGTGTCGCTGAATCACTAGGTCTATGACACGGACTACACCGAGTGTCGCTGAACCACTAGGTCTATAACACGGACTACACCGAGGGTCGCTGAACCACTAGGTCTATGCAATCACTAAACGTGGCAGTAAGGTGATACTCTAAATAAATTACCCGCGGGTAATTGACGTGTTCGTGAGATCAATCGTCTTTTCCGCGGTCGCCCAAGAATTTATGGCGTAGCGATGCAGCTGCAAAGGCTCTCGACTGGCGTCGCTTCATCTGCCTACGTCGCAAAATGTAAACTTGGCCATTTTCAGATTAAATATTCTATTAGTGCCAGATTTAATGACCGCATGTTGAAGTGTCGCCTCTCAGCTCCGAGAGCTCACTTGACAACGAAACCGACTTCCGCGGCTAAGATCCCCGTCGGCAAAGAACGTAATCTCATTTGGAAGCCGTCACGTCACTTTCTTAGCTGTAGCCGTCACTGCGTCTTATGAGGCGGGTGTGGGTTGTGAATGCATGTCCTTCACGCGAAAACACGAATACTCCATTTGCTAATTTCCTAATACCAAACAGTCTAGACATTGTACAGATATTTTTATAGTTAATATAATTGTAACACAGTTTCATTTCGTGGTATCGATCTCATTCGATAGTCGATAACTAGGAGGTATCGGGCATAAGACAGCGTATCGCCTGAAATATGAACAACGTTCCCAAGAAGATTCAAGAAAGAAATTTATATTTGTCTGATATTGCTGCGGACACAAGTGTGAAATGGCATCGAAGACCATCCTGTGACAGCCAGCACGTGGAAGAACAAGACATTGAAGACCATCCTGTGACAGCCAGCAAATGGAAGAACAAGACATTGAAGACCATCCTGTGACAGCCAGCACATGGAAGAACAAGTCTTTGAATTAAGACCATCCTGTGACAGCCAGCACATGGAAGAACAAGTCGTTGAAGACCATCCTGTGACAGCCAGCACATAGAAGAACAAGTCATTGAAGACCATCCTGTGACAGCCAGCACATGGAAGAACAAGTCATTGAAGACCATCTTGTGACAGCCAGCACATGGAAGAACAAGTCATTGAAGACCATCCTGTGACAGCCAGCACATGGAAGAACAAGTCATTGAAGACCATCCTGTGAAAGCCAGCACATGGAAGAACAAGTCATTGAAGACCATCCTGTGACAGCCAGTACATGGAAGAACAAGTCATTGAAGACCATCCTGTGACAGCCAGCACATGGAAGAACAAGACATTGAAGACTATCCTGTGATAGCCAGCACATGGAAGAACAAGTCATTGAAGACAATCCTGTGACAGCCAGCACGTGAAAGAACAAGTCATTGAAGACCATCCTGTGATAGCCAGCACATGGAAGAACCAGTCATTGAAAACTATCTCGTGACAGTCAACACATGGAAGAACCCGTCATCGAAGAGCATCCTGTGAAAGCCAGCACATGGAAGAACAAGTCATCGAAGACCATCCTGTGACAGCCAACACATGGAAGAAACTGTCATCGAAGACCATCCTGTGACAGCCAACACATGGAAGAACCCGACATCGAAGACCATCCTGTGTCAGCCAGCACATGGAAGAACAAGTCATCGAAGACCACCCAGTGACAGCCAACACATGGAAGAACCCGTCATCGAAGACCATCCTGTGACAGCCAACACATGGAAGAACCAGTCATCGGAGACCATCCTGTGACAGCCAGCACATGGAAGAACCCGACATCGAAGACCATCCTGTGTCAGCCAGCACATGGAAGAACAAGTCATCGAAGACCACCCAGTGACAGCCAACACATGGAAGAACCCGTCATCGAAGACCATCCTGTGACAGCCAGCACATGGAAGAACCAGTAATCGAAGACCATCCTGTGACAGCCAGCACATGGAAGAACCCGACATCGAAGACCATCCTGTGTCAGCCAGCACATGGAAGAACAAGTCATCGAAGACCACCCAGTGAAAGCCAACACATGGAAGAACTCGTCATCGAAGACCATCCTGTGACAGCCAGCACATGGAAGAACCAGTAATCGAAGACCATCCTGTGACAGCCAGCACATGGAAGAACCAGTCATCAAAGACCATCCTGTGACAGCCAGTACATGGAAGAACAAGTCATTGAAGACCATCCTGTGACAGCCAGCACATGGAAGAACAAGCCATTGCAGACCACCCAGTGACTGCCAGCACATGGAAGAACAAGACATTGCAGAACACCCAGTGACTGCCAGCACATGGAAGAGCAAGTCATTGCAGACCACCCAGTGACAGCCAGCACATGGAGGAACAAGTCATCGAAGTCCAGCTTTTACAAGGGTGAGTGGGAGTGTGAGTAAGTGGGTGAGTGGGTTGGTGGGTGAGTGGGTGGGTGAGTGGGTGAGTGAGTGTGTGAATGGGTGGGTGGGTGAGTGAGTGAGTGAGTGAGTTAGTGAGTGAGTGAGTGAGTAACTGAGTAAGTCGCCTGATCCATTGTGTCACGGGGAGAGAAGTCTGACACACTAGGCCTCATGCACGAACATGTGTTACCACAACTACCACAACTACCACAACTACCACAACTACCACAACAACCACAACTACCACAACTACCACAACAGCCACAACTACTACAACTACCACAACTACCACAACTACCACAACAACCACAACTATCACAACTACCACAACTACCACAACTATCACAACTACCACAACTACCACAACTACCACAGCCACAACAGCCACAACAACTACAACTACCACAACTACTACAACTACCACAACTATCACAACTATCTCAACTACCACAACTACCACAACTACCACAACTATCACAACTACCACAACTACCACAATTACAACTACCACAACTACCACAACTACCACAACTACAACTACTACAACTACCACAACTACCACAACTACCACAACAACCACAACTACCACAACTACAACTACCACAACTACCACAACTACCACAACAACCACAACTATCATAACTACCACAACTACCACAACTACCACAACTATCACAACTATCACTACCACAACTACCACAACTACCACAACCACAACAGCCACAACTACTACAACTACCACAACTACCACAACTATCACAACTACCACAACTATCACAACTACCACAACTACCAGTGAGTGAGTGAATGAGTGAGTGTGTGAGTGAGTATGTGAAGTGAGTGAGTGGGTGAATGAGTCAGTAAGTCGCGTGATCCATTGTGCCATCGGGGAGAGAGGCCTGAAGTGTTCGTTCCATCCAGCCGTATCAGTCGGACTCATGCACGAACATGGCGTTCGTTTCGTCCGCCGGATCCAACTCCGGACCAGTCTGACACTGAATATCCGGGAATTCGATCGGTGAGATTCTATTATATCATATTATTTTATTAGTTCATCAGCGGGTCGGACGTGCTGGTTGTAAAACTGAACAACATAATGGAGATATTAATTTAGAGCTGAGTCCGTGCATATATATATATATATATATACAGTGTATATATATACAGTGTATATATATATATATATATATATTGCGGTGTTTATGAGAGAGGTCCAATCAAGTATGGTGCCAAACAGTGAGTGGGGACGGCTTGCTGTGTCCAACTACGTATGGAGCCATCATCATCGGTTTAATTTGGTGTATCTAAACTGTTTTGCATTGCACACGCTTACATGTAACTTGACATACTGGCTTTATTATTATCCTCCCCCATTTCGTTGTATTTGACAGATTGCTGCTAGCGCTCACCGGCTTTACCAGTTGGTTATTACCAACCTCTATCCCTTCATCCATCGTTTTGCTATACTCGCATCGAACGAGCGTCGACCACACGCAACTACACACATAATATATAAACATGTTACGGAATATACCCTAAAACGGTTTTCTTGCGACATCTGCGCTAAGTTCGCCACCATAAATAAGTCGCTCTTCTCGGAAATATCTCATTCAAACGGTTCCGTTCGTGAGCGCGGAGCTGGCACCTGCCGTACGGGGTCAGCCCACTGTTGGTTTTCCCATAGGCGACCATGTTAACGTTTTGTCTGATTATAAGAAAATGTAACCTATAAAATGTCTTAAACTTCTCACCTGCTGTTATCATCATCTCATTGACATGCTGATAGATTTTAACAAAAAATGCATACTTCCAGCTCTCGTAAAATGCCTATATGTGTGACACCCGTCAATATTTACAAATGCCGGCAAGAATTACTCCGCAAACAGGTCACACAGGCAAATTGCTGCCAAATATCCTTTCGCTTATTAAAATCATCTAGAAATCCACCATTTTACAGTCAACACATTCTACAATCACACATGAAAATCTCCCTACTCAAATGCACTTAAGTCACAGCATGTGAATTTTGTAAAAAAAATCAGTTCTCAAAAATACACTGCATTTTCTTCGCAACGGACAGGAAGTCTAACTAGAACATGAGCCCTACAGAGGCCAACAGCGGCGAGCGGACAGGCCACGCGCTACGAGCGCTTCCGGCAGTCGACTCGACTCTCTTGCTCGACGAGCTGCATTATGCTACCGACCGTCGGCGACGAACGCAGCTCCGACGAGCGTGCAACGGCGCGAGCGCTGGGTCTATGAAACGGCAACGATTGGCGCGCACCGAGCGGTAGGGTCAGAGTGTAGCGGCGAGCAGGTGCCGAGCGAATGAGACGAGCGCGGTGGGTTTGTTCTGACGCGTGGAGCTGAGAATCGTCGTGGCAGGCTAACGAGACCTCTGACGGCGGATTGAAGGCGGATTGACGGCGGATAAGGTTGTGACTTACGGTAATAAGCCGGTGATGATAGACGGTGATTGGGCTGGGCGGAATGGACAAGTTGATGAGGCTTAGTGAAACAGCGTGTGACTTGTTAAGGCGACATCGAGAATGGGTCAACAACAAACGGACGACCGGGAACGTTAGTTACTTGACTCGAAGTGTGGCCATCTGCGGAATACGCGAGCACTTTACCAAATTAGAAATGTTGTAATCGTTGCATTCGGTGATAGCCAACAACAGCTTGCATTAGCGTTAATGAGACTGATGTTATCTACATGGCGACTGTCCGACGTGGATACACAGTGGAGCAGACATCAACACAGGAATATATCGCGACGTACGCCATACGGAAATGACAACGGGATTTGCACCGGAAACGCGAGCAAGTCAGAACGAACGGACAACGCAGACGACGCGCACTCGTTAACCTGGTGTATTCCAACATGTGGAGAATATCTGCAATGGAATGTGTACGTTTTTGAAAATTCCAGTGCGTTGTTCTTGACGCGATCTCACGCTACTGAGACGGTCACGTGTCCGACCACGTGATCCGATCAACAAAAATGGCATCGCGTTGCAGCGACGAGGCAGATGTGTCGAACACGACAATATTGTTCACGGTCGCGCTAACGGTCATGGTCACGTGTTGTTTCCTCGTCAGCAAGACGACTCTGGACCGCGTCAGACAGCGGATGTCTCGGGTCGTCGTGGTCGTGATCGGGGCCGGACCCGTCGGCCTTACGTCCATCCTCATCGCAGCCCGCAGTGGCAAGGTGGGCACTCGTCGCTTGTCTCGCCGTCGTGTTAGGTGGCCGTTCGTAATGCTGCATGTGCACGCACGCACACACACACACACACACACACACACACACACACACACACACACACACACACACACACAGACACACACACACACGCACACACGCACACACGCACACAAACACACACACACACGCACACACACAACACACACACACACACTAGCACCCGCACATAAGCATGCAATCGAATGCACCCACCCACCCACACACCCACCCGCCCACCCACCCATCCAAAGTGATCTAAATAGCGCTGTGATCAGCTGGACTAATTGTATTAATTGTCTTTACAGAAGTAAGTGTACATTGGAACTGTCCTAGAGTGACGATACTTGCTAAATGGCTGCATTAACGAGGTGACCGTAAAGCGAGGTTCGACCGTACATCAAAGTTTGTTTTGTCGCCAGGTGTCTCGCATCATCGTGTTCGAGGAACGATGTCGTCACGACCTGGTCGGTCGCGCCCACCAGATCGCCATCGACGCCAAGATGGCCGCCTTCCTGCAGTCGCTCGGCGTCGACTTCGACAATGGCTGCATTAACGAGGTGACCGTAAAGCGAGGTTCGACCGTACATCAAAGTTTGTTTTGTCGCCAGGTGTCTCGCATCATCGTGTTCGAGGAACGATGTCGTCACGACCTGGTCGGTCGCGCCCACCAGATCGCCATCGACGCCAAGATGGCCGCCTTCCTGCAGTCGCTCGGCGTCGACTTCGACAACATCGAGGGCTGTCGAGAGAAGGGCTGCTTCTTCACCCGTGCCGGTGTCTTCCTCGAGTACATGCTCAGCATCATACAGCGCCTCGACGTCCCGATCGACCTGCGTCTCAACTGCAAGGTATGTACACTAGTGGGTTGACCCGTCCGACTCAACCAGCACCCACCCATGTTTTCTTATGTCTAATCCAACAGCCCTGAACTGTTGAGAGTCACGAAAGAATCTCCAGCAGAACCATTCCTCGTCTTCCCATGTCTGTCCTTACGGGACCAAAATGTTGAGAGTCACAAACAATCTCCAACAGCACATCGCACCCCCCATCATCATAAATCCAGTCCAGCAGGACCGAACTTTTGCGTGTCACGAAATATCTCGAGTCTCCCTTTGTTACATTGATGACTTTGCCAAGGTCAGCCAAAACTTTAATTTAATAATGTATGCCGATAATACCACCCTGTCAAGTACTCTTGACTCATTTTCAACGTGTGAAAAAATTGGAAACGTAGAATTTGCCATAATTACATAACTATACAGAATTAGTGAATGGCTAAAACTTAACAAGTTAACTCTTAAGCTAAACAAAACTAAGTATATGCTCTTCAAAACAGCTGGAAGAAAAAGCGTGACTTACCCATTACTAACCATATATAACACTGCTATTGTTTGAGTGACAGAATAAAATTTTCTTGGAATAACGTTTAATGAACAGTGTAACTGGAAAAATCACATTGAAAAAGTTTTAAATACGTTTTCAAGGACGCTAGGTGTCTTACATATACTAAAATGGTTATTACCTCTTTATATAAAGATCGCATTGTACAACACACTAATATTGCCACTCTTAAACTACGGCTTTACCGCTTCGGGTTACAAATGTGACAGAATTCATAAATTTCAAAAGAAACTTGTCAGAATTATTAGTGTAAGCAAATATAATGCTCACACTGAACCACTATTTAAATGTCTTAAATTATAAAAAATAGAACACATATTAAAATCGCAAGAACTAAAATTGTATTATAAATTCGTGCGTAACATACTTCCTGTTTACCTGCAAAATTTGCCGCCTCATCAGAACAACAGTATTCATAATTTCAACACACGTGGACAATACAATATACATACAATCAGGCTAAAACATGAATTTGCGAAACAAAGTCTCAGATACACCTTGCCGTATACTATCAATAATACACATGATTTAATAACAAGTAAACTGTACACTCACAATTGACATGGCTTTGCAGTGTACGTTAAACATCATTATTTGTAGACTTATGTACCTGTATGTACCTGTATGTACCTGTATGTACCTGTATGTACCTGTATGTACATTACGAAATTGTTACATTTGTCATTTTGAGTGAACTGCAAATATGAACAAGCTTTTACGTGTACCTCTCTTGACGAAGAGATCATCGTGCTTGGAGCCTCCACCCACATCGCTGCCAACGAGCACTCTTCCTGCTCATATTCAAATACTGACTCATCTTATCAATATGTCTTTCGAGTCGGCCACTGTTCCGCGGGAACTCAAGAAGGCTGTCATAACACCGCTGTTGAAAAAACCTACCTTGGATCGAAACACGCTGAGAAATGTTACCTTCCAGTTTCAAGTTTGCCATTCGTGTCTAAAGTCTTGGAAAAGGTAGCAGCCAAACGACTTATTCAAGATCTAAGTAACAATCGGCATATAAACCCCGACACAGCACTGAGACTGCTTTAATGAGAGTGCAGCACGATAGCACCAGTTACTTGGCAGACTCCAGGGGCGTCCTTCTGGCTCTCCTGGATTTATCTTCTGCGTTTGATACGATCGATGATGCTATCCTACTAAAGACTATGCATAGCCACCTGGGAATATCTGGTGCGGCGCTAGCATGGTTCGGTTCGTACATGTCGGATCGTACCCAACGTCTCCTGATTGGGGTGGATGCATCGGAAGAACGCTATGTGAGATATTGTGTTCCACAAGGCTCGGTATTAGGTCTGTTGTTGTTCACTGTGTACACAGCACCGACGCAGGACATACCAACGAGGCACTCTGTGGAATATCATAAATATGCAGATGATCTTCAGATATACACATCCTATTGTCCTCACATACCTAGTGATTTGGAGTGCACAGTTCAGAGACTTAGTGACTGCATCAGTGAGGTCAAATGTTGGATGGTTAAACATAAACTCAAGCTAAACGACAATAATACTGAATTTATGGTGGCCCTCAGTCCTTATCATCTAAAGAAATTTGTATTTCCAGAGTACCTCGTTGTTGATGGAGTCAACATCAAACCTGTTATCTCTGTCAGGAATTTGGGAGTTCATTTTGACACTCACATGAGCATGAAGCAGCATTTTGATGCTGTTTGCAAGAAGTGTAACTACCATCTGAGACGTATTAGCTTCATCAGGGCCTATATCACGAAGCCTATATGCCATTCATTGGTCATTGCGTTGGTTGTTTCAAGCTTGGATTACTGAAACGCCCTGCTGCTGGACCTACCCGAATTTCACTTAGCACGTCTCCAGAAGATACACAATAGGGCAGCTCGCCTAGTTGTCCTCACACCTATATCTTCACACATCACGACGGTACTGGCGCACATGCACTGGTTGCCAGTCAGATAACGCATTGTGTTTAAGTACTTGTGTATATTTATAAGGCGCTGCATGGTTTGGCGTCGGAGTACCTTGCACATCTACTTCATCCACGAACTCGCAACCCTCGTCTTCGGCAGGTTCATGACCATCTTCAGCTTGCAGTTTCACCAGCATCTAAATCCATCGGCAAGCGAACGTTTGGCATAACTGGTCCTGCCAAATGGAGCGAACTGCCACTGACTCTACGAGATGCTCCGACTGTGTTTTTATTTAAACGTCACCTGAAGACATATTTATTTGAACAAACTTATGGTGGACAATAGCAAGATCTATTTACATGACGTTTTAGTGACTCTTGTTAATTTATTAATATATTTTTAATTATTATTTTTTTATTTATCTTGTAAATTAATTAATTTATAAAAAATTATACATCATTTTAATTGTTTTGTAATGTTTCTATATTGTGAGCGCATTGATTAACTATTAGTTAGATATCGCGCCGTAAAAGAACCTGTATTATTATTATTAGCCAATAGTCCAAAATCATGTATAATGTCATGTTCTAAGTCTTGTCTGGTGGCTCCCATGAGAGCAGCTTTATTAGCCTTGGTGGGAGTCACGTGATAATTTGTATACCATGTGATTACTATATTTATGTTTTTACATACTCACTTATTGAGTGACATGTATATGGATCTTAATAAAGAACCTCTGTCTGTCTATCTGTCCCGGATAAAGAAAGTCAAAAGTTGGCATATGTATGTATGCGATAGACATTTGTGCGAAATGCAGTGTTTTATTGGCATGCTGCGAGACGGATGATTGTGTCAGCTTGAGCATGTCTCGGTGCTAAGCAATAGGCCTATGACAATCTAGAAAGACATTACCCTGCTTCAGACTCAACAGACTCAAACCCCAGGCGGAAAAGATCATCGCTGAAGAACAGGCGAGTTTTCGAATAGGACGGAGCACCAGTGAACACATCTTCAACCTTGGAATCCTTTGTGAGAAACATCTTCAACACCAGCAAACCCTGTACCATGTCTTTATAGACTTTAAGAAGGCTTTTGATAGGGTATGGCATGCGGCCCTTGAGGGTTCCAAACCTGAGATACTTGCCAGGATTACACAGTCAACAGCAACACTTAAAAGTTTGAAGCCCATACGGAACGACAATAACATCAATGTCATTTCGAAAATAAGGCTGATGCGCTCCCTTGTCATGTCCATCTTTCCATATTCTTGTGAAACATGGACCCTCTCAGCAGATCTACAGAAGAGGATACAAGCCATGGAAATGAGGTGCTTTCGGAAGATTTTGCGCATGTCATACAAAGACCATGTTACTAACGAAGACGATCAAACAAGCCATCGGACCATACGAAGAATTACTTACAACGGTCAAGAAGCGCAAACTGAAGTGGTACAGCTACGTCTCACGATCATCTGGCAGACAACATCAAAGAGTGGACAGGACTGGACTTCGCCGACTCCCAGGGGGCTGTGGAGAAAAGGGAAACGTGGAGAGAGCTGCCTAAAAAGTCGTCAGTGGTGTCCCAACGATCCTTACGGGTTATGGGAAAGTGAACACCCTGCTTCAATGCAGCGCCATGATGCAGTGGCTAGAGCTTCGGATTCTCAACTGAGAGAACCCGGGTTCGAATCCCGTGCGGTGATGTCGAACGTTGGGCGTAACGTATGCAAATTAGAAGAGAAACATTAATACATCCCACAATATAACTTATCTAGCTCGAATACAATTGGATAACACCGGGAACGAAACAGTGCGTTTGCAGTACGCTCTAACGTAATCGATTGATGCGGATCGCCGGTAGACTGTAAGATAAATATGCGTAATATCGTAACACTTGCGAAAGGCAGAATGGTCTATAATCTAACTGATACCATAGAATTAATTTACAAAATTCCAATAATAACAAGAAGGCTTAGTGAGTGCGTCCTACTACAGCCTGCACACCCAAGCTACGACACGGAGACGAAATCGAAAACGGGTTTTCTTAAACTTGACATCTTTGATGCATTAATCCCCACGGTACCTGAAATTAGACTGTCTCAGTCAAAAACTCAGTTACGTGACGAAAATCATTGTTCTGCCAGCGCCAGTCAGTACTGACCCTGAATAATACAACATTCACAAAAGAGCGCTTTGTTGAACATGGTGCGCTGTCGCAATACGGACACATGGTAAGGTACAACACGTGATTTCTCATCGAGTGAACAACTGGAGCATTCAAATTTATAAGCGTTTTGTTGTGAGCAGGAGATACTCTGGCACACCCGAGGCACGTCGCTATGGCACTTTGATTGCAGTGCCGTTGTCACATGGGGGAGAGTTCGCGAGGCGGGTATACCGGCGCACGCCGTAGCCAATTGGCTCAAATTAGCGAGACTCGCCGAAGCAGCATAAACGGTGATCGTTCGCCTGTAATGCTGACACTGCCGTTTCTGTCGATGCCAGACTTTCCGGACGATCTGTAGACACCGGTGGTAGTAATATCCCTTTAAAAAATTCAGTAAAAAATGTTGGAGTTAGAATTGATCAGACACTCTCCATACAGGAACAAATCAACTGTCTTTGCCGTGCCTGTTTTCTTGAATTAAGACGTATTGCGTCCATCCGGCCGCATCTTTCTAAAAGCGCTTCTGCTAGACTTGTCACTGCTTTAATTACGTCCCGTCTTGATTATTGCAATTCGGTTTTTACTGGTCTGCCTGCTGAACAGATAGGTCGATTACAGAGGGTTCGGAGCAATGCAGCACGGCTTGTTCTAAAGAAACGTAAGCGCGACCATGTGACTCCAATGTTGCAGGAACTCCATTGGCTGCCTGTAAAGTTTCGATGCCAGTACAAGATGGCAACTTTTGCGTACCGCCATTTTGACGGGTCACTCCCCCTTACCTTTCGGTCCTGCTCTCCACATACAAAACGTCACGCACCCTTCGGTCCTCCAGCAAGAAGCTGTTAAGTATACCTAAACGTAACCTTAAATTTGTTGGTGAGCGTTCTTTTAGCTTCATCGCACCCACTCTCTGGAATTCACTGCCTGTCAGTCTGCGAAATACCCTTGCACCATCTGAATTTAAACCCCGGTTAAAGATACATCTGTTCCGACAAGCGTTCTCCCTAGTCTAAGGGGTCCATGTATGTATCTGTATAGTCTATGTTATGTATATATATGTGAGTATGAATGATAATATGTACTAGCGCACTGAGGTGTTTGCTTAAAAGATTTGCGTTATATAAGAACTCTCCATTATTATTAGTATTGTTATTATCTTAAACGATGCAACGTCATGAACCACAGATTCCGTAAAAAGTGAACACAACGCACTCTATGGTACTCTAACACTGACGCCTCCATTGCTGTCGCTCCTCGAAGTTCCAGACGATATGAATGGATGCAATGCTGCGAACAACGGATGACGTAAGCAATCTACACACAACAACCGTTGGTTGTATAATACTGACAGTTCCGTTGCCATCGCTGTTCGACGTTCCAGGCGATCTGAAAAGATGCATTGCTCCGAACCATAAATTGCATATTATCTTAAATCAACACAAAACACTCGCACGCAATTGTTTCTCGCAACGTTGCCTGTGCACAAAAACTGTAATGGCGTGGTATTGTGACGTCAGAAATCGTCAAGTTGAAGCTGTGACGTACAACACAGGAAGAGGAAGTGCCTATTTGACCGAATGCTGTACAATATCAGTGTCATCACAGTCACAATTAAAACAGTGTCTTTCGAATTACTGTGTATTTTGAATTTAAGTACGTATCTTCGACAATTTTTACACAGAATCATATTAATTTATTGAAATTGAAATAACACTGAATCATTTACCAACACAATAATATAACCGCTGACTGCGTTAACAAGAAACATTATAAGCCTTATTAATGAGCCAGGGAGACGGTTCCCGAAAATAGGCAATTATAATAATAATTATTATTATTACAATTAACATAGAGGCATACCAGGGCGGTGCAACTAATATCCATGCCTGTTGGGAAGACTTGGATCATATTTATGCAGTTCGTGGACATCGTGTTGTTGTCCTGGGGTACAACGGTTTGAGTGATATCTTCTAGACGACGGTATAACTGCATTACTCCGTGCACAGGCGAATTAACCTTAAGTGAGCGCGAGCTGTCATGATGCCGGATTTGGACATGCACGTTGCTTCAAAGAGTCTTCATAGAATATCCGAAGTCTTATTAGTTTTAAGCCACATCATTATATTACAAAATGCAAAAACTCAAGGTATCTGATATTGGACGTGATCTGACAGCTACATATATCGAGGTAATCAGTGTTATCCAGCACCCATATATCGTCAACATAGTCCGCGCGAAATACAATAATATTTATGTTACTTCTGTCCCTGTGGCAGATTGTAGCATGACAAAGAAGCGTGTTTTCTGACGCGGCGCCAGACGCTACGAGACACATCACTGTGTTTCGGCATTACTTATTCATCGACGACACCAGTCATAGGCTTACACAACCGGTGATCATTTAACGCAACGACCATCAAATGGAAATGTTGTGACGACCCAGGTCAAATCTCGAAACGTTTACTGATGACGTCAGTCAATATGGCAATTGTCAACGGATTCTATGTCGCCGGTCCTACTCTAACTGTAGCATTGATTTCTCTAACAACAGCGACGTTGAGTAGTTGGACTCGGCTCAAGTCGGTCAGAAAGACCATTGAAGCGAACAGGTCACAACATTAAAACCTCATAATGGAGGAACGTCCTATCGGTCGGTCGGTCGGTCGGTAAATAAATAAATAAATAAATAAATCAATCAATCAATCAGCAAATCAACCAATCAATCAATCAATAAGTTAGTCAGTCAATCAATCAATCAGTCATTTATTTGCAACAAACATTTTAAAGTAATATATATATATATATATATATAATTTAAATTCTGAGTGTAATTCTATGATGAAATGGCATCGACGTCGTGCCTTTGGCCGCAACTCATGGAAGAGTAAGCCAACGCAGACCAGCGTTTGTGTTTATTGATTCTCTACAAAAGAAGATGTAGGGCTGGAGCGGGGATAATTACAAATTGCAATGAGTGTCAGAAAAAGACGTGAAACATGCTTCATTTCGGCTCTGGGACATTTACAGTTGCCAGAGGAACAACTCAAAATCTACAAACAGTCATGAACAAATGCCTCATAAACGTCTTTAAGAAAATGGAAAGATAAAGCCACGAACACAGAACTTATGAATAGGAAAAAACAAAATCAGCATCAAGAAAGATAGAAAGAGATTCAAAAACGAAAATGGACATGTTGGAAACAGCCTCCGAAAAGAAACCACAACTGCTATAAAACAAGTCTTAGCGTGGAACCGACAAGGAAAACGAAACGCAAGCAGACCCAAAGCAGGTGGGTGGGGGAGATTCACAACCAAGGAAATAAATAAACCTGGAACCACCTGGAAAGAAAAGACGAAAACAGCGAACAGCAGAATGCAACGGCGATGCATCCTTTTCTGTCGTTTTCTCTACTCAGGCAAAGAGGAATAATTGGGTAAGGGATGAGGGACGGATGAGCTGGGAGACAGATGGTTGGAGTCAGAATAGATCGATACCGGTGGCCGGCATGCGTGACCAAGTGAGCTGTCAATACATGAACATGTGTTGTGTAACCTGTCAATCTAACGCCGCCTTCCAAATAAACGGTTTTAGTTACATCAACAATATCGCCCACTCCTGCATAATGCCAGATTTAGGACAGGGCAGACGTTGCAGGGATCCCTAGAGAAAAAAGGGCTCAAAGCCAACACAGCAAAGACGAGAACAGAAGAGCTCCTCCTCATGCGAACTGAGATGAGGATGATCAGATGGGCGATTGACATATCGCTCAGAGAAGAGAAAACAAATGAGGAGATGCGACAGCTGGCGAGAGTTGAAGGTATAGAAGAGAATTTAAGAAATGACCGGCTTCGCTGGTATGGCCACTTTCAGAGAAGAGAGGAAAAGCATTATCTGAGAACAGCAGCAGACTTGCCAGTCCATGGGAAGAAGAAAAGAGGGAAACCAGCAAATAGATGGAAAGACAGTGTGAGGGGGCTGAAAGAAGTAGACGTGCAAGACCGGAAAAAGTGGCGACGACTCTTACTCTCCGGGCCGACCCCGTGAGTAATAATGGCGACGGAAGAAGAAGACGGGGCAACAGCCCAGGATCCCCACACAATTATTTTATGGGGCTTCCACAAAACTCTTTTGGGTTATGGCTCCCATGGTTTTGGTGGTCAAATAAATAAATGCAGGTGATAAAAAGCCAGTTGTGACTCTACTCAGAAGCACGACGAATGGCAAAATAATGCGTGATATGCGCATGGCGTATATTTTGAAATAAGATCGTTGTATGATGCAAACTTGTGTTCTCAATGAAAACGGTGTTATGCTGTGAAGGCCCTGTTGTATTAGGTTGGGAGGAGGGAGAACTGTCATGCTAGGATGACCAATCATCCACTACGCCAACCTAACCACGGCCTGCCACACGCAGCCATCTGCCTGGCTGACTGTGTACATACATCTGCGTCAACCATGGACGGCGTCCAGCCGAGGGCACTGCCGACAGATGTGTTCACCTTGTATCCGATTAGACGTTGATCGAGTGAGCGAGTATTGGTTATCAGCATGCCGTATGGTGCCCCGGTGGGCCCCTATGTCTTCATCAGCCGCGCGACCATTGGATATCGCGCAGTTAGCGTGCGTTCCTCTCTAAATGGCAATAGTTGTCTGGGGAGTTCAAGAAACTGAGTATCGATCTGCGGCTCAACACTGACCACCTCATGGGAAAGGCCAATGTCGCGGCAGTCAGTCGTTTCCGTTACCGGAAAGGCCAGTCGGGTAGTTAGTGAACACAGTGGACTAACGGTTCAAAGATTATGAAAAAAGATTTACGTACGTCTATCGATAACCGATAAGAACCATTAACCAACGGCCAATTTCAAAAAGCAACGGCGTTACGTTTCTTTCGAAGACTCCCGAGATACAAACCATCTGGGATGAAAACATCGACATACATATGTAACATACCCACCATAGACATAATATATGTAACATACCCACCATAGACATATGTGACATACCCACCATAGACATATGTACACGGACATACACTAGCTCGGTTATATAGAGATTATGGATATGTTAGATGAAGTGTACAGCCCACAGGGCCTATATCTATATGAGAGGGGATGTGACTTCATTGTTACTAATACACATTTTGGGTGCTCATACGCATACTCATATTTGTAGACAGCCAAAATATGACATTTCTAGAAATATAACACCACAATAATCACCCACATGTCGCTGAATCCGTCGGCTGTTCTCACAGTAAATTCATGGTTTGCGGCCTGGTTATTTTGCTTTCTGGTGGCGGTCCTACCCGAGGATGCTTTAATGGGACGCAGCTGAACGAACGAGTAAGCCGCAGGTGTAAGCTATAGTCTGTTGTAGGCTCCACCTGGACACGGCAGCCCCGTAGGTGCCCGTGCCGTCTAAGCCGGCTGGCTCGCCGTAAATAGCCGTATTTGTTTAACTGCGTTATGCAACGTTTACGGCGAAACGTATTTCGAAACGTAGCAAAAACAGACCATTCGTGATTGCGGGTTTAAAACATATCGTTTGCGATTGCTGAAATCCGTGTTTGTTGTTGGCTTTGTATTAGATCGAAACGGTTTGCAATAGAGTGTATGGTATTTGCGATTGCTGCATTCCACGGCGGTTGACGACGTTGGGTTAGGTCGAAACTATTTACAACATACCATTTTGGATTGCTGCAACACGTGCTAATTGATAATAATAGTAGACACAAGGTTCACGTCATACCTTTTGTGAATGCCGGTTCGTGTATTGGTTGATTAGGCTAGATCTAAGCGGTTTACGAATTACGATAAACCGTTTGTGATGGCTACTTCATGTTTTGGTTAATATCTTCGGTTTAGTTTGAGACGGTTTACAACACACCGTTTGCAATCGTTGCATCATGTGCTTGGATCGGGACGACTTACGACAATCCACTTGCGATCACTGAAATCGACATTGGTTGATGACATCGGGTTACATGGCTTACGACGTGCCATTTGTGAATGCTGCTTCGCGCACCGGTTCCATCGAAACGGTTTACGACATACAATTCTGAATGTCTGGCATTGCACGACCGTTTCAGATGTCGTTAAAGGCCGGAAACGACGTAAGGTTACTGTCTTCGTCTACAGGAGAAGGGCCATTAATATTGATCTACCGCGACGCGATCTAACGACGGCTAGATGCCACAGCAATACACATCGAATGTCGTTCGGTTCATTAGTGACCTCCTTTATATTTTCATGAGTCACCACAATGATCGCGGGGAGGTGTAAAGGTGACAGGTGACTACGACATGCTAGGTGAACAGCCGCGAGTAAAAGTGCCACCTTTGTTTGGGTGGGTTGTTACTACGAACGCTCGCTTGTCGACCGTATAGGTTCATTCCACTGTGGTTAAGGGTTAATTGTTGATGACATAAAACTCTGTAGGCGGAATGGAAGAGTGAACAGTTGTACTGTTGGACCAGGTTCAGAGAGAGAGAGAGAGAGAGAGAGAGAGAGAGAGAGAGAGAGAGAGAGAGAGAGAGAGAGAGAGAGAGAGAGAGAGAGAGAGAGAGAGTGTGTGTCAATATTGCGAAAGAGCAACCTACAATTGTTACGTTTCTCGTACTCATACCTTCGTTATTAAAGCAATTTCTTTTGTAACATAACCGAAACTTAAACATTTCATAACAACAATCGTAGAGCGACCCGCATCACCGACTCAAACCGAAGCCACACCCCCAAATGGTTGTAGGAATAATTACTTGTGGATTCATAATGCTGCTAAATTCCAGTACTTATATTGTTGTGATGATTCGAAACAGTTCAGTCTCCGGCGCCCATGTCCACTGTACGGCCCTCCATGGCTACTACGTACAGCACGTGAGACAAGCTTCTTTCAGGTCGGTGTGCAGAAGAAGTCGTCTCAGCGCGATTTTAATTGGCATCGCCAATGACGTCAGACGTCGTGTAGTGGACGTCATCGGTCAAGGGTCATGCCCACCCAGTGCCATTGATTTACACATCTAAGTCATTATCATTACGTATCAGACAGTCGTTGTGTTCGCCCTGGCTACCTTCGAGTCATATGCTCTGTGGATACACAAACAGCCATAGGCGGCCATAAGCAGCAACAGGCAGCCACGTGCCTGCCTGTCTGCCAGCCTAAAACTAAAGGCGCACCAACTATACGGTCTTATAACCTGTTTAAACTTCTAACAAACCCAATAAACATAAACCAACGGTACACCACCTGCTACTTGCGACGTTCCACCCAAACTCAACAATACTCTAGCCGTATACGTGTGGCTGATACAGTTCAGCTATCAACAGCCATAGACAGCTATAGCAGCCACACACAGCCATAGACGGTCAGAGCCGGCCATAAACAGCCATAGACGGTCATAAACAACCATAGACAGTTATAAACAGTCATAGACATATATAGTCAGCTATTGACAGCTATAGACAGATATAGACAGCCATAGACAGCAATAACACCCACAGACAGCCAGAGACGGTCAGAGCCGGCCATAAACAGCCATAAACAGCCATAGACGGTCATAGACAGCCATAGACAGCTATGCATAGCCATAGACGGTCATAGACAGCCATAGACAGCTATAGCAGCCACAGACAGCCAGAGACGGTCAGAGCCGGCCATAAACAGCTATAAACAGATATAGATAGCTATATACAGCTATAAACAGCTATATACAGCCATAGACAGCTATAGACGGCCATAAACAGCCATAGACCGTCATAGACAGCCATAGACCGTCATAGACAGCCATAGACAGTTATAAACAGCCATAGATGGTTATAGACAGCCATTGGCAACTACAAACAGCCATAGACGGTCATAGACAGCCATAGACAACTATAAACAGCCATAGACGGTCATAGACAGCCACATACAGCTATAAACAGCCATAGACGGTCATAGACAGCCGTAGACAGCTATAAACATCCATAGTCAGTTATAGACAGCTACATACAGCTATAGACAGCTATAGACGGCCATAGACGGCCACAGACAGGTATAAACATTCGTAGTCAGTTCTAAACAGTCACAGACAGCCGTAACAGGACACAGACAGTTCCATACCGCCCTAAACACATCTGGACGTCACTGGCCGGCACTATGTATAAGCACGATAGTTGGTGGCGTCTTGCTGTGTCATTAAATCTCGATGACAGCGCACCGTGTCAGTGAAATGATGACAACACATGCCAATGACATGACGCCAACACGGCCTGCTGTCATCTCGCCGACATGTTGTCTTGTCATAATCGTACTGACATGTCGTGCTATAATCTTGCTGATATGTCATATTGTCATCATCTCGCTGACGTATATTGCTGTCATCTTGCTGACATATAGTGCTGTCATCTTGCTGATTTATACTGCCACCTCGTTGACACGTGTTGGTACACCAACGTGTCGTGTCACGTGATGATATCATGTGCCAGACATACACGTGCTCCTTGGCAGAACAACCAGAACATGCGCTTCGTGTGTATTCCAGTCGTTTCACAGAATGGAACTGGACAGGGTCATTCGATTTTGTTATAATGTAACCTTACTTGACAACCTTATGATAATATCGCAAGCCTTTCCGTGCACTTTTGACATACTAACCCATGGTATCCGTTTTAACTCTTGTTTATTTTACTTTCAACGTTTCTCCCTGCAATACACATGCGGCGTGATCGTAGCACTAAACAAATGACCGACTCGTTGACGCATTTTGTGAGGTTTCGTGATTGGAATGGTTAAGTTTGCTCGTGTCTCCGTCTTCCACCTAACGCATACATTAGCGTATTGCGAATCCGTACTCTTCCTTATCCGTGTGGCAATATCTAGTACTAGCCCTATCGTACACGCAGAGCATCAATTACTCTAGTTAGAACTTACACCTGTCAAAAGATACGGCGCAAGTGAGGAGGCGTCGCATTTCCCTTATCATATCTTTCATTAAAATAATAAGATTGCATTATCTCGCCGATAAGTTCATAGACAGACAGAATGCGCAGCTTAGTTGAGAAATAGCCATCACAGTTTGTACCGCAGCTGGGAAATAGTCATCACAGTTTGTACCGCAGCTGGGAAATAGTCATCACAGTTTGTACCGCAACTGGGAAATAGTCATCACAGTTTGTGCCGCAGCCTTTTGCTGCAGTTTCTCGTGCCAGAAGCAAAGCAAGTACGCCACGCATGCGCAAATGTGCGCAAGCGCGATGATCAACGCGCATGCGGAGTGAGCAGCGTGACATCACGTGATCCCACTCCGTCTGCCGTGGAACCAGGGTAACCGTTACAATACGCAAGTGCAGAGGCCTTTTTCGGCGTGCATATTAGATGAAATAACACTGGCGCATTTTCTATAAAGTTAATCCAGTTCTGTAAACATGGACTGCATGTCAGATTCCCCTAACCATATCATAAAAAAACGACTGTATTACGGCTATGAGGTGCTCTATGGCATCACTGACCGACAGATGCATCGCTTAAAGATGGTCCAGCGCGCGGCGGTCAGAGTTATCCTACAGATAAAGCGGAGCGACCGGCAACAGAGCGTCACCGGAGGACTTAAATTTCTTCACTGGTTACCGGGGTAATGGCACATAGAGTACAATATATTGATCCTGGTGTTTAATGTCATACACTGGCAGAAACACACTTATCTTGCGTCACTAATCACCCGCTACGTGCCACGCCGGTCACTTAGATCCGAGGACCGCGCGCTTCTGACTGTGCCGCAATATAATCTGGTGCGATATGGCCGGCGATCTTTCTCTCGAGCCGGACCATTTCTGTGGAACGCGTTGCCAGAAGAACTGCGGCTGATCACATCAATGGACGTTTTCAAAGCACGCCTCAAAACGCACTATTTTAAACTCGCTTTTAATGTGTAATATGTTGTTTTAAGGGTATCTAGCTTCCTATTCATTGCACAATCTATTTTAATTGAGTTTTAATTTGGTTTACAACTTTACTCTCTTAGTCTCACTTTTTAATAAATATGTAGTCTTTTCTTTCTTATACATATACAAAATCTATAGCCATAATATTTATTTTAATGACGCTATTTTAAAATAAGTATCATACTAAATTTATGTTTACACCACTAAGTCTTATGTATGTGTATTGTTTTATTTTAGCGATTCTGTACACACTATTGAACAGAGTCGTACTCTGGAGACTAGTGTATAAATACAGTTAATTATTGTTATTATTATTAAACAAGTTTGTGAATCTGGCCTATAATTTTTGCACGACACCGGCTGAATGTATTAACAGCGCTGCATACCTTTGCAGACGTGAGCTTATACAACGCTCTGAAAAAGTGCTCCAGATCACCCAAAAAACGTTTTGCAAACAGGGGCCGCGAGCAGGCGCCTCTCACGCACAGGGAAAAGCTAGGCCCATTACACCTGTATTCAAGCGTTAACCCTCTAGCGTACTTCTAACCACAATTACGTGCACCTCGCACCGCATTAACGCAGCGTGTTAGTCGCAGCGCCTGCCTTTGATGCATACATATAGATGCTATTCACGGAGCATTAACGCAAGCATGCATGCACGTACGCGGGACGCTAATTATAGATCAAATATGATGCAGATGTTCCACGATTGTTAGTAATTCATTAACCATTGTGTAATGTTGCTATCGGCGCGCTGATTGTCGTGTTAGTACAGTGAGTGCGAGCGTATGGCTTTATTTGTCTTTAGCAATTATTACAAAATGTATGCATCGTATGCACGAACACACGTACGCACGCACACACGCACGCACGAACACACGCACACACGCACGCACGAACACACGCACACACGCACACACGCACACACGCACGCACACACACACGCACACACGCACGTATATATAATATACAGTAATTCTGTAGTTACATTCACATATTCAAATTTCCACGCGTTCTTCCAGGCCTTTAATGGCATAGTTTTTCACATTACTGAAAAAAAGATTAAGGTAGAACACTCAACGAACATTTGCTTTTTCTCGGCAGTTCACGCGAGAGTTTCTCAAAGAGCTGGACGAGATCCCGGCGCGTGTCCTGGCGATTGTCTGTGACGGACAAAAGGGGCACTCGGCCCGTTTGCTCGGCGTCAGTGATGAATTCGTGCATCATTCCTGCAAGGTACGTAGACTTTACGATCGACAGTTAGGATTCACACATTCGTAATTATGTAAGCGGAAACGTAACTGGTCAGGCAACAACTTTTGTATATGACAGACAGACAGACAACAGGCTGGCAGGAAGGCAGACATACAGACATACAGACAGACAGACAGACAGACAGACAGACAGACAGACAGACAGACAGACAGACAGACAGACGGACGGACGGACGGAGACAGGGCGGATGGACGGACGGACGGAGACAATCAGACATTCACAGAGAAAAGTGAAGGATACAGAAAAGGATAGAGAGTATGCGCAATTGTGTTCGCTAATGCATTTCTCCGTCACCCGTGTCAGGCATACGGCGCCGTTGCGACCGTCGACCGCGCCGACGCATGCTCCGTGCCGACGCCTGAAGTGCGCGTGCACAACTTGACCTTCGACCTTTCGGAGTACGGTTACGACGACTGCCAGGGCGAGGACGCTCCCTCGGAATACTTCCACATGAAGATCTTCGGCAATGCGCGCTACCGCTACCTGGCCCTGGCCGTGCCCCGCAACGAGTCGAAGCTCGTCAAGGTGCTCAAGGTCGTCCTCGACCAGTCGGTGAGTGGGCGATAACGGGGAATTTATGGGTATAGATCAGTTGAAAATTGAAATATTTCGCCGTCATTTAAAAACTTACCTTTATAAACTTGCGTGTCCACCTTAGCTCCCTGGCGTATCGATCCATCTGTTGACGACTTTAATATGGCTTATCGATTCTGATATTCCGAAGATTTAGGCGCCTTCTTCTTCTTCTTATTATTATTATTATTACAAAGTTTATGCACGATGTAGAAAACTGTTTTTTAAACACCTACCCACGGTTGAATTACAGGTACGCATGCAAACGTCATCCTTATATTGGCTGCAAGACGATCCATTTGCGTATGTGTCCCCGATATCCCGTAGCAATTGATGATCTTTGTATATTTTGTGTACGAAGGTACCTATAAACAACAAGTTGAATGTGCTGTTATAGATTATATGAGCTGTCCTTGATAGTCATACTTAAAAGTTACGTTAACAAGGTTTTACCTCTGTAGACGGCAACCATGCATGTTCACACCAGCGGAAACTTTGTCTGATGACTTCTGTGATGGCGACAGTAGGTCAACATGTCTTCTTTGGTCTGGCTGTATTGTGGTCTGTCTACCCTGAATGGTAGATTTGATAACCCGCAGATCAGGCATTTAAAAACGTATCGTGATTGTAGTATCCAAGCTCCTGTAACATAGATTACTATTGGCAACATAAAAGCTCAGCATAGTCCAGCTTTCTGAAGTCTTGCTGAAATTGATCTGTTCGAAAATATGTAAATGAGTATGTGAGTCTATCAAAAGCCGCCGATGCTAGAACGACGGATCTACTAACACCTCTCTCTCTCTCTCTCTCTCTCTCTCTCTCTCTCTCTCTCTCTCTCTCTCTCTCTCTCTCTCTCTCTCTCTCTCTCTCTCTCTCTCTCTCTCTCTCTCACACACACACACACACACACACACACACACACACACACACACACACACACACACACACACACACACACACACACACACACACACACACACACACACACAGTTACCTGACTGTTACCTGACTGTTACTTGACTGTTACCTGACTGTTACCTGACTGGCGATGCGACTGTAATCAGCAGTTGTTTCGCTGAAATGACATATGTAATTACGACAGATGTTGTGCTACGTTTTCGCGTGGATGCAAATAACACACATGTGTCTTTACTTGAGTATGCTGGTGATGCGTCCCTCGTATTCTTTGTCCTCTCCCCAGATCCGATATACATTTTAACATTATTCCATTCTCGGTGTGCTCCATCCCACGTACTCAGCTGTTTTAGTTAGCGAATCTCTTAAACCGAGGCTACTGGATATTGAGATGTGACGTCATAGGTAATAGGAAAACAGTTTTTCGTGTGTCAAGCCTGGGAAGAGACATCGTGACTTGATGTCATCAATATTAGTAAAACTGTATTTATTTCAAAACCAAAAAGATCACCGAACAGCCAAAAACGTTCGATATTTTGATTCTAAAGAGCTGCTAAACTTGTAAAGACCTCATTTACACTCGATGTATTCTCATATCTATTAAACTGATGTGTAGTTGTGCGTTTATTTTATGACTTAATTATTTATTTGATGGTGTAATAACACACACACTCACACACACACACATGCACACGCACACACACACACGCATACCTACACACACGCGCGTGCGCACGCACACTTGCACACACACACACACACGCATACACACACACACACACACTCATGCACACACACACACCCACACACACGCGCGTGCACACACACGCACGCACGCACACACATGCGAATACACCCGCACGCACACCCACCCACCCACCCACCCACCCACCCACACACCCACACACACACACACACACACACACACACACACACACAAACGCTCGCACGCGCAAAGTACTGTTTTCTTGACGTGGTAAGGCTAGAAACCTCCTAACGACTGTAAATCGGCTGTGCAGACACAGCTGTGACGTCGGTCCGTAAATGTCGTCCTTTGTCGAAACGCCGTCGTTGCCTTTAATTACAGGACGACGGCAATGTCCTTACGCAAAAAATCCCGCCAAGCCAATAGATAATGCATTGGGAATTTGTAGAGCAGTAAAACATTAGAAAGGTTTTTAACGTCTACGTTTTTATGATATTATAACCGAAGCCGGGTGTAGCTTTATGCGATCGTCATGACAAGTTCCGGTGCGACACGTAATGTGCCACAGGAAGTACAATTATGTCGAGACGGTAAATAAAACCGCATACGCGTGCAGCCATGTTGTAACTAACATCCTGGTACTTTTATGTCTTGCTAAATCTGACTAAAATAAAATTTGATAATGTGTTCTGTTATAACCTTTACAATCTTATTAAAACATCCTGATTAAAATATTGTTAAAAGCTGCTTGTACGTTCGTTATATTGATGCCATTTCTATTGTAACCCAAGTCCAATCTTATGTCATCATGGTTTGTGACGACGACTCATCAGGTGTGATGTCTATTACGCGTTTAACCATCTGCCTAGACATTGTCAACATCGCCTCTTTCAGCGTTTTGTTATTTTGATCCAACTGGGTTTAACCGAATTCCACGTTTCTTTTGCGCAGCTTTTACGGCCGACACTTGTCGTTCTCGGAACGCCGGCTTCAAGCGGGCGATGACATGAGCGTCGGTCGACAGGTGTCGAATGGGATTAGCCCGAGTGCATTAATCAGACGCGGAGCTTGCCTTGTGCTGAGTGACGTTCACGCCACTGAGGAACAATCGCTTCGTTATGTTCTATCGATTCTACCGGCGCTTTCATTGCTGTTTGTTACGAAGCCGTTGAAAGGCGGTTGCAGTGCGATAGACGTTTGGCCCGGCGCCTGCGTACGGTTGCCACTGGCACTTCCGCCGGAACACGCAGACTCGAACGCAGCACACACTCGACTGCCGCATCGGTGGAATTAATTATGAGCTATCTTCGTCGAGAGATCCGTTTGATTATCACGAGTAATTGGCGTTAATGAAGAGTAGGATACAGTTGACAACACTTTGCGTAGTTTTTGTAGCAGTATGGTGGCGCGAAGACTGTGCTTCGAAGCTGGACAACACTTATATGTAAATTAAAACTGAACAACAACCGCTCCATAAAGGGGCGCAGTAGCGTAGTATTTTGAACATCCGACTCTCAATCGATATATTCCGGATCTGAATCCTCTTGAAACAGTTTCGAATTTAGAACTGCTTTCACTCCACGCTGTTGCCGTTCACGCAGCTGTATGGCGGAGTATCAGACTGTATACAGTGGTGGATACATTTTAAATTGAGATATCCGGACGCTGCCTATTGTATCGCGCAATGGTGTTAGGTCGGGTTGGTCTGGGAAAGATCACGTTTGCCAGTCGGGTGAAATGTTAGTTAAGTGATTAAATGGCTCAATTCTGAGAAAGTTTCCATCTGAAAGTACATATAAATTAACAATGTGCTTCGCCTCTTAAACTACAGCGCTTCTGTACATTTACCGTCAGACACTGTACACAGTGCAACCTAAAGGTTGACTAGTCTAAACCACCGGTCTTCCCGTCCGCCGATCGGCGCCATCTTGTTTTCCTAGTTGAAGCTGCGCTCATTCTCAGAACATTGCGACGGAGAATTCATCAGTAATTAACAACATCCCGGTTAGTTACTGATGATATCCGTAGAGCACGTGTCACCATTGTGGCCTAGGTGTTTACCAGATGACACCGATGTGTCTAATAAATGAAACTGAAATGAGTAACAAATGACAATGAAAATGTTGAAATGTGGGGCAACTAAACATGAGACGGCTTACAAATGATCCACTGAATGCAGTAGTGGGCCAAGTGCATTTTTTACGTTTTTCAGGAGAAGCGTTCAAAGTTCAAAGGCTCTAATATAATCATGGTAAATGAAATGTTACAGACAACAGTATTATTGATTACTATCACAGGAGTTATATATTGAACCAAAATACCATGCTGCTCAGATTTTGGTATTTTGAAAAAAATACGAAGTTTTGACCTAGATCAGAGTGGTCCAGGTCAAAAGGGCCTGAACAATATGCAAGTTTCTATCCTTCAGTGCAATAGTGGTCTACACGCCAAAACCATCAAATCGGACGATTTTCCAAAAATATTCAGTAAAATGCGAACATATAAAGGCAGTGATGTCTAGAATAGATAATACTTCCTCTCTGACTTCTATCAGTCGTAAAACTTCACATTCTGGCATAGTTTTGCTGGCCATGTGGCCAGTCTTCATGGGTGCGACCATCTTAGATTATGCACTTGGCCCACTCTTGCTCAATGAACAAGGCTTATTAAGAGTGCAATACTGTACTGCCTCCTATAGAGCAAACATGGAACTCGATCTCGATTTAGACCATTACCGAACTGAAAGATATTTCTTACCTATATTCATTTCTGCACCTGACTAAAAATGACAAAAATGCACTTATCCCACTATTGTACGCAGTGGCTCAAATGGCAATATGTATATTGCCAATTACACTGAGACATATGGCGAAGGCAACTCAGATGTCTTCACTTACGTCCCGACGTGCACATAGGAGACGGCGACACACTGCGTCCTCTGTCCGATCTTGCACAGTCTGTATACGCTGCCCCGGCGCATGCTGTGTTTGACCAGTTACTACATTGCCTTGGCGTTTGCTCTGTGCTCGTTGCTCTCCAGGAGACACGACTGTTTGAAACCTCGGATACAAATCCACATATTCACCATATGGTGAGTTTGCATTTCTGGACGTTGCAGCTTTGACGGGTTGTCTATGGACAGCACGTTCGGTTACTAATATCCACACTCGCCAGACGTCCGCTCCCATCAATGACTCAAGTCCTTCTCCTACCGTATACATATGTGAACACTCGTAGTAGTATATGAGGTGAGCCCTCTACTCGTAATCGTACTCAGTTGTTCACTGTCCTAGTTTACTTATCCATGTCACTTGTTCTATCTTCTATTCTGCCATGTTGATAAGATGAAAACATAATCTACTGGTCTTATCCTAGTTACGTTAATACAATTCCTGTGCGTAAAATGACCCATTTTTAATAATGTTCAGTAATCCGATTCAAGTCGCCTCTTTCGTTCCGGGGAGCTCCCGCCGTCAGCACGCGTGCAATGTTAGTCTCACACGCTGCAGACTCCCTGGTGGCATCGCCCAGCTGGTCCCCGAGATAAACCATCAACACCTTGTCAGCATATTCAACGACAGTGTCTACGTCTGTAGTCTGCACACAATGGGCGATGACGGGCGGGCCACAATTAGGTAACACGTTGGAATTTCAATAAAAAAATAATGGATGCCATGTCCATTTGTCATCTGGTATGTTTTGTTCTTGATGGAAAACTTGTCCAATCTTGTTAACTCGTGTAATGCACTCAACACTGTGCAATCGTATGTTGATATCACTCAGCTGAAACCCTCGAAACAACTCCTACGGCAACATTAATGCCATTACGGGAGCGTCGGGCGAAATTTGATTTGATCCTCTCGTTGACGGTAATCTTGAAAGATGGCGCTAAGCCGCCTGGGTGAATTATTTTGCGACTGATGCCGTAACACTTACACTGTCCGTGTGTGTGTGTTCTTGCAGGTGATGATGCCATAACACGTACATTGATGTATATCACTTGCAGGTTCTTGCAGGTGATGATGCCAGTGACACTTACACTGCCGTGTGTGTGTGATATGTTGTGTTCTTGCAGGTGATGATGCCATAACACTATATCACTGCCCGTGTGTGTGTGTGTGTTCTTGTGATCGCGTGGCCTTACACTGCCCATGATTATTGTGTGTGTGTGTTGCTGGTGCGCGAGTTGATGATGCCGTGAACTTACACTGCCCGTGTTATGGTGTTATTGATATGATATTATTATTGATGTGTGTGTATTGGCAGATGATGATGATGGGTGACACTTACACTGCCCGTGCCGATGATGCCTTACACTGCCCGATGATGTGTAGTGTTCTTGCAGGTGATGATGCCGTGACACTTACACTGCCGTGTTATTATGTTCTTGCAGGTGATGATGCCGTGACACTTACACTGCCCGTGTGTGTGTGTGTTCTTGCGAGATGATGCTTGACCTTGCCTGACACCATTGACACTTGCTTGCGGTGATGATGCCGTGACACTTACACTGTGTGTGTGTTCTTGCAGGTGATGATGCCGTGACACTTACTGCCCGTGTGTGTGTGTGTGTGTGTGTGTGTGTGTATTGTGTTTTTGCGGTGATGATGCCGTGACGCAGTTCTTGCAGGTGATGATGCCGTGACACTTACACCGCCCATGTGTGTGTTCTTGCAGATTGATGATGCCGTGACACTTACACTGCCCGTGTGTGTTCTTGCAGGGAGATGATGCCGTGACACACCTGCCCATACTTGCGGGTGATGATGCCGTGAGCTTGCTGCCCGTGTGTGGTGTTCTTGCAGGTGATGATGCCGTGACACTTACACTGCCCGTGTGTGTGTGTTCTTGCAGGTGATGATGCCGTGACACTTACACTGCCCGTGTGTGTGTGTTCTTGCAGGTGATGATGCCGTGACACTTACACTGCCCGTGTGTGTGTGTTCTTGCAGGTGATGATGCCGTGACACTTACACTGCCCGTGTGTGTGTGTTCTTGCAGGTGATGATGCCATAACACTATCACTGCCCGTGTGTGTGTGTGTGTTCTAGCAGGTGATGATGCCGTGACACTTACACAGCCCATGTGTGTGTGTGTGTTCTTGCAGGTGATGCGCAACATCTTCCAGGCGTGTCACAACGTCTACAAGCCAGAGTCGGAGCCGCCCATCTCAGACAACTACGCCCTGAGGATGATGAAGTTCAACCCGCGTCTCTTCGAGGTGAAGCTGTCGCAACGCATGGTCAACGTCACCTACGTCGAAAATGTCGACTTCTTCGTCATCACGGAGGGCGAGGCAGCCAGATGGGTTAATTTCCGATCAGGTGAGGTCACGTCGATCTACAGCGGAACCTCACTATTAATGACACCATCAGGACTGAACCAAAGTGACACGAACAGCGAGGTGACCGTATTACCGGGACATATTTCCTTTACCATCCTGTTACAGAAATAATTTGGGACTGTCCTAATGTGACTTTAATTGCGAGGTGGCTGCATTGCCAAGGTGACTATATAGCAAAGTTCGACTGTATTTCTTTTTCGTTTTTTTTCTCGTATTCTCCGACGTTCGGCGTATTCGAGCGCTGACGAGCCTTTGACCTGCGCGGGCTGACGCATTCACTGATGTGTTAGGTAATTTGTCAGGTATCCCCGCCAGCGTCATTATCTTATTGTGCGGCGCTTGTAAGCCGACACACGTAATCTGTTCATCGGCCGTCGGGGATGGAACATCAGCAAGCACGCGATACGGTGTAACGGGTAGCGGCTTATCGTGTGCATCATATCACAACTCAACGCAGCCAAATGAGTATTTACGCAAGTTATGGAACAAGACGTAACTGGACCACGATGAAGCGTGCAGCTGATACGACACACTGAATTAGGCAGTACAAACAGTTCACATCCACGACATCCAACACGTCTACGCGTGACTGATTCTTTCGGGAAATTATACATCAACTTCCCGTGTCAGTAAAGCATGCTTCATAACAACAGTAACTTTAACTTCCATTCTACAATAAATACCGCTTGCAATATAACACAATCATCTATCGATCTGACAACTTTATTATAAAATAAAAATGGACTATTGGTGAAGTAGTACAAACGATTGAGAGACTTGGCAGCGTCATTGCTGGTTACGTAATTTAAATAGTGTACTTCAGTAACATAGCATTGTTTCAAGCAAAATGAACGTTATTCTGTTTCTAATCAAATTGTCTCCACATACGTTATTCACTCTTACATGCTGTTGAAATTGAAGGGCATATTGACAGACATTAGGAACAGTACCAAAATACAATGATGTGCCATAAGGCATACAATTGTAGATACTATTGTTACTGAACATTTGACTAAACACGCACGTTTTGCTTGACACTGTATTATGTAATTAAAGGCACTGTGTCACACGGCGTTGCAGGTGGTACCAATCGTTTGTACCACCTCGACATATCACGACACTTTTGAGTTTCGTCCTGTCACGATTAAAACAGGCAGTATCTGTTGTTCGGGCATCGTTAACTTCGGTTGTTTCGAGAACAGCAACCTGATTTTTAATTTAATATCAACTGCGCTCAAAGGCAGACCAAGCAATTCGCACACGAAGGATACCGTGGCTCGACGGCGGTGTTGAATGTTCACACTAGAAACAACAAAACATCACGTTTTCTACTAAAAACAACCTATAAATAAATTTCACTTAGGTACCGCGGTTTGCTGTTTCAAATGCATTACCGTTGTGCAATATGCTCGCGAACTGAGACGCTTCGCTTCAAAAAGGCAAACTATAAAAGCGATGTATCTCTGTCAGTTCGTCAATCTCTGCCGGAACAGGACTCGCACACGTCAATAAAGCAATTACGGTTATTAATGTGCTCAGTGCATTATTGTGGTCGTTCTGGGTTTCTGGTTGTCAACGTTGTCGTTCTGTTCACCGATCCATCACACACAGTCGCTGTCTACGGACAACATTAAGCAAATGACCGTCAGTCGGCAGGTCTCCGCTGACAGTTTGTCATCGGCTGAGATCGAGCCGAGGCCTGGGCGGGGTCGCCGGCGACATCGATAGGTCAGACCCAGTCGTGCCGGACAAATGTGTTGTTGGCGCTATACTCAGCGCCTTAAACGCAATGTCGTGCGGGGATCATATACCAAATAAGTGATGTTTTTCTCACAGAACTTGCGTTATTCTAGAAGTTTACTGCGCACAGGCACACATATACACGCAGACACAAACCCACACACACGTACACGCGCACCCGCACGAATACACATGCAGGTATACACCACTGCACGCACGCACGCACGTACGCCCGACCGCACGCACGAACACACATGCCACACGCACACGCAAACACACACACGCACACACACACACGAGCCTGAAAATAGTGCACATTGTACACTTGATTTTACAAAGAGGGAATACTTTGGAAATTACGTCCTGTCTAAATTATTCAGGAGGTGAAAAACGTGAACGCAAACCTAGAAAAGACCATTATTTCAACATATGTTATTAGAGCACACCCGACAACCCAACGAGTCGCGTCGATAAACACAGCTGGCGTCTGTGTCAGATTCTCGGGAGTCGGATGACTGCGACAAGCGAGTCGTTTGATCGGAATGCATTGATTATGTGTTGTGCCTCTAATGGATAACGTCATCGGAGAGACTCGGGATGTCGGGTCACGCTTGCAATCAGTGTCGTCTAATGGCCGACAACTGAACACGACAGCCAACGCCTATCGTGTTCATCTCCTATTTGCTTGCTAATGACAAGCGCATAATTCGCCTGTTGATATTCGTTGAACGCGTCCGAGAACGATAGTGTCATCAATGCATGTCCGTGTCAGCTGTGATATATCACGCCGGTCAACTTGTCAACAAGCACATCCCCTGCAGGTGTTGGCAACAAACATATCCCCTGTAGGTGTCAGCAAGATCGCGGGTTCTCATCTTCTTGCTTCCGTTTTAGACTTGTACAGTTTTGTTCACTCCACGTTGCTTCAGTTCACTATGCTGTTTATATGCATAGTTAGCTGTAGACAGAGATGGGTATTCGTGTACAATTAGTATTCGCGTAGTAACTTCAGCGTGGCTGAATTCTCTCAGGAAAAGTCGATAGGTGTCCGATTGAATATGTCTGTCGGGTGGGGGGTGAGTTGTGAGGTATGTAAGAACTTAAAATCTTTATGTTCTGGATATCTCCTTTCGCGCTGTTCTCGACCCAAAAGTTCGTTTGTATTCTGTTGACGCCGGACACTCCTGTCGTCGTTTTCCTTGTCTTGTCCTGTCTAGTTCACATGCCCACTAATTGTCACCGTGCTGTTATTCTTATTCTTCATCATTATCACCTTCTCTTCACCATCTCTCTTTTTGCTCTTCGTCTCTTCTTCTCTTCTTCTCCTTCTTATTGTTGTTGTTCTTCTTCTTAGTCTTGTTCTTTTTTATTTGCTCTTGTTTTTATCGTTGCTGTTTTGTTGTTGTTGTTCATCTTCGTTATCATCTTTTCTTGTTGCTCTTCTTATTCTTCTTGTTTTGATGTTCTTCTTCTTCTTGTGCTCTTCCACTGGTGTCCGCTGTGGGAAGGAGACGACATAATTCGTTCCCCTCCCTCCCTCCCTCCCTCCCTCCCTTCCTCTTTAGAAAAAGACTGCATAATTTTATTTCTTGTGTTTATGTGCAACCTGTGTTCTGTCTAATTCACATTGACCACAGGCAAATCAGCTGTACACTGTATCGAATCTGACGCTTAGGAGATAAATGTACTATTACCCTGGATGCTTTGCGCAGAACCGAAATGAACCTATCTCCAAGCAGGTCAATGTATAGACTTGTGTTATACAGTGGCGCCGTCTTGTTGCAGGGATGAACATCAACCTAGCGTTGAAGGGTCTGCAGTCGCTCGGTCAGTTCATCCGTCTGGCGGCGTCAGCGCAGGGGGAGAAGGCGATCGTCAACGCGCTCCTCTTCAAGTTCAACCACGCCCGGACCAACGTCGACGAGTACCTGCGTTCGGGTCTACGCGAGACCATGTACACGTGACGACAGCGGACTAATATATTTCGTTTCACTATAAATATATCACGATCACCACTGACGGGTTTTGCGTGCTCCCTGTGTCTGTCCAGACTAATAATGTCACGTACACTAAACATGTTGCAAAGACAAGGCGACGGTTTGTTTGAGCAACCCAGGCTGTGTTATGTAACAAGTGGAAACATTATGTTGACAATCATAATTATATAACACATTTACATTAACATATCCGTACTTTTACAATAGAATTTCGTCAATCTGATCAATATGGCATCGCAAATGCAACTGACATCATGGTACGCCATCATCATTAATATAATTACGAAAACATTTTTGGTAAACAGCTGATGAGATGAAAGAGGACATTCAAATTACAGCGCACGAAGCCTAATCGATGTCGAAGATAATCCGCGAGTGGGCTAGTAGTTGCTCCGTCTCAGTCATCTAGCTGTTTGAAAAAGTAAATGCCATCTGTGGTGCGGATACAAGATCAACGAAAATACGTAATTTCATAGTTTTCGTGAATAAATTTACAGCTGATCGTACAAGTAGTTGGACCATTCTGATACAGAGTTACGTCGAAAGTAACAACAACGTCTCAGTCATCTTGCTGTTTGACGCGTTACAGAGTAACAACATCCGTGGACTGGATGCAAGATCAGCTGAAATACGTCATTTTTAGTTTTCGTGAAGAAACTGGTCTATTCTGGTACTGATTTACGTCGAAAGAAAACAACCGGAACAGACTGATGTTGCCATAGCGACAGTGGCAAGGGCAACCCTATTTATGAGCCTATTTAGGTCACAAGAAATAATTCTATTCACTACCCATTATGGCGTGCAACAGTTAATTAGACAGTATATCGCATCAATCGTTTAATAGACTTATATTTATTATTACAACAAGCACATTTTGTTGAGTAGTTGTGTGTTTCTAAAACGTTAATGAGAAGATCAAAATAGATGTAGCCGATACAACTTCTTCAGACAAGTAACCAATCAAATTGATATTTTTGTATTTATGATCATATATTGTATTGTTCATATATATATATATATATATATGTATATATATATATATATATATATATATATATATATAATGATCATTGTATTGTTCCGGAGACCCGATACAACTTCTACAGGCAAACGAAATCACAAATCAAATTGATAGTTTTATTATTTAAAATCATATATATATACATACACACATGCATATATATGTATATATATATATACATATATATATATATATATATATATATATATACACAGTTCCTGTGCCTGCTTTGTGGAGTTGTATCTTTTTTGTAAATATATTACCGTCTTTCCTTTAAGCATATACAGTTATATTCCTCTTATTTTTTACACTTTGATGTTGCAGAACGTTTTCTCTCCTATGGTGATCAGCTCTGTGGTATCTTTAACTTGATTCACCGATATTTTACAGCATGTCTCATCATTAAATATTTAAACTGTTCTTTTTGTTATCCTTCTACCTCCGGGTGGTACCATTCTTTCAGTGACATCCATTCATTACGCAATTTTCTTTACAATGGTCTTTGTCTGCATTATGCTGTGTAATGTAAAAATGCTACTTCTATCTAGCCATCTGTATATGATTACGCACTCACCCATTGTCAAACAACGTTCAGGCGGTCAGCGAATCTTTCATTTCTGTCATTGTTCCTTCATACTGGTTTCAGTATAAATCTAGACTACTAATGCCATTTAACCACGAGATAAACGCAGATGCCAGACAACGCAAGAAACAGGATGCTGGCGATTTGCGGTGCATTTCCAAAGTAAGTATTTGCTAAGGGAAACAAAAAAACATCGACGCAGTGAAATTGATTGCGATGCAAACGACGCGACCTGATATTAGCAGTTGACGGCTGAATTACGTTTTTGTAGGCAGCATGTAGGCCTATCAGATAACCGGATAATGCACTGGTAATATTAATTCAGTTTTCAGAACGTCGCGTATGAACATCAGTAGTAGCAAAAATAGTTAAGCGAGCGAAAAATGAACAACTCAGAACACGTCCAAAACATGAAATTCTACGGTCGCTAGCATCCTCACGGCTCGTCCTGTCCCGACGATCTTGTTATGACTTGAAAGGATGCACTTTTGTTATTCTAGCGTCATCTAGATTTCCCGGTAACCGTTTAAAGAACACCGATAAACGGACCTACAATCACGCCGTTTTCGGTGTTCTATGCGGTTCCGAACGCTGTTGGCGGCGGGTACTCAGTATAATGTTGTTATACTTACCTTACACAAATTGGTCACTCACATAAATTGGACATACCGGAAATCACGTTTAGATCTCGCCGCTAGAGGCATCACTAGGCTATTTGAATACAACGGGGAACGCGAGAGTTAGCAATGTAAACAGGAGGTCAAAACCGCAAACATTTAAAGAAATGACGTTTAATCAAGTATGTGATTATACATTCAGAAATATAATACAACATATAAACCATGCATGATGTGTATACGCGTATAACAGCGTCGTTCTATGCTTACGTGATAATAATTCGTTAATCGGCTGGTGCGCTTTATCGTATTAAGCCACGTGATAAAACATTACCTTTTATGGAATATCTATGGTACGCCTGTCTTGTCATAAAGACTGAAGTAATAGTAACGAGTTGCTAAACATGTGAAATAAGTGTAATATATTAATATTATTTACGCACTACCAAATATAGCGCAGGTGTTTAACGATGTATGTAAAGTATGTATATCAGGGCTGTCTTGTTAAAAAGGTGGAATAATGGGAACAATGTGTGAAATTAATGTATTAAAAAAATTGCCAAACTTGTTTATACATTACAAACATAATTTTTATCGTCATTATAAAATTTATTTAGTGGTAAATATTGAACATATCTATAAACCATGCTAATGCAGTACATTTTATGCAACGGCATAATAAAGTTTTAGGTTATTTGACAGTATATTAACATTAAAAATACATTGAGCATTAAACAATTGTGTAATCAGAATGCAAGTTGTTGGTTCAAAGGTATGATGATGCTCCTGTAGTTATGTTATGAATATAAAGTTAGTGATTGTTTCCTTAAGAAGTTGAAGACAGACATATTGTGAACCTTCAATTAGTTACATGTAGAATATACTGTCTGCAATATAGCATTAAAACATTTTCACTCAGAAATGTGAAACAACAACTTTTGTATGAGTTACACTTGGCAGGCACTCACTTGATTTATTATATTGTCAAGAAAGAAATGTTACGCTCCTTACTGAATAGCAGATATAAAACCAATATAAAATATAGATCATAATCAGGGTGGTGCCATTGTATTGAATTGATACAGAAGGTGTCCATTATACAATGATAATGTGTACATTCATGTAACGACAAGGGCCCTTTTTAATTTTAATTTACTATCACCTTTTCATTGTAATAATTTCTCAATGCTGTAGCACCCACCACCCACAGAACCATCCCCATATGAATACTCCCAAGATATCATATCAACATGCAGCTTATTGTGGAACATTTTGCTGCCTTGTTTATGCAGGTCATTCATGAAACTACTTTTGGTACTGATTGAGGATGAACACTCCATATTTAGTCCCAACATTACAATGATGTCCAATTTTTTTCTTAAAACATTTATTTCTTTACAGGAGATTGAACTGTTGTGTCTGGAACCGCTTGTGCTGCAAGTAATATAGCGTACTGGGCCGACATTTTTGCTCAGGACCCCGGACATGACTCGGCAGCCCTGCGACATGCTGCGTACAGACAGTTTATCCTATGGCGGAATGGCCGACTGGGGGCAAACATCCGTCGTGTCATCCCCAGTTGTGTGGTCAGCCACATTAGGGATCGATTCCCCAGTGCAAATGGGGTTTACACTGGCTTCCAGGTCAGTCGGCTAGCTTGACTGACCAGACGCCTTTGTAGACCGGAGGTTTCTTGACATCCGAGAGCGGTGACGCGTCACTAGTTCGGCAGTTGGTGGTGGAGCAGTGGGTGCCAGATTCCGACTGATTCGACGGGGATCTTCTGCCATCAATTCGCAACGTCTTAACACCGATTCAGCAACGACCATTCTCCGACGAACTGCATCCGTCTGCATGTCAATTATGTAGCTGTATGATATGGGTGTCTTCAGGGGAACAGCATACCAGCTTCCTGATTTTTTGCTATACATCCGCTTGTACCTAAAATTCAGACAAAGAAAATAAATTTATGAGTAATAATTGTTTTTATAAATGTTATGAAATGTTATTAAAAACTAAATTATACATGGCTTTCTTTTATGTGCTCCGTGTCGTTGCCACGTCTGTTAAAGGTTTTGGCGCTCATGGCCCCTAAAATTAGTTTGTATTTTGTGCCTGTACGCTAATTGTGATCAGACTGTTTCTTAGACTGTTACACTGGTCTAAGGATGTCTTCATTACTTTACGTTTCAGGTCACGTTTCTCTCAGAATTCTTCTTTACAACCAAATTTCAATGGCTTGTATGTCTTTTGTGATACTGGTATTTTTTATCCAATTTCAGTAATGTTTATAAATGTGTAATTTCTATCAGTTTCAATGTAAATACATCAGTTCTCCTGCTCCGTTACGGCGGTAGAGTCGGTCTTTGTGTTGCTGGTAATCGATGGCAGCCAGCTGCGTTCTTGCAATGTACACTGGATAGCTGTGTGGTACAAAATATGCATGTGAAATAACAATGGTACTGGAAGGAATCCTGTCCAAATTTTGCAACAACTTGTTTATGCACTGACTGCAGCATTACACATATTGTTTAGTTTACATTATGTATTACAATGATTTTTTATTTAATTTTCATTTTGTATCATATTTCTACATTATCATTTTTCATTGGTTTATATATTACAAGTTATTTACATGACAGTTTTATTTTGTATGATAATACAGGTTGTAATATGTTATAAACAACACTTGGGTGTAGTAATTGTACCTGTAAATATGTTCGCCTATCTAACTGTCTAGTCATTATTTGTTAAGTTTTACACAGACATGGTAAAAACTATTGTACTGGTGTATTTTTTAACAAAGAATCATAATAGAAATAAAAAAATGTTGACTTGTTTATTATAATTTGTTCAAGTGAACACATTCATATGTACTAAAATTTTAATCGGTTTACATTGTCTATGAGCACTATTTTTTAAAACTGTTATGTTTTACAGTGCAGTGATTGTACGTGTAATTGTTACTTATCATTACTGTCTAGTCATTCGCATCATCGCATTGTTTCAATAAAATATTATTGAGTTAATACAATTGGACACCTTTTTCTTCACATTGTTAAAACATGAATATGCAGTTTCATGAAGACACCAATTGCTACAAAATTCTCATGTACACAAAATAATAACATGTTTGTCCACTGATTTTAAATGTGATTTTGATAAAAGCTTTGAGAGACTAATTATAATGTGTACCACAAAAATGGTTTACCTGAATGAGAACAGCTTTGCAGCATACATCAAGATGTGGTGATGAAACACCTCTAGTTCACCAATGTGCCAGAAAATATGAAACGTATTAATAGTCCGCACAGTTTGTTTCTTATACTAAATAATTATAATGTATCTAAAATTCAATAAGTGACCACCTGCCAACCATGACCAATGACCACATAAACTGGTCGTATGACCATTATCTGTGTTATGCAGAACCACAGCATACTGACAGCCAAATGTTTATGGAATGATAATGGCCAAGCTTTTCTTCAAAAAAAGATGACTAAAGAATATTTTCTTAAATCAATATGTTGTGGAAGCTGTAAAGAAATTGTTGTATTTGTACTTACTAAACATTTATTACAATTATTTTGTTTTAATTTTACAAAGTGCAAAATTCTTACTGTTGAAATACCAACCTGAATTTCACGTAGTGGTGGACATTCTTTAAGAATCTCAGGTTGAGTACCACCTCAATCAAGGCTTTGTGAGCTGGCGAGCCTTCCACCAGCCAGGCCTTGCCATGGTCTGCCCCCAGCGGACCATGTGAGCACTGGCCAGCTGATACACCACCGCCAACTTGCCAGTCGTGCTTGTTGACAGTGTGATGAATTATTCCTCGCCATTCCGCCTACAACAGATCATTTTCACGTTAGAAAAAATAATTTCACAATACATAGTCAATACAATAAATCAACTAAATATATTAACCAACTTATCCAATACTTTTTAATTATAAAATGTCCAATTCATAATCATATCACATCATGCCGTAAATATTTATGTTAACACGCCAACTTTTTAAGATTTGTAAATCTCCTTCGATGTGTGGACGTCCACATTCCTGTAACAACATTCATTCGTTCATACCTTTTGTGACAACAGAACAAATTATACTGCATTAAAACATGTTTCAGTTTCTTTTTATAAAGATTTTTACAAGTGTGCTTAATATGGGTTATTGTGACAAGCAAACAAAGCAGGTTTTTTAATAACAATTACCTTGAATTGCTCCTCTGAGCCTTCTGCAATTTCAGCACAGTGCCAGAAATGGGTGACTACATCTTTGCACCATGGCCCCAAAGCTTTGTTCTCACGCTTATTTGACACCTGGCACAAAAAAGAACACATGTTTGGGTCACAAAGTGTTTTATGGTATGTAATTTATTTTAATATCCACACACACACACATGTATATATATTATACACACCGATGCACCCATTATGTCAAAATGTATTATTACTATAGTTGTCATTGATTTTTACCCGCACAAACTACAGTATGGCATCTTCCATCAATACAGTGCAACCCCAATTAACCAATAAACCTTGAAGTTCACACTTTATTTCACAAATATATTTTCAGATGTATACATACAAAAATATATATGCATGATTTGATTATTTTGAGTATTTCATAAGAATTCAATAACTTGTGACATGATGTGTGATCATGTTCCATTTTATGACATATTCATATGTAACTATAAACATAATGTACACAAAACATAATTATTAGTTTAATCTGCTCCTTACATAATGTATACTGAAATCATGCATGATTCACTAAGAAATGTACCTCTGACAGTTTTTCCCCAAGTTCTTCGCTGCATGCCAGATATCCCACTGATGCAGTATCTGTGGGTACTCATCACCTGAAATACAGTTATAACATAAGTTTGTTTGCTTCCTAGAAGTCTAAACGTGTATAATCAGTGGTACAACATTGAAATATTGGCTGAACTGTAAATAAAATAAGAATTTATTTACACAAAGACAGGCAGAACACACATCGACACATACATATGTACATACATATAATTATGTCACTGTGTACAGTAAAAACAAGCCAATTCAGAATGTGCTTCTAATTCACAAAAAGTGTATCTCAAGTATACTATCATCACATTGTTGGATAAAACATATTTACCAGAAAAACATTTAAAATGGATATTCCTTTTTAAATCTTCAACATGCAATTGATTATTGCATTCCATGTTTGTGACATTCCACCTTCCCGACAAGTGTAATGATTCACGTAGGAAGGCAGCGATTTGTGTGTGGGCGTCTGTGACGAGCTCTGTGATGTGCACACTGCCTGCCAGCAGTGTGAGGCTTCTCTCAAGCCCAACCTTCTCCATGTTTGGGGATCTCAGCTTCACTTCTCTCTTATCGACCACTACCGTCGACACAATACTGCCCGACTCACTGTCCATCAATGAGTATGAACAGTATTGTGCACTGTGGCCCGGGCTGTCATTTCGTCCATCTCCTAACAAAATTAAGTAAAGGTAAGTTCTTATACAGCGCAGTATACAGTCCTCAGGACTGTTCAAGGCGCATTATACTTTTCTCCCTGGCAAACCTGTTCAATCGAACATCATCTCGACTAGTCTGAGAAACATTCAGCTACACTGCAATTAATGCACAAAGACTATTCGTACACAAATATCAACCACTGTTTATAGGCAGATGCTCATTCATACAGCTGAGTGAACTGGAGCAACATAGAATGAATGAACTTGCCCAATGTTAAATACGGCAGCCCAGGATTCGAACCCGGGTTCTCCCGGTTGAGAGTCCGAAGCTCTAGCTTTTGAGTCATTGTGCTACACATAAAAAGATTCGTGAAGGAGTTGATTTTGCTATACACTGGTTATGAATAATCAGTACCTACAGTTTATCAATATAGCCACCAATTACCTGCGAGGATTAGCGCTTTGCCCTGTAGTTGCTGGATGGTAGTCGTCCACAGTTTTTCCCAGTACTCCATCACAGCAGGCACTATGTATAAAGACTGTATTCGGTCAAACTGTACAGCGCTGACCATCCCCAGGCACATGAATCTGAACAGCAGCACCACTTTAGTGTAGTTATTTCCTGACAACAGGATGTTTGTTGCCAGGAGAAAGTCACCAGCATAGACTCCACGCTTCCGAATGGTGGGCTGCGAACCCCACCTATGGCCTATGTGTTGCCTTGGGCATGTCTGAAAGCATACTTCTGCATGAGATGATGCATTATGGTGTGTCAAGCCAAAAAATGTTACTTATATCAGACGTAGCTATTTACATTATGAACAACATAACAGTGTGTTGTTCATCAGGCACATGTTGATTGATAAACTTTTGCATAATAAACGTTAATATAACTATAATTTGCATCATATGTATTTTTCATAATATATAAATAAACTAACAATATACAACCAAACATATTAACATATATACATGCTTTACTGATTAAGCTGTTTACATTTGCATATGCAAAACCATTCTTCTCTTACTTTTCCCGTCATCTGGGGTCGTCGGTATGGATGGTAATTTTCTTTCTCCATGTCACCCTGTCCATCATCACATCTGCACTCAGACCCACGATTTTCATGTCTCTTCTGCATGTGTCTTTCCATCTGATCTTCGGTCTTCCTCTCCTTCTTCTTCCTGGTATCTCTGCATTTAGCACTCTTCTCACTATGTGCTCCTCTTCCCTTCTTATCACATGCCCATACCATTTCAGTTGTTTCTCAGTTATCTTTTTGGATGATTGTGTCACTCTCGTTGCTCCTCTAATATATTCGTTTCGGATCTTATCTTTCTTTGTTACTCCACACATCCACCTCAGCATCCTCATCTCATTTGTCTCTATCCTTGCTTCTTGTCCTTTCGTAGTTCCCCAGGTCTCTGCACCGTACACCATTGCTGGCCTGACTACTGTTTTATGGATCTTCCCCTTCAACTTCACTGGCATCCTCCTGTCTCACAACACTCCACTGCATTTCTTCCAATTTCTCCAAGCTGCACTCACTCTCTGTTTGATCCCCGTTTCCATGCCTCCTTTCTCTTCCACGACTGACCCTACCTATTTGAAGTGTGTCACTTTCTCCAGCTCGTCTCCCAGTATCTTTACAGTTGGTATGTCTATCTCCTCATTCTGTTCGAACCTGAAGTACATTAATAGGGTTTTCGATCGACTAGCCCTCATTCCTCTCTCTTCCAGTGCCTTCCTCCACGTCTCCAGGTACTCTGTCATGTCTACCTCCTTTCCTCCACACAGCACAATGTCATCTGCGAACATCAATGATTCTGGTGCATCTTTTCTCACCTTCTCCGTCAAGACGTCCATCAATATGAGGAACAGGAATGGACTCAATGCAGATCCTTTGTGCAACCCAACCTCTACGCCAAAGGTGCTGCTTTCACAAGCCACACTGCGTAACTTTGTCTCACACCCCCGGTACATATCCTGTATCAGTCTGATGTACTTTTCCGGTACATTCCTTTCTCTCGCACATCTCCATATCTCCTCCCTTGGTAGCCGATCACAGGCTGCGAAATAAGGCCGGTCCGATCGTCCCGGACGAGTAGTTTCGGTGCTCGGACTAGTCCAGTTTTAGAAGAGCAGTCCCGTCGGACTAGCTGTAGTGACGTGAAAGAATGTATACTGTGTGTGTGAAAGTGAAGTGGTGTGATGAAATAAAGCAAAACAATAAGATCACATTTTGTCACTCGGCTCAATTTTGCGTCTGACCGTCTCATCCGGTACCGGATTACGGGGCTTGAAAATGGCCGCTGTTTACATCAGTAAGTGGTGCCTCCTAGCGACCATGAGTGTGGAACCACATGATCAAAATACTCGGTTTGCAGACAGCATCGCGTTCTATCATATTATCGTTCGCAGGGGCGAATCGGTGATTATTTTACCAATCTAACAAACTCCAACAAAGGCACTGGAACACATGTCAGCACATACAAGGGAAAATCTAGCACAAAGTTGAGGCCAAAATCGTCGTCTAAGACTAAAGCGAATGACGCAACATCAGCAACCGACATTGTCATCGCCGGTCATTCTACATCGAAATCATCCGACATTGCCAGTCCTTCTAACTCGACAACGTCCGACATTGGGGTCATTGCTGGTCCTTCTGCATCGGCATCGTTCGACACTGTAGTCATCGCCGGTCCTTCAGCATCGACATCGTCCGACATTGCCGGTCATTCGACATCGACCGACATTGGAGTCATTGCTAGTTCTACACCCACTTCATCTGATACTTCCACTCCTACATCGTCCGACACTGTGGCTGCCTGTCCATCTACTGCTATCGTCTTGTCCAGCAGTGACTCTACCCATGAACGACATGAACAGATCCAAACTGCACCCATCTCATCTGATGACTTTGTACATGTACTGTCGCGGCATCACCTTGTTGCCAATGATGGTCCTGATCACGCGACCAGTCACTCTAACACCACCTGCGTGTCCCCAAGCGCCAGAAAACGAAAGTCAGAAGAAGACAATTCGAAACAGAGATACGAGGGAGTGATGCGAAAGCGGATGGTTTTGCAATCGTGGACAGAACAGTTTCCGTGGCTGTACAAAGACGAACAGGCAGATAAGATGTTTTGTGGGTGGTGTTTAAGCAACGGAACTCCACACCCACTTGCTGACAAGAAGAGTCCTTTGGTTCGGGCGTTGAAGGAAAGTACAAAAAGGACAGGTTGATGACGCATGACAGAAGCCTGGCTGACAAACGAATAGAGGCTGGGAGTAAGACACAAACAGGCCCAATGGATACAGTTGCGAAGATAACCAATGAAAAGACCAATGTCATAAAGCACCATTTCAACACAGCCTACCACGTTGCTAGATATAAATTGCCATTCCGTCATTATCAGCCTTTATGTGAGCAGCAAGAGAAGAATGGTGTGTGCATGGGTGGCTGCTATGAAAATGACAAGGCATGCAAAGTATTCATAGACAATATCAGTGAGACAGAGAGAGAAAGAGACAGAGAGGAGGTGGGAACGGCAAAGTGGGTATCTGCGATGGCTGATGGAAGCACTGACCACAGCATCACAGAACAAGAAAATGTTTACGTGAGATACGTAAATGAAGATGGTATTCTGAAGACCGAACTTGCGGACATTGTCCCTGTGAAGTCAGCAGATGCCACTGGCGTATTCGATGTCATAAAGAAGGGCCTGGACAACATTGGTGTGACACTGGGGAAATGTGTGTGCACAAACATGGATGGGGCATATGTCAATCAGGGCAAAAACAGTGGAGTGGCCAGGAAGATTGCTGACGCCATTCCACATAATGTTGTTAACATCTGGTGTGTGGCACACAAGCTGGAGTTGGCCATGCTTGATGCTATCAAGGTGTCAAGCAATGTCGTAGCTCTTGTAGAAGAGTGCGTTGATTTTGTGTACAGGTTCTACTATCGTTCCTCAAAAAGACGCCGAGACCTCAAGCAAATCGGCGACATTATTGAGGAAGATGTTGCCAACTTCAGTGCGCCGAAGGGCACTCGCTGGATGGCGAGCAGACAACGTTCATCCACAATTAAATGTCCATCAACTAGTTAGAAATGTTTGTCCACAATTAAATGTCCATCAACTTGTTAACAATGCTTGTCCATGATTAAATGTGCATCAACTAGTTAGAAATGTTTGTCCATGATTAAATGTCCATCAACTTGTTAGCAATGTGTCCATGATTAAATGTGCATCAACTAGTTAGAAATGTTTGTCCACAATTAAATGTCCATCAACTTGTTAGCAATGCTTGTCCATGATAAAATGTGCATCAACTAGTTAGAAATGTTTTTCCACAATTAAATGTCAATAAACTTGTTAGCAATGCTTGTCCATGATTAAATGTGCATCAACTAGTTAGAAATGTTTGTCCATGATTAAATGTCCATCAACTTGTTAGCAATGCTTGTCCATGATTAAATGTCCATCAACTTGTTAGAAATGTTTGTCCACAATTAAATGTCTATCAACTTGTTAGCAATGTGTCCATGATTAAATGTGCATCAACTAGTTAGAAATGTTTGTCCATGATTAAATGTCCATCAACTTGTTAGCAATGCTTGTCCATGATTAAATGTCCATCAACTTGTTAGAAATGTTTGTCCACAATTAAATGTCTATCAACTTGTTAGCAATGTGTCCATGATTAAATGTGCATCAACTAGTTAGAAATGTTTGTCCATGATTAAATGTGCATCAACTAGTTAGAAATGTTTGTCCATGATTAAATGTCCATCAACTTGTTAGCAATGCTTGTCCATGATTAAATGTGCATCAACTAGTTATAAATGTTTTTCCACAATTATGATTGAAGGTAATTGCAATTGTCTAAAACGCTAAGATGTAAATAATAATTAATCTAGCTATTAAGATGCAAATAATATGTTGAAGAAGTTGCGAAGATTTCGTTAGACAAAAAGATACTGTACAAAAACCTATGCTGAGACTAACTATAACAATATACATAAGAAAAGTATATTATAGTTGAACATTGTCAATAATTACATTAAATAGAAAATAATTCTGCAGATGCCATCTTCATAATATTCATACGCACACACACACGCACACGCACACGTACACTACAGATCTGATGTATTCGGGATGCAAACAAGTATTGTCTCTTTATATATATATATATATATATATGTATATATATAATTATATATGTATATATATATATATATACTGACAGCGACTCACCCTAAATTATATATATATATATATAGATATATATATATATACAGTGTATATATATATACACACGCTGATATATACGCTGACAGCGACCCATCCTTAGGCCGTGATTGACTCCGAGACAGCCGACACGTGATTGGATAACGCACTGCCGCGATTCTTCTCTCGGAACTCCTGCACTTGCTGGATCTTTGAGGATGTTGGTTGTAGGAAGCTGATCAAGACATCCTGAGCTGGTGGTTTTGATCTCGCTACTGTCACCAGAAATGCACGCTGAGCCGCGAAAGCGTCCTTCACAATGTCAACCTGCTTCTTCACGTCACCCCCAATCTGGTCGCTGAATGCGATGAAGTCGGCCAGAGGTCCATTGATGATCTGGTTGTAGGCCGTCACAAATACAGCCGTCACCACTGCGTCGGCGGCGCCACCGTTGCCACCTCCACCTGCCGCGACACTCTCCAGCCTCAACGTTACTTTCTCGAGACGCGTCACCAACTTCGACAGATTGGCGGTCGTGTCAGCGTTGATGTCTTCCGCAAGTATGACGTCACGTATGTCTGCCGATTCCTTCTTCGAACTCTCGTACCCCACTGCTGCCGGAGTTGTTTGATGCTCGCAGCGCCAATCGCAGATCTACGAGTCCGAAGGGCCGACGGGACTGCGGGTCTCAGGGGACGGGCGATTATGGCGGCAGCAATTCAGACTGGTGCCTATTGTGTTGTAGGGGTATTTATAGGGCGGGTGTGTATTGTTTGTGTATGATGCGGTCATACCGTGAATGCGCACTGTATACAGTAAATCTTGAATATTTGCTCATATGCTCCGCACTACAGGTTTATTAGCAATCTTACATTAACCTAGGCCGTGAAACAAGGTCCACCTGGTCATATACATTGGGTCGAGCGTAGTTCCGATGTAACGGGCCGAGTGTAGGCCCGTGAGAGATGTAGGCCGACTCGACAACTTGACATGACTCTTTGACCTACGACCTCACGTTTGACCATCAAGTTTACTACTGGACCGGAAGTAGTTAGTTTCTGTCTTTTTCTTCACGATTATTAAATCTTTCTTGTAAATAACTGTACAGGTTAGTGACACTATGCTTATTCTGCGCATTCTAACAATTCGAATAATAAACATGAAGTATTATTAACACAAATCACTTAACAAACGACGCCGAGTTTTGACACGGTCTTAGTGGGCGCCTACTTCTGACAAGGTCCTAATGAGCGCCTACTTCTGACACGGTCCTAGTGGGCGCGTACGTCTAGCCAGGTCCTAATTGGCGCCTACTTCTGACACGTTATTAGTGGGCCCTACTTCTGGCACGGTCTTAGTGGGCGGCTACGTCTGGCACGGTCTTAGTTGACGCCTACCTCTGGCACGTTATTAGTGGGCGCCTACTTCTGGTACGGTCTTAGTGGGCGTTTACTTCTGGCACGGTCCTGTTAGACGCCTACTTCTGATATGGTCTTAGTGGGTGTCTACATGGGCGCTTACTTCGGAACGTTACATCTGGCACGCCAAAAACTATTTTTACATGCTCTGAATTTCAAAATATTACCGTAAGATGTCTTACCGTCGCTCTCCAGGGGACGCTCCACCCCTGACTTGTGAGGATGTCTGTCAGGGGTAGCGTCGTTAACTACCACCCCTGACTTCAGAGGATGTCTGTCAGGGGTAGTGTAGTCAACTACCACCCGTGGCTTGTGAGGATATTTTCCAGGGGTAGAGTAGTCAACTACCACCCCTGACTTGGGAGGATGTCTGTCAGAGGTAGTCAACTACCACCCACCCCTGACTTGTGAGGATGTCTGCCAGGGGTAGTCAACTACCACCCACCCCTGACTTGTGAGGATGTCTGCCAGGGGTAGTCAACTACCACCCACCCCTGACTTGTGAGGATGTCTGCCAGGGGTAGTCAACTACCACCCACACCTGACTTGTGAGGATGTCTGCCAGGGGTAGTCAACTACCACCCACCCCTGACTTGTGAGGATGTCTGTCAGAGGTAGTCAACTACCACCCACCCCTGACTTGTGAAGATGTCTGTCAGAGGTAGTCAACTACCACCCACCCCTGACTTGTGATGATGTCTGCCAGGGGTAGTGTAGGATATTGTAGTCATCTACCACCCCTGACTTGCGATGGTGGCGGCGTCATTCTGGGTGTGTGCGATTGTACGTGTGTGTTAAGTGGAGACGTCTGTCGGATCTTCGTGATTGGACGCGTCTTTACCGCGGTGTTTCACGGTGTCTCCACCTTGTGGTCTCTGATTTACTCGGCACATTTGTTCTGCAGTATGACCTACCAATGCCGCCTCAGAGTAAACGAATCTACATATCTACACCCAAACATTAGGGCAATCCGGCCATATCTCCTCCCACGTCAACTCGCATCTTGCTACGTTCATTCGTTTTAACGGACCATTGGCGTTTGATTTACTGATTGGCGATGCGTTAGAAAACGAACCACAAAGGTAGCTATTTGAAGTGATTACTGTTACGTGTTTGCTGCTGGTGGCGATCCACTATCAAGACGACGACGCTGTGATTACCTTCTACGTGTTTGCTGCTGTGGCAATCCACTCTCAAGACGACGACGCTGTGATTACCTTCTATCTGTTTGCTGCTGGTGGTGATCCACTCTCAAGACGACGACGCTGTGATTACCTTCTACCTGTTTGCTGCGGGTGGTGATCCACTCTCAAGACGACGACGCTGTGATTACCTTCTACCTGTTTGCTGCTGGTGGTGATCCACTCTCAAGACGACGACGCTGTGATTACCTTCTACCTGTTTGCTGCTGGTGGTGATCCACTCTCAAGACGACGACGCTGTGACTACCTTCTACCTGTTTGCTGCTGGTGGTGATCCACTCTCAAGACGACGACGCTGTGATTACCTTCTACCTGTTTGCTGCTGGTGGTGATCCACTCTCAAGACGGCGACGCTGTGGCTTTACGTTCGCTGTAACAGGAAATATTGATCATTTAACAAGATTTAACTCAATCATGCCGTAATTGGCGACTGCAGAAATTGCCTGGTTAGCGGAAACATGTTTAATATGTAAAGTATGTGATGTTGACAAGTGCTTTGCTTGTTATGTTGCTGCATTAAAGGGCGTAAGTTGGTATGTGATTTTCTTAGTTAAAATAAGTGCTTTACACAACTGGACAGGTAGGCCAGAGTTATTATGCAACAGTGTATGGCAATGCTATGTAAGGGTCCGAGCGCGTGTGCCTGCTTGCGTGCGCGTGCATGTATGTGCGTGCGTGCGTGTATGTGTGTGAGTGTGTGTTTGTGTGTGTGTTTGTGTGTGTGTGTGTGTGTGTGTGTGTATATATGTGTGTGTGTGTGTGTGTGTGTGTGTGTGTGTGTGTGTGTGTGTGTGTGTGTGTGTGTGTGTGTGTGTGTGTGTGTGTATGTTTGTATGTGGAACATTCTGTTCACCAACCACCACCACATAAATTCATCCGGCGCTGACAATATTTTGTCGATCTGCTGAACCAACGTTGGTGACTTTGTGAAGTCGAAGACTGCCGCGTCCGTGTTGGTTAATATTGGTTAACTGGTCTACTACATAATTATTCTAATAAAAGGTAGTGATACTCGAATATACTATTTATTAAATTCATCAAATGTGATCCATGGGTGGAAGCAAATTGACCGTCGGTAAAACTGAACAAGGTTTTCCTACGAGAACGGCAGAGCTAGATCGGTGCAGATGACGCAGTTAACGGACACATTATGCTTCTAATTGTCTGGAAAACAAATCACTTGTCCCGAACGGCGCGAACCGGACAACCGGACAAGCGCTTATTTCGAACGCTGAACATACATATATATATATATATATTCTTATATTTTTATGTGTCAATTACACGGAGTAAGTATGTACAATTACTGGGGTACTGTATGTAAGCCACTCGTAAAGAAGAGTGTTGAAGAAAAATCTGCATGATGCTTGTGAAAACTATCATTCACCTCCATGCGGATCAATGCAGCTTTAAGCCTTTCGAGTCTCAATAAAAGAGCAACGATAAGAAAACAACTCCCACCACTTGCGATAGTGTCTCACGTAACAAAAGATAATAATTACACAATAATTGTAAGAAAGTAATTTTACATCGCGAAAGATACCAGCGAAATGTGTTCTACGTAATCCATTTATATTCTACGTTATCGATTACATTTTACGATATTGATCCTTTGCACTCGGAGGGGCAGGCAATTGTTGGCAGGTAACAAGTCTGCTAGTCTTCACTTCAATTTGAACACCAACGTGGTTCATTATAAGTGGAAATTATGTTTGTAAGTTCTCAATGTCAACGAAAATTAGCTCAGAAGGGCACAATACCATTATGTGTTTGTCAGGCAGTTAGAGATAAATGAAGACTTATTTTGGCTTCCGTCTCCTAGCAGAACGACGTCTGAATCTGGCATGAAAACGTCGTCGTCTGAGGATAGTGACACTTTCTTCCCACGCGGTAACGTAGAACACGGATAACGTAAAACACGACCATTTGGTATTTTCGACCCCTCTGATGTCAAATTAGGTCTGTATGGCCAGTAGTGCCCTTGTTTAACAGAAGAAGCACAAAGAAGCTTGTTTAACAAAAGAATATTTGCTTGTTAAAACTGGTCTTTAAGAGTTAAAGACGCAGTGAGTATAAAGTATAAACTATGAAATATAAAGAAAATAGTGTGCACGTGCAGGGTTTTAGGGCTTTGGCAAACAACACAAACAAGCAGATGATAGGAAATATAATGATGTTATTTTCGGTTCTGGGCCGACTCGGAACCTCTGGGTATTTGAAAAAGACAGGGGTGTCAATGTCCCGATAATGACACACCCGATGATTGGCCCGTTAGTTCAGAGGGGGAAGATAGATGGGTAGGATGATAAACGAAATGGTGTTTTAATCTAAGACTGCTAGTTTAATGTAATCAATATCTGTTTAGTTCATATATTAAATTTTGAAGAAATGCGGTGTTATTTGAGTTGTGTTTGGGGGGATTTGGGTTACGCGCGCTTTTAGTGCTTATTATTTACATCCGCGCCATCTTGATCTATATTCGGAACCGGTTGCCAAGCAAGCTAATTTGGCTAAACGTAATTTAGGGGAGTTTGATTGGAAGTGTTATTACAGGATTATATTATAATAGTGATACTATTGAACATCTGTAAGTTTGAATTTGAAAACGCTTTTAAAATTCGTATTGTTAACGGTAAACACTAGAACCAGTAAAATATACAACTGCACCTGACGCATGCGCGCGCACACACATACACACACACACACACACACACACCAGTTTGCTCACTTGGCTATTAATAAATGAATACGTCACAACGTATCAATAGAAACTGACATAAATGTATAGCGTGCAGCAGTTAAAAAACATCCTTAAAAACCTACCGAGTGGGCGGAGCTTAACATGTAAACATTTAGTGCGCATGACCAGCTAGAGCCTGCCAACTTCCTCTAAAGCGATAACGTTTATGGGTCTCTCTTGATTTCATTGATCGTTTCGTCTACAATTACGAGAACTCTGTTACCACCACAGTTCCGCCGTTAACAGCCGAGTGGCACTGGACCATATTAGTAAACCGTCATTCGTCCAATATGTCAAACATAATCGGGTACTGAAGACAGAGTCAGTGGAGCGTAACGACAAAAAAATCGCCAGGTTGTGAGTCACCCGTTTATATATGTCGATAATGCACTGGGTAGTTATGATGAATTTACAGATGTTGTAGACTTATACCTTACTTTTATCGTCGAACAACGATAAAATTATACGTGGAGACGGAAGATTTGCTAAAAGATGAGATACATGTTTTACGCATGCCTGACTAGCTTCGATGTGATTAGGGTTTGCTAAACGAGGTAACGCCTGTAGACTTCGCTCATTTATCGTTTCGTCTACAACGACGAGAACACAGTTATCACCCCGGTTCCGTCTTTGACAGGTGAACAACACAGGATCATATTACTACACCGTCATTCTTCCGATATGTCATAAATAATCGTGTACTGAAAACATTGTCAGTGATCCGTGACGACATGAATGCCGCCAGGCTGTAAGCTACTGATATGTCGATAACATTGTCATTGTAATTGTGTCAGGACCAATGTCTATGTATAGCAGAACCGTATCTGAATCGATGGACGAATATATGGACAATCGAGGTTGGCGAACATATCACACGCATAGTGAACACCGGGGCACACAACATTGTATTTTGGCAAGTTTTCACCAACTGACAGCACGACGCAAGAAAACACGCATCGAACTGTCGGAAAGTGACAACAGTGCTGCCATTTTGCGAATCGACCTAACACACCGGATTGACGAGACCCTCACTGACAGGACTTATGAAACAAAACATACACGGACAATTCAGCACCTTCTTGTATCGTGGTCATCATTTTAACACTTATTACCATATACTTCTAATTTCAGGCTGACTGTATGGTATACATATCCTCAGAAACAAAGACATGTTTTGAATAAATTACTCTACGACAGCCAGCTGTTTCCTAAGATATGATTGATCAGTAAATAATATTACTGACGTACATTCACTGTTGCAATTTGAATGTGTGAATTCATGAAAAACATAATGATGTGATTTATGTAGCTGTTTAGTTTTCTTCAATTGCACAATCTGTCTTCTATTTTGTTAAATTATTCTAAGTGCATCATGGAATTACATATGTATTACATGTATTGAGAAGAAGAAAACAGCAACCCGTTGCTCAATACCCTCATTATAGAAACTATGACAGAGTCTGTATAAAATGTACCAACGAGTGTACTGTACCATAGCTTTCTATAATAAATTATTCATTCATTCAAACCGGCGCACCCACGAATGTCAGTTGTATTTTTGTGTTTTTTCCATGTTTGGTATGATGTCACCAAGAAGACTTTTGAATTTAGAAACGATGCGAAGGGAGGGTGCTGTTGAATAGTTTTTCACCGGAGCATCAGCACCACTCCGCCGTCGCGCTGTCGGATCCTGACATCGGAAGACAGGATTGGGGAAGTTATGTTGCAATTTTTTTCGCGGCGACGTTCATAATTTTTCAATCTATTTATATAATCTAGCTTGTGTGTACGGGTAGGTTAACATTTACCTCTTAGACGGCTTGAACACCAAGCGCCAAACTTTCAAGGATTAATCTACAATCCCTAGAAAATGACGTAAGACCGATCTATTTTTAAAATACCCCATATATGACAAGATTCTCAGCTTACATGGGGTAAATCAGTTGTTCAGAACGTCAAATGTAATGTGCATGTAATACGTAAAGCATAACATAACAACGCTCGCGCAACAAATTCTTCGGGAAAACGGCCCCTGCTTCATGGACTTGGCAGCGTGAACTGGCTCACTAATGTTTATGTCTATCTTCATGCCAATAGGATAGCAATATGAATATTATTTGATAATTCACCACTATCACGACTAGGGCCCATCGATGGATGTGAACTTAACCTTCGTCATTTTGAACAAACAAGTAGTTTCTGCGAGCGCGTTATGGTGTTTAAGTAACGATGCTGTGTGCTTTGTAACATTTCGTAAATATTGATATCACGACTGTCAACTACCAAGGCATCCCGTCAGGTGACGGGCATTTTTGTTAGTTGTCATAATTGTAATCATTTGTGCTGATGAAAGTTGATCACAACTCAATTTTATATATTATGGCACAGAGACAAACTTTAACTATATATCGTTGTGATTTCTTAAATGAATCGCTAATTGGTAGATCAGAGGTCAACAGCCCAAAAAAGCGAATGAACATGTAAACAAGCGCGTAGACCTCGGTGCCTCGCAGGAGATATTCTTAAATTGATCCAAAGTTCGTAGCAATATATAGATTCCAAAAGAATGAAATAAATATTAATCTATTTAGTATATAACAATCTTCGATATATTAATGTAATACTTTCCTGATTCAGTTTCAGACACGTGGTCTATCCAACAACACGATGTCGATCAAGTCGCTGTACCTGGTGTTTCTGTTTGGTTCTTGCGCGGGCTCTCAACCAACCGTAAACCACCGCACTGGTGATGACAACAACGACCGTCAGGTGGCGCTCATGGAGCAGACGCTCAGCGTGCTACAGTCGATGAACAGTCGACTGCAGACAATGGAAGGTCGACTACACGCATTGGAGAGTCGACAACAGTCGATGGAGATTCGCCAGAAGTCAATGGAAAATCGACAGAAGGCAATACAAAGGCAGGCGTACGAGGATGACGGAGGTAAAATAATCGATATTATTAATACGGTAACGTTCGATCAATGTAAGTGCATCCCCTCACAGGTGCCGAGTTCCACTCTTCTCTTTTTATGTTAATTCACTTCCTTGGACTATTCACCTCCTATCTACCAATTGGCAATGCATTTCGAAAAACACAACAATTCTTTATAGAGATTTACGTATGTGTTTTATAATATGCAAGGCTTTTTTATTAATATTATGTTCCTGACTTTTGTTCAGGATCCACCTCAATGCAAACATTTTCCTTTACGACGCCCTGTTTGTAGCCAGCTCATCAAAAAGTTATTCCAAACAAATTTGGCACTATTACATGTTAACGATATTATTATCATAATCATTGTCGTCAAGCATCATTCCGATAATTTTATGTTTAAAAGTTAAATATTGAAATAGTGGACATTGCATTTCATTGCGGGAGCTTTCAGCATTAGTGTTAATTTCAGAACGAAAGTAAGTGAATACTTGGCTTCAACAATAACACATCTCCACTATTTTACGATATTAATTAATTGCTGTTTTGTAATCTCTATAACATTATGTCGCCGGCATGATATCATATGGACATCTTTAGTATATTACATGTTAACTAAACTTGTGGATAGTCAGTTTATTCGGGTGAACATTTTTTTTAGCTGAAGAAGAAATATCTCTAGTCAATTCAGGTTAAGCACTACACTAAGAGCATGCATTCACCCTTAACTATTTTCCGGTGAGATATTTGTTAATGAAAGCGCAAATTTGGAACATTGCCTAAGTTACTTGTCCTTTTATGAATAAATTATAAAATTTTCATTTAAACAAATGCTATTTTGGGATATACATCCAGCATATTGTCTTTGTTACAACTGAAAGGGGGAAATCATAATTTATCGCAACTTTCGCCCTTTTTAACCGTGAAGGTGCCTTTTAAGGTATGCTGTCCCAACAGTCTGTAATTTTGTGGCACCTAATTTGTGCTTATGACAACACAAGTTATAGTGCACCTGACCCATTTCCACATGGACTGTAATCCCAGCTAGCTGGCTATTAATGAAAACTAAATTAGAACTTTCCTCTAAAAAAAATTGCCATTTTTAAGAACGTTTGGTTTTTACCTTTTGTTGATCAAAACTGTAGTTCGCGACGCTGCGTGTTTCTTATACGTATCGATCTAACCGGGGTACAGTGGTCCGGCCATGGCCGGTACGGCCGGAACGGTTCCTATGCCTATTCAACCGTCGGAAAATATGTGTGCATGCGTTCTATTTATTATGTTTTATGCAGATACCGCATGTCGTCAGATCGGCGATATTACAAGCAAATGCTACAAAATGGTTCATCAAAAGTTGACGTGGTCAGATAGTAGAGCTTACTGTCAGAATCTAGCTGATGACGCGGACCTCGTGTCAGTTGAAACGGAAGTGGAACACAAATTCTTGCTCAACATGATACGCGGTAATTATACACATTTTCCCTTTAATATGGTAATCGGTCTGCGGCTTGGCTTAGAACAAATATTGACAATTTTCATTGTCACTGTGTTACATCACCAATGGATAAATTTAGATTATATACCAAGTTCATCATACAATATAACAATATGTGTGTGTTTGTTGTGGGTGTGTGCTTGTGCTTGTGTGCTTGTGTGCATGTGTGTGTGTGGGTCGATCGTTCAACAGGGATGGAAGGTCTGTCTTTTAAATATCAAGGTTTTCGTAGATCAGCTTTGTGTATGTTTTCTCCTGGTTCCCTCTGCTTTTCTTGCCATTTGCGGGTGTCCACAAGATAAATATTGATACTGGTTCTTCTACGTTACGATAGCAATGGCCACCTGGTTGTAAACGCCTCCGCGGAATCCTGATTGTGAGTTTGTCTACATGGCCATGTAGTTTTTCATTTGTAAGCCTGTTGCTCCAGTGGACATTTAGGCATTTTCTGAACATTCTGGTGTAAATTCCGACGTCTTTTTTTCTTTCTAGTTCTTTTGTGAGTGTCCAGGTATCTGCTCAAAACAACAACATACTTTCAACGGTGACACTGAAGAGTGACAATTTAACGGTTTGCTTTTCCATACATGGTCTAGTTCGTCACACGCTTGCCAGGCTAGGGCAATGTGCTGGTGAAATTCTTTACTTGTACTGCGTATCCAATAATCTGGATACCGGAAATCGTCTACTTCCTGAAGTAAATATCAATACTGCTTAAATTCGTGCCTCTTAATTTGTTATCAAGTGGCTTCCCCTGGTGGATAGATCGTTAATTAAATATCTAAGCCAAAGTTCTTGAACTGGCGGATAGGTCACGAACTACAAACAGCGCCCCTGGCGGATACTTGGTGAACTAAAAATAAGTACTGCTTAAATTCGTGCCTCTCATTTTTCCTTGGCGAATAGGTGGCGAACTGTGTAACCAGAGCCATTGATATATAGAGTTTGGCCATTGAGGTTCCGATTTCTGATTGGTCGATGACTGTGGTCGCCATTTTCGGTCCAACGCATCCTCAGGGAAAACAGGACGCAATGCCGTGTTGTTCTGCTTGCGGATGCTCTAATCGTAGCGAAACTGGTATACGGTTATTCGGGTTTCCTTTCGATAAAAGCAGTTGGAAGCTATGTCTATGGGAAGCGAAATTGAAACGGGAAGGTTGGAGACCAAAGCCAAAGTTCAACACTGTGCGAAGTAGGTGGCGATATTCAAGGTTAATCATGTAATAGTAATGGTTCGCAATTTTGCCGTACGCAATAAGAAAAAGTGAAAGTGAAAGTAAGTGGTTGCTGAGAATACATTGTCAGTTGTGCCAGTAAGTCCTGCTCATGCTTGTCACAAAAAAAGTGACAAAAGGGCATTGCAAAAAATCAAATTCTCCATTATGATATGTTATGAAATCATAAGTTTAAGTAGTAATCCAATGTGTATTTTTGCACCACTAAAACGTTTGCCATTCATGTTAGGCACAGACACGCACATGCACACGCGCGCGCGCGCACACACACACACACACACACACAACCTCAATTTCGTCTGAGCTACCAAATAATTTCCATTATCCTTAGAGATAAT
>CM034537.1:55570513-55660513 GCA_020002185.1 Paraescarpia echinospica
AAAAGGTTCGAGAAACAAGTCAGAGAACTTTAGACCAGTGAGTTTAACATCAGTGATTTGCAAATTATTAGAAAGACTAATTAAAGATCACATGGTGGATTTTCTTGTTAAACATAACTTGATAAACCCATCTCAACATGGGTTTCTAAAAGCGAGGTCATGCTTAACAAATATGTTATGTTTTTTGGAAGATATCACTAAGTGGGTAGATGATGGATCACCAGTAGATATCATCTACTTAGATTTTCAAAAAGCTTTCGACAAAGTGCCACATCAGAGATTACTGCTTAAACTAAAAGCCCATGGCATAGGAAATGGTATAATTAACTGGATAGAAAAATGGCTGATTGACAGAAGACAACGGGTAGTTGTTGATGGGGAGGCTTCAAACTGGAAATCAGTTTTGAGTGGGGTTCCACAGGGATCAGTACTGGGACCTATATTATTCTTAATATATATAAACGATTTGGACGATGATATAGCTAGCAAGGTGTTGAAATTTGCAGATGATACAAAAGTGTTTAGAAGGATTAAAAGTGATGGGGATAGACAGCATTTACAAGATGATCTTGACAGGTTGATCAAATGGTCTGAAAAGTGGCAAATGTTCAATTTTGGGAAATGTAAATGCCTCCACACAGGACATGGGAACGAATATGTAGAATATACAATGGGGGGAACTGTACTAAGTATTACTGTAAAAGAAAAAGACTTAGGGCTGACAATTAGTGCTGACATGAAGGTTTCAGAGCAGTGTGGAATTGCAGCTTCAAAGGGAAATCAAATCCTTGGATTGATTAGGCGAAATATAGCATATAAAGAAAAAGAACTAATAATACCGCTGTACAAAACAATAGTTAGGCCTCATTTAGAATATTGTATACAAGCGTGGAGGCCATACCGCAAGAAGGACATAGATATGCTAGAAAGAGTACAGAGGAGAGCGACTAAAATGATACAAAAACTGAGGGATCTTAGTTATGAAAAACGCCTAAAAGAATGTGGTTTAACAACACTAGAGACCAGGAGATTGAGAGGAGATCAGATAGAAGTGTTTAAAATATTGAATGGTTATGAAAATACTGATAGAAATATGTTTTTTTCAGTTAAGAAAGATAGAAAGACTAGAGGACATGAAGTTACATTAGTAAAGGAGCAGTGTAGATTAGACGTGAGAAAGTTCTCATTTTCACAAAGGACTGTGAATGAATGGAACAGATTATCTGATGATTGTGTGGGTGCTAGTAGTGTGAATATGTTTAAAAATAAAATCGACACATACCTCAGAAGGGCTGGATATATGTAGATAAAAGGTTTGGACTCTCGATAAGCCAAAGGGCTTCCTTGTCCACCTGCCATCTAGAGTTAATTCTCTGGATGGCAATCTTGTTAAATCTTGTTAAATCTATCTTCTAACATGGGGAAACACATCCCTATCTTCTAACATTGGGAAACATCCCTATCTTTTAACATGGAGATATTTCTCTATCTTCTAACATGGGGAAACATCCCTATCTTCTAACATGGGGAAACATCCCTATCTTTTAACATGGGGAAACATCCCTATCTTCTAACATGGAGAAACATCCCTATCTTCTAACATGGGGAATCATCCCTACCTTTTAACATGGGGAAACATCCCTGTCTTTTAACATGGGGAAACATCCCTATCTTCTAACATGGAGAAACATCCCTTTAACATGGGGAACTAACTGGCCACGCCCATCCCTGCCAAATGAGGCAATTTATGCAAATGAGGCGAACTCATTTGCATAATCGAGCTCTCTATGCGCGCCCCGGAGGAAGGAGGAACCGGAACTACTTTCCCTATCTTTTAACATGGGTTTGGATTTCCTCTTCCTCTGACCATAATCACTCATACGCGCTGATTGACGCGACATACTACTGTCATAGTGTTACATTAATAGCTTATTATTTTGCAAACGTGCTTTTTCTGTAGCTGCACCCAAAATCTGAAATCACCTCCCTATCGCTTTAAAATCAACTGAGACTATAGATACCTTTCGCAAAAAATTGAAGACTTATTTATTTGAAATTGCACTCCCACCCTAACATTCAGCGGTCCCTTGCTCTAATGAGACTTGCTTGTCCATGTTAACGCTTTTCCCCAAAGATTCTTGTGTGTTGCGCCTCTGAGCTCAGATTCCTGGGGATTTACGCGCTATAGAAGTTTGTCATTATTAGTATTCGTATTTTCGTCCAATACGTTGTCTTTTTACAACTGAACGGAAAATCTAATTGAATGGAAAACGTTGTCCTTTTTACCGAGAAATTGCCCTGTTTTGGACAATGTCCAAATACTATGTCCTTTTATAGTATCCTTTGCCTTTTTGAAAACGGAACGAAGACTGTTAGGGCTTACACTTTTGTGACAGAATCATGACGGATTGAGGAATGTAGAGGTCCGTGGGATGCTATTCACCTGATATCATATCGTAATTGTTTTCATTCCTCCGAACCTACTACACTAGATACATCACTGTACATTATGACATTTTTAATTAAGAACACAAATCTGCATCTTCTAACCATTTTATTTCAAATTACCTATACCTTATAGATCCATAATTTTTTTTATTTTTGCCACGCTACCACATAGTGGCACATGTTTTAATCACCTAAGTTGAATTGACCCCAATGCCAAAGGGGGTTGAAACTCAATACACGTTTGATGAGACCCCCATAAAACAGTTTGTGGAGGCGTCTGGCCAACTACCCTGTCTGCGCCGCTCTAAATCCGGTGCTGAACAAAAATGGACTTGATTAGTCATGCAGTGATATTAACTAAACTTGTGGATAGTCAGGTTATTCGGGTGAACATTTCGTTTAGCTGAAGAAGAAATATCTCTAGTCAATTCAGGTTAAGCACTACACTAAGAGTATGTATGTATATGTATATACAGGTATATAATTATATATAAATATATGTCAGGGGTAAATTTACACAAAAGTCAATGACTTCGTATTTACCCCCTTCAAACATTGTATATTCTCACTTGTATTATAGTTAAACTTGTTTGGTTGTTTTGTCTTGTATATATATATTGTTATCAATGTTCTGAATAAACGTTCATTCATTCATTCATTCATTCATTCACCTTTAACTATTTTCCAGTGAGATATTTGTTAATGAAAGCGCAAATTTTGAACATTGCCTAAGTTACTTGTCTTTTTATGAATAAATGATTAAATTTTCATTTAAACAAATGCTATTTTGGGATATACATCCAGCATATTGTCTTTGTTACAACTGAAAGGGGGAAATCATAATTTATCGCAACTTTCGTCCTTTTTAACCGTGGAAGTGCCTTTTAAGGTATTTTGCCAGTCTGTAATTTTGTGGCACCTAATTTGTGCTTATGACAACAAAAGTTATAGTGCACCTGACCCATTTCCACATGGACTGTAATCCCAGCTAGCTGGCTATTAATGAAAACTAAATTAGAACTTTCCTGTCAATAAATTGCCATTTTTAAGAACGTTTGGTTTTTAGCTTTTGTTGATCAAAACTGTTGTTCGCGACGCTGCGTGTTTCTTATACGTATCGATTTAACCGGGGTACAATGGTCCGGCCATGGCCGGTACGGCCGGAACGGTTCCTACGCCTATTCAACCGTCGGAAAATATGTGTGCATGCGTTCTATTTATTATGTTTTATGCAGATACCGCATGTCATCGGATCGGCGATATTACAAGCAAATGCTACAAAATGGTTCATCAAAAGTTGACGTGGTCAGGTGGTAGAGCTTACTGTCAGAGTCTAGCTGATGACGCGGACCTCGTGTCAGTTGAAACGGAAGTGGAACACAAATTCTTGCTCAACATGATACGCGGTAATTATACACATTTTCCGCTTAATATGGTAATCGGTCTACGGCTTGGCTTAGAACAAATATTGACAATTTTCATTGTCAATGTGTGACTTAATATAAAAATGAAAACTAATTACATCACCAATGGATACATTTATATTATATACCAAGTTCATCATACAATATAACAAGTATGTTTGTTGTGGGTGTGTGCTTATGTTTGTGTGCGTGCGCGTGTGCGTGTGTGTGCGTGGGTCGATCGTTCAACAGGGATGGAAGGTCTGTTTTTTCAATATCAAGTTTTTCGTAGATCAGCTTTGTGTATGTTTTCTCCTGGTTCCCTCTGCTTTTCTTGCCATTTGCGGGTGTCCACAGGATGAATATTGATACTGGTTCTTCGACGTTACGATAACAATGGCCACCTCGTTGTAGACGCCTCCGCGAAATCCTGGTTTTTAGTTTGTCTACATGTCCATGTAGTTCTTCATTTGTAAGCCTATTGCTCCAGTGGACATTTAGGCATTTTCTGAACATTCTGGTGTAAATTCCGTCGTCTAGTTTTCTTTCTAGTTCTTTTGTGAGTGTCCAGGTATCTGCTCAAAACAACAACATACTTTCAACGGTGGCACTGAAAAGTGACAATTTAATGGTTTGCTTTTTCATACATGGTCTAGTTCGTCACATGCTTGCCAGGCTAGGGAAATGCGCTGGTGAAATTCTTTACTTGTACTGCGTATCCAATAATCTGGATACCGGAAATCGTCTGCTTCCTTAAGTAAATATAAATACTGCTTAAATTCGTGTCTCTTAATTTGTTATCAAATGGCTTCCCTGGTAGATAGATCGTTAACTAAAATTGACCTAACGTATAAGTCATTCATTAACTAAATATCTAAGCCAAAGTTCTTGAACTGGCGGATAGGTCACGAACTACAAATAGCGCTCCTGGCGGATATTTGGTGAACTAAATATAAGTACTGCTTAAATTCGTGCCTCTTATTTTTCCTTGGCGAATAGGTGGCGAACTGTGTAACCAGAGCAATTGATATATAGAGTTTGGCCATTGAGGTTCCGATTTTTGATTGGTCGATGACTGTGGACGCCATTTTCGGTCCAACGCGTCCTCAGGGAGAACAGGATGCAATGCCGTGTTGTTCTGCTTGGGGATGCTCTAATCGTAGCGAAACTGGTATACGGTTATTCGGGTTTCCTTTCGATAAAAGAAGGAGGAAGGAATGGGAAGCGAAATTGAAACGGGAAGGTTGGAGACCAAAGCCAGGGGTTCAACACTGTGCGAGGTAGGTGGCGATATTCAAGGTTAATCATGCAATAGTAGTGGTTCGCAATTTGACGTACGCAATAGGAAAAGCTCATTTAAAGGAACAACGGCGGCAAACGTTTCCATGCGATATCCATATTCTAGATCTCTACCGTACATTTAATTAAATTTGTGCAAACAATGTGTACTTTAAAACTACTTTGAGTGAAGTACCTACAATTTTACAACGACAAAACTGCGTTACCACGAAAACACACTAGGGGCATTAGTTGCAACTTGCGTTATATATATACGACAATACTTTTGGTACGTATGCAACCTTGTTTTTTATTTATGCCAGTTATGATGACAATTGTCCATGTTGTACTATTAAGCAGTTATGACTTGTCTTATGCTATAGGCATGTGGCTGTGCTCTGTTTTTTTACTAACCTGATTATGGATAGATGAGTTTGGTAAAACTGCAAGCTGTTTTTCGGCTTCGCTGTTTGATTCAATGCCAATGGCAATGGTAAACACAGGAGGCTAGCGCGAGATCCAGGAATATATTTGTTTAATGCTGCATACACTGATACAGGGACATTGGCTTGTTTAACTACCTGTATAAGGCTAAGCATGCCAGTCATACTCATAATATCACTCATGTTGTTAATGTCGGTGTTTACCAGTTCCTTTTAACTATTCAGCATTTATTTAAGCGTTTACTGTAAACTAGTCAGTCAATCTGTATGTATCCGTTGATAGACATGAAACAGAGAGATGGTTAAAATGCCTAAATACCCTGATCCCATAAAGGTATTATTATAATTATGGCTTGAATAGGCTGTCTATGGCTGTTTTTGCTATGGTTATATAAATATGCAATTTTAGCAAAATGTGGAAGAAATTATTGCATAGGAGATACACTTGCAGATTAATTAACTATTATGTAATCTGTTGATCAATTTAAGTGATTTACTAAAAGTAGATGAGTTGTTTTGAATGAGATATTTATGATGATTGACCACCACTGCAAGTAATTGCTATACATCATATTACATGGTTAGAAAACATTCTTTTTGGTAAAGTCCAAATGCAATAAATGTGTAAACATCAAAGTACTTTTCTGGCATGATTATTACAAATACTAATTTATTTAATTTCAGGCTCATTTTGAACAGGACCAATTTGAAACACACCGTGTTGATGGAAAATGATGGAAGCCAAACGCAGTGCCAACAATCTTCAGTCATCAACCAGCACCAAAGAGGCGCAAACTCCCCAGATATCATCCTGCTGCTGCTGCCACCAAATCTCCCTGCCTGTCTTCATCAGATCATCCATATTGTGCAGGTCCTCAGACAACTCCGTCAAAGGTGTATGACGAAAGTGAAAGTAAGTGGTTGCTGAGAATACATTGTCAATTGTGCCAATAAGTCCTGCTCATGCTTGTCACAAAAAAGTGACAAAAGGGCATTGCAAAAAATCAAATTCTCCATTATGATATGTTATGAAATCATAAGTTTAAGTAGTAATCCAATGTGTATTTTTGCACCACTCAAACGTTTGCTATTCATGTTAGGCACAGACATGCACGCGCACGCGCACACGCATACACACACACAAAACCTCAATTTCTTCTGAGCTACCAAATAATTACCATTATTCTTAGAGATAATTGACCCTGAAATATAGCACAACAACAAAGACCACAGCATTTTGTTCCTACTGTGCATAGTTAAAAGCCATTTCTCAAACATTACTTGGAATACAGACTACTGATTCATTCATATGAATGGTTGTGGGATATATTAATTTGTTAACAATTCTTTGATGTGATGTAGAATCAAGTCTATTCAGATCATGTTTCAATAAGTACCTCTTTCAGAGATAATTAACAATCACTACTGGTATTGCATAACATTTTATTATATTGTAGGTGACACAAGTAGCACTACTAGTGACAGTCCAAAACCTACAAGCAGCAAGACATGCCCTGATGACATATCACCACCATCTGAAAGAAGCCATGAGATGAAAGAAGCACAAAGGAAACTGCGCGCCATGCAGATAAGGGTGACATTGTTACAAAAACAAATGAAGCGTGTGAAACGCGAGAAAAGGGAACTGATTAAGAATCAAGCAAAGTGCATGGTTTCCTTACGTAAATTATTTACTGATGACCAGCTACGTGCACTAGGTAGAAAAAGCATGCGAGATAGCAAATGGAGTGCTAATACTGTAAAGAAAGCCTTGCAGTTGCGTTTTGCGTGTGGGTCAACTGGATATGAACAGTTGTTAGAGCAACAGTTTCCCCTGCCGTCATTGCGTACACTATGGAGAAAAATGCAGGGTGTTGTGTTTGAACCCGGTGTTCTAGATGAGGTGTTTAGTTTATTACAGTTGAAAGTACAACAATGGAAATCGCAAGAATGCGAGTATTGTTTGACCTTAGATGAAATGGCAATTACCTCCAGTGTCGAATTTGACCAAAGTAGTAGTAAATTACTAGGTGACATTACCCTGCCAGGCCATACCGGCAATGCTACTCATGGTCTCGTTTTTATGCTAGGTGGTGTAACAACTCGGTGGAAACCAATTGTTGGCTATCATTATACTGGGAATTCTATCTATGGGATTGCTCTTAAAGATATGGCCATAGATATAATCAAGCATGAAGCAGCTATAGGATTACATGTAGTTGCTGTGACTAGTGACATGGGTTCTAGAAACAGAAGCGTGTGGAAGAGTTTTGGTGTTATATGCGGTAAACATAATCGCACAGTTAATAAGGTACAACATCCCTGTGATCCATCCAGGGAGTTGTTCTTTATTGCTGATGTCCCGCATGTCATCAACAACTTGAAAGCAGCCCTTGTCAGTGGTCAGACTATCACTCTTCCTGACTATGTTGTTGAAAGCAACAACTTGTGCAGCTCAGATGTGAGCATTGCTCTAGTTAAGGCTTTAGCACAAAGTCAGGAAGATCAGCAGCTGAAGACTGCCCCAAAACTAACAAGTGCTGCTCTCAACCCTTCCCACTTTGATAAAATGAAAGTGTCGCACGCCCTTAATATATTTAGTAAATCAGTGTCAGCAGGAATTCATTTTCTAGTAGAATCGAACCATGCAGGTACAAAGTCAGCTAACCTTGTAACTGCCTGGTTCATCGAACTAGTCAATAAATGGTTCGACCTTATGTGCAGTCGACACCCTACAATGAAGCTCTAAGCAATATTAATCCCCCGGAGCATGCCAGTGCGATTTGCGTAAAACAGGTTCGTGTACGATATGCAAGACACAGGAACAGTACCATGGACCAAATGTAACCAAACTTAGATCAACGACTTAAACGAACCAAACTTAGACCAAGGACTTCCATGAACCAACCTTAACCTAATATAGACAGAACCAGACTTCGCTCGAGACTACGGACGAGATATCGCAAGAGACTACGGACGGGACAGCGGACGAGACAACAGACGAGATAAAGGCTGAGACAACGTACGAGACAACGGATGAGACAGGAAATTCAGGATTTATACACAGGTAAACGTCAGGAAATTCAGGACATTACACAGGTAAAATTAATAAAATTCAGGAATTCAGACAGGAAAGTCAGGGAAATACACAGGTGAAATTCACGAAATTCATAGAAATACACAGGTAAAATTCACGAAATTAAGGATTTTTCGAATGGTAAAAGTCAGAAAATTCAGGGAAATAGACAGGAAAATTCAGGAAATTCACGAAAATAGACAGGTATAATTCGGCAAATTCAAGAAATATCTTATCATGGTAAGATTTCCATTTTTCAGTGCATAAAATTCATCTCGCATCTCATTTCGTTCTTTACATTTGTACCGTAAACACCTACATCATCAGTTTATTGACTATTCTATCGGCTGCCAATAAACCTCATGGAAGTCATTGGTCTAAGATTGTTTCGTGTAACTCGTTGATCTAAGTTTGGTTCGTTTAAATCGTTGATCTAAGTTTGGTTCATAGAAGTTGTTGGTCTAAGTTTGGTCCATGGTACTGTTCCTGTGCCTTGCACATCGTACACGAACCTGTTTTACGCAAATCGATGACGCTAACATTGACAATACGCATAGTCTCTCTTTAGTTGTGAAGTGTATGACTATTAGTAAGGTTCCCAAAGTATGTTTTGCATTTTACTACGAAAAGAGACACAAGATAAGGTTTGCACATTTTATTCGTGTACAACACAAACGTGTCACACATGCCAGAACCATTTGCTTCACTTTGTTTCGCCACTGCTCTGATAGAGTCTTGCAACCAACTCTCGATATTACACAACTGATGGGACGTTAGGTCGGATTGTTTCACACCTTCGTCTAACATACACTCAACCAGTCTTTCATCACAGTAGTTGAATTAATGTCATCAACGGCCTCGTCAAAGTGCGTGTAAATTAGAATTTCATCAGGTAACATACAATCGTGATGAAATTGACTAGGATCGTCTCTCTCGCATGCGGGGCATTGTCGTCTTGAGAGTTCAAAGACGCTATATGCTATGTGACGTGAAAGTGTCTTCTTCATTTCGGTCGCAGGACAGTCAATTTTTTTAGTAAAAAGAAATGAGGCACGAATTTAAGCAATATTGTTTCACCGTTTTCCCGCAAGGGGGGCTACTTGACTTAGTTACATAGGTCACCACCTATTCGCCAGGGGAAAATAAGAGGCACGAATTTAAGTAGTATTGATATTTGGTTCATGACCTATCTGACGTGGGTGCTATTTGTAGTTTATGTCCATCAGGTGGCGCTATTTAACAAAAATAAGATGCACGAATTTATGCAGTGCTTATATTTAGTTCAACAGTATACGGTCACGTGGTGTGAGATTGGACCTGACCAGCGCTGTGTTCGTGCTCCAACATTACTTCAAATATTGGCAGAACGCACATACTACTCATTCAATAATTATGATCTGAGCCTTCATAATAGCAGGTGGATTCACGATGCAGTGCCCATTGAAGCTGTGAACTTTCTGCGGTAGGTAGAATGAGTTTTACGATGATGCTTGGTGTCGTCAGTCGACCGTGACCACTGTCTCTGCCGCGGCTTGGTGGACAGCAGTGATCGGTGCCTGAATTGAACATTCTTCTGTCACTGCCCTGTAATTACGCAATACACCGACCAAAGCCACGCAGCACAGCGACCAGCTAAACAATATCAACAACTGTGTAGTAACAGACTGCGACACTCCCTCGTCACAGTCTATCAGACATGGGTCGATCTAGGGGGTCATCGACGGCGACAGAAAAAGAAGTAGATTTCTCATCTGGTCTTTTTGAGGCACTGTGCGACCCCAAGGTCCCAAATAAACTCAAGGAAATCCTGGTCAACGAACTGAGACAGGAAGTTGCTGACCTCAGAAGAATAGTCGGAGCTAAAGACAAGCAGATCGCCGATCTCCGAGATCGTGTTGTAGACCTTGAAGAGAAGGCGGACGCCCTCGAGCAATATTCCAGGCGCAACTCTCTGCGCATGTGGGGGATTCCCGAAAGGGAGGGCGAGGACGTACTCGAGGAGACACTAAGTGTGATGAATTCGGCGCTTCTACCACCCCTGACGGTGGATGAAGTAGACCGCATACATCGTGTTGGCCCAAAGCTCCCAAGTTAGACACGTCCGATCCTCATCAAGTTCGCGACATATCGAACGAGACGCCGTGTCTTCGTGACACGGAAACACATTAAATACGAACAACCAGCCCCAGGACCGTTAGCGACACCGACATCCCACCCGGTATACATTAACGACGACCTCACGAAGCAAAGATCCCACCTACTTTACGAGTGCCGCAATGCCAAAAAGACCGGCAAACTAAACGACGTTTGGACTGTTGACGGAAATATCCTGATAACCGGGTCGTCCAAATTAAGAACCGATCGGAACTCGCCAAACTGGCTGTCTAACGCTGGACTCGCTGTATGCCATTAATGGTATGACATCTGTCATCATTTACACAACGTGTATATGTATTTGTCTATCGTGCAGCACATACACTACTAATGGAGGTCATGATTCTGTTACTCTAATACAAATGGGTGAAATTAATATACAGGTATGTTGATAGTAATGAAATCCACCTTGCTTTATTCCTACGAGTTACGTACTATGAATAACTCACTAATTCTTTTAGCACTCTTTGAATCACAGCAAGAACATATGTTTACACCGATCGTTAATGGATAGAGATAAAGGCTTTTGCCAAATATGTAAAAAGAGAGTGCATAATTGCTCCACTGTACTACAATGCATTACTTGTAAAGGGTATTATCATGTTAATTGTATCACAGTATTGAACAAACAAAATATTCGAGATTACTGTGAGTATTGGTATTGTATAAAATGTATGTCTAACATTTTTCCATACAATCATCTCGACAATGACTGTGAATTTATAGATGCCATATCTGAAAGTTGGATGCATATTAATATTTCTTTCTCATTCCAAGAACTAGAAAAGAAAGCTTTCGTATCGTTTGAAATCAACAGTGAGTCAGATACAGACATCCTATTTAACTCTGATCCAGATACAAATTACTATTGTGAATTCACTCAAAACATGAATAAGTGTAATTACCATATAGAAGATACCTTTAATAAGTCATGCATACAAATTGGTGTAACAGATACCACATTCTCTGTTGTTCATGTAAATATCAGAAGTATGCCTCGCCATTACCAACAATTTGGAAATTACTTTGCCAACTTCAATCACTCTTTTTCAATAATTGGATTCTCTGAAACGTGGCTACAGGAAAGCAATGTTGATACTTATGTATGTATACCATGTCATGTATTCCTCTCATTAGCAAGCCAACTAGAGTAACTGCTACTTCTGCCACACTTATTGACAATTTTTTTACTAATAACCTAACTATAAATAGCACAGAAACCTGTTCTGGTATACTATATACAGATATGTCAGATCATTTTCCTGTCTTCTATGTCGATAACAATAGTTGTTCAACTTATGTAAACACAACATACATAACTAAGAGGTTTTATACCGATCAGAACATAGCAAAGTTTACAACAAGTCTAACTAATGCTGACTGGTCTCTTGTTACTTCTGAGCTTGATGACCCAAATGATGCATATGCTGCTTTCTATTCACAGTTTGGTAAGCATTATCTTAACTGCTTTCCTGAAGTAAAGATTAAACTAAAATACAGTAATAGGAAACCATGGCTCGTTAATATAGATTAAGAATAACAGTGGGCCTATTATTGATCCCTGTGGGACACCACAGCATATAGACTGAATGTTCGATTTTATTTCATCAAATAAAACATACTGCGTTCTATTAGACAAATAACTTTCCAGCCAGGCAAGTGCTCTTCCTCTAATGCCGTAATGTTCTAGTTTATTAAGTAATATTTTATGGTCAACTGTATCGAAAGCTTTACTGAAGTCAAGAAAAACTTCTAGTAAGTAGTCACCATTATTTATAGCTGTGAAAATTGTGTCTACTAGTTGCACAAGAGCCATGTTTGCAGAATGCTTCTTCCTAAATCCAAACTGGTAATCATATAAGATGTTATGTTTGTTTATGAAAGATGTTAATCTGTTGTACATTATTTTTTCTAGAACTTTAGAAAAAACTGGCAAAATCGATATTGGACGGTAATTGTTTACGAGTGTCTTGTCACCGCCTTTGTATATCGGGATCACTTTTGCTCTTTTCAGGTCGACTAGAAAAATACCTTTAGTTAACGACAAGTTAATAACATGTGTTAAAGGAAGTAAGAAAGTACGATATGTTAATTTAACAATATGTGGAGTTATTAAGTCCCAACCAGGGCTTGATATTTTTAGATCTTTGATTATAGTTTCTACTTCATTCAGTTCAACTGGGGAGATAAATATTGTATGGAAGTTTCGATGCTTAATATATATTGACGGGTCAATACCATCTTTGGTAATCTTTTCAGCCAACGATGGTCCAACCTTAACATAATAGTTATTGAAGTAATTGGCAATTACCTTTTTATTGGTTATTACTTGATTATTAATAGTTATCTTCGGAGATTGGGGAGGTTTTTTTTTTTTGATTATTTGCTTAATAAGTTGCCATGATTTCAGAAGATTTGATTGATTTTGCTTTAATAACTGTTGATAGTGATTTCTTTCTGCTCTTCTTAAAATTGAGTTAAGCTTATTGCGGTATGCTTTATAGTTAGTTTCATTAGTAAGGGTAGGTGCTTTTTTGTAGTAGGCAAATCATTTATTTTTTTATTTTATGGAGGTCTTCAGCCCATGTGATAGCCATTGTTAACGCATCAGATATCCTATTTCCTATTATATTTGCTGATGATACAAATATTTTGTCAATGGTAAGTCTTAGCGAGCTAGAAACTGTGATGAATCATAAACTGCAAAAATTAGTTATTTGGTTAAAGAGTAATAAACTATCTTTAAATATCAGTAAAACACATTCTATTGTCTTCAAATCAGTAAATAAAAAGGTATCCAATCCAATTGCCATCCTTATTGATGGACTAAAATTACTCAAGTAGAAAACACAAAATTCTTAGGAATTTTAATCGATGCTAATTTGTCCTGGACTTTTCATATACAGTATATAAACTCTAAAATAGCCAAAGCCGTTGGAATTATAAGTAAAGCTAGAAAAACCCTGAGTAGATCATCCCTTGTAACCTTATACTATACATTTTTATATCCATATCTAATGTATTGTGTCGAAGTGTGGGGAGGAGCATATAATACACATCTTAGTTCTTTATTCAAATTGCAAAAGTATGTAATTCGGTTAATTATGTCAGCTCCAAACAGAACGCACACAGACCAACTCTTCAAGAAGCTGTCCATTTTACCAATGAAAAAATCTACGAATACGCGGTTGTGCTGTTTATGTACAAAATCGTTAAGAATATGTTTCCGTCAGTTATGACAAGGATGTTCATTAGAAATAACGAACTACACGAACATAGGACACGCAACGCAGAATTACTACATGTGCCGATTTCAAAAAGTAATGTATTATATAAAACCATTAGATATCGAGGTGTTAAATTATGGAACTATATGGCGACAACAGTGGATTGTAATTATGCATTATCAACGTTTAAACGTCAACTTAAGAATTTTTTGCTAGTAAATAATATTAATGACCATAAATAGCATTCTTTGTTGCTATTTTACATTAAGTATTCATGAAAATAGTACTGTTGTGATTCATGTTTCTGTTTTTCTTCTTTCTTCAATCACACAAATTGTTATCTTGCACCATGCAATTTACCTATGTATCACATGTATTGTGAGGGCTAATCAGCCACTCGTGGCTTTACACCCTCATTACAGAAACCATGGCAATCTATGTATTGATTTGAATGTATCACAGTTTCTGTAATAAACCATTATTATTATTATTATATCCGCCAGGGAGCGTTATTTGTAGTTCGTGATTCTTGACCCCCTGTTTGACCTTGACATATAAAGTGACGTCATTTGCACTTCCACCAATCCAAACTCCCTTCTGGACTACACAATATACTACTAAGGACTGTTCTTGCACTCCTCACCAGATGGTGTGCCGAGCAGGCTGAACTATACGTGATTCAGTCTGTTACCCCCTCGTCTCCGTTTATCGTTGGTGTTGTTTTTCTGATCCAGACGGCCTCTTTAATCCATCGTGCGATTAAGGATGTTCCCGATGAAGGGCGCTGAAGTCAGTCGAAACGTCGATGTGACTCGAATTTCATAATTGTGTAATACAAAAGTTCGTTTCGTTTGAGAGAAAGAGAGGGAGAGAGAAAGAGAGAGGGAGAGAGTGAGTGAGTGAGTGATAGTCAGTCAGACAGACGAATAGACAGACAGAAAGTTTTACACATGCACATGCACATGACGTACACGCACATACATGGGGGTAATATTGTTGATATTTTTGCTGATGCACCGTAAGCCGACTTTCTGTAGTAAAGAAGCTAACAACTACTTTCCTTTTTTTTGCATTTCTTTTCCAGATATACCACATCATACATGTGCCTTTTTCTACACGTCGGGTAGAAAGGAATCGAACGGTACTTGGATTTGGCGTGCGACGGGACGTCCTTTTACTTACACAGCCTGGGCGTTCGGAGAACCGAACAATGCTCATGACAACGAAGATACATGTGCTTTCTGGTATTCCCCGTCTAGGGGAGTTTATTGGAATGATGCGCCTAATTACATGAAAATGTGTTTTATCTGTGAAATATCTTAAATAGTTGATATTATCGCACTGTTTCATATTGTTATTTGTTCAATTGTTTCGCAGTCAGCTTACCTAATCGTAATGTCGCACTTTCTGCAAAATTCTCCATACAACTACAGCTAGATGGTGAGCCGGTAGTCATTCTGCACTGAGCTGTCACTGGTGAGACCCCCGGACGTTGCCTGGTTGGCTCATCAGGAGATCGTCATAGCCTCACAAACTAATAGCAGACCACTGTCCACTGGTAAAACCAAAAGACAAGGTGGAACCAAAACAAGATAACTGAACGGGTGTATTCCATAACCTGTAAGAAGGTGGAACCAAAACAAGATAACTGAACGGGTGTATTCCATACCCTGTAAGAAATACAATGCCATATACATCGGACTCCGCAGCAAACACTCCAAAACACAGAGAAAGCATCGGCATCGGCAAACATCGGACAAGAAGAAGCATCAATCGGCCACCACAGTTCACACGACTTAGACAAATCGAACGGTAAACTGGGAGGGGACTAAGTTCTTAGACAGGGAGACGGACAAGAGAATAAGATTCCTACAAGAAGCGATCTGGATAAGAAAAACCAATATTAACCAAAATGCCCATACTGACAATCACGTGAGTAGTAATAGAGGTTAAGTAGCGGGGACGGCGGCGCGGCGCAGAGCAAGATCCCATGTTAAGAGATAGGGATTTTGCTCAGATTGCTCATTTTACTCCGGTTATGATTTATGTAAATGAGTTGAACGGATTTTGCTCCCGGAAGTGGAATTGACCAATCAGGAGCGAGCTGGGCATTGTGGGTAAAGTGGAATTGACCAATCAGGAGCGAGCTGGGCATGGCTAATTATGCAAATGACCTGATATGGGCATTGTGGGCGTGGCTAGTTATGCAAATGAGCTTGGAAAAGTATTTCCCATGTTAAACATAGGGAATTTTTTCCCATGTTAAAGCATTTGAATATGTCACACACGAGATTGCTTGGCCCGTAGGCCGAGGCTCCGCCAAGGGACCGAGCCCTTATTTGTTTGACTATGACATGTCGAAAATGTGGTGTTATAATAAGGCGTAATGTGTAACAAAAGGGTTATAAATTCAACGGAGACCGTTTTATCTGAAGTAATATATACGAAATGTAGACTACATATAGGACTATGTTATATCAGAACCTATAGCCTCGTTTTTTTCGAACAGAGCGGCCATCTTGAAATTATACGTTTGGTGTCTGTTACAAAACCGTACTCGAGACGTGTCTGGACATGTTTGTTTGTTTGTTGCGAGCACGCGCATCCTGTATGACGTCATTAAACTGCTACGCGCAGTAATTTTGTACGCGAGGTGAGTTGGTCAAGCAGGTAGTGCTTTGGTTAGACCTTGTTTTGAACTTGCGCGTGTGTAATGTAATCCCTTCATGTGACGTCATGATGCAGTGACGTCATGGTCAGTGACGTCATTAAACTGCTACGCGCAGTAATTTTGTATGCGAGTTGAGTTGGTCAAGCAGGTAGTGCTTTGGTTAGATCTTGTATTGAACTTGCACGTATGTAATGTAATCCCTTCATGTGTTAGATAGGGAATTTTCTCCATGTTAAAGCATAGAGAATTTTCTCCATGTTAAAGCATAGGGATTTTCTCCATGTTAAAGCATAGGGAATTTTCACCATGTTAAAGGATAGAAGCTATCGGTAAACTGCTACGCACAGTAATTTTGTACCCGAGGTTGACTTGGTTAATCAGATAGTGCTTTGGTTAGCCATTGTTTTGAGCTTTCGTGCTTGAATATTATCCCATCATTTGATGTTATGGTCATTGTCGTTATAGCGAGTGAAAAATTACCCTGTTAACTGGTATGAACCGGTATGAACTCGTAATGACTGCTCTGTGACTGTGTGTTGGAAGAACATCTCTATATTCGACCCGTGATAAAACATACGAGATACCAGTATTTGTTATACGAGATTTGTACTTACCAACCGTTGATATCCTGTTTGTAAACTGTTTTGATGGTGTATTCCCTGTTCAAATCTCATCTATTTAAATAAACACGCTATGCGCGATGCACAATGTCGACTCGGTGGCCTTGACACCAAAGATCCTATATCAATGCAAGACGGTGCAGTGCTCGCTATCTACATTGTTCGAGGAAAGTGAAGCGTCATGTTAGAACAGTACAGGCACATAATAACCTCCCAGATAAGATGTACCAGTATTTATATAGTTTACCGTATTAAGGGTCAATTGTACAAATGTCCATTAGAACGTTTTTTTTAATCTTTTTTCGTACTATAGTATTTAAATTCGAGCTTCTTCGGTAAAACCTTCCAAACTTGCTTCTGTCGTAAAACAACTAACCTGGCATGGGTAACCGAAAACGAACTCATAGATTCAACAGTTATGTTAACCACTTATGTCTATGTGTAGTTCAGTACAGATACGGTAACCACTTATGTCTGTGTAGTTCAGTACAGTTATGTTAACCACTTATGTCTGTGTAGTTCAGTACAGAGATGTTAATGTACTCAGACCAACTAGTGGTGCAAACGAAACACTATGCTTTGACCAACACACGGCACGAATCGAATTCAGACCAACTAGTTGCGTAAACGAAACAGAAACTTAACCGATTACGCTGCACGAATTGAACTCAGACCAACTAGTTGCGTAAACGAAACAGAAACTTAACCGATTACGCTGCACAAATTGAACTCAGACCAACCAGTGGTGCAAACGAAACACTATGCTTTGACCAACACGTATCACGAATTGGACTTAGATCAACTAGTTGGACAAACGAAACACTATGCTTTGACCAACACGGGTCACGAAAACGAAACACTATGCTTTGACCAACACGTGTCACGAATTGAACTTAGATCAACTAGACACATCACACGAGACTATGGTTGAGATATGTCACGAGACTTCGGATGACACGTCACACGAGAGTACCGACGAGACAAGAGACGAGACTATGACCGAGATATGTCACGAGACTACGGATGACACATCACACGACACTATGGCCGAGATATGTCACGAGACTTCGGATGACACGTCATACGAGAGTACCGACGAGACAAGAGACGAGACTATGACCGAGATATGTCACGAGACTACGGATGACACATCACACGAGACTACGGATGACACATCACACGAGAGTACCGACGAGACAAGAGACGAGACTATGACCGAGATATGTCACAAGACTACGGATAACACGAGACTACGGATGAAACGTCACACGAGAGTACCGACGAGACAAGAGACGAGACTATGACCGAGATATGTCACGAGACTACGGATGACACATCACACGAGAGCACCGACGAGACAAGAAACGAGACTATGACCGAGATATGTCACGAGACTACGGATGACACATCACACGAGACTATGACCGAGATATGTCACGAGACTTCGGATGACACGTCACACGAAAGTACCGACGAGACTATGACCGAGATATGTCACGAGACTACGGATGACACATCACACGAGACTACGGATGACACATCACACGAGAGTACCGACGAGACAAGAGAGGAGACTATGACCGAGATATGTCACGAGACTACGGATAACACGAGACTACGGATGACACGTCACACGAGAGTACCGGCGAGACAAGACTATGACCGAGATATGTCACGAGACTACGGATGACACATCACACGAGAGCACCGTCGAGACAAGAGACGAGACTATGACCGAGATATGTCACGAGACTACGGATGACACATCACACGAGACTATGGCCGAGATATGTCACGAGACTACGACGAGACAAGAGACGAGACTATGGACGAGATACACCACAATAGACGGGTTATCGCGTGAGATTTGCTTCAGAAGCAAAGCAAAGCAAATAGACGGGTTATCAAAGCAAAGCAAAGCAAATAGACGGGTTATCAAAGCAAAACAAAGGAAACAGACAGGTTATCGCCAAAGCAAAGCAAAGCAAATAGACGGGTTATCAAAGCAAAGCAAAGCAAATAGACGTGTTATCGCATGAGATTTGCTTCAAAAGGAAGCAAAGCAAAGCAAATAGACGTGTTATCACGTGAGATTTGCTTCAAAAGGAAGCAAAGCAAAGCAAATAGATGTGTTATCGCGTGAGATTTGCTTCAAAAGGAAGCAAAGCAAAGCAAATAGACGTGTTATCGCGTGAGATTTGCTTCAAAAGGAAGCAAAGCAAAGCCACTCACTCACCCTTCGTGGCTGTTCACTCACTCACTCACCCTTCGTGTCTGTTCACGCAGTCACTCACTCACGCACTCATTACACTATGCTTTGACCAACACGCTGCACAAACATCACACGAGAGTACCGACGAGACAAGAGACGAGACTATGACCGAGATATACCACGAGACTACGGATGTCACATCACACGAGACTACGGATGACACATCACACGAGAGTACCGACGAGACAATGTTCGAGATATATCACGAGACTACGGATGATACATCACACGAGACTACGAGTGGTGTGTCTAATGTTCACGAGACTTCGGATGACACATCACAATAGAGTACCGACGAGACAAGAGACGAGATTATGGCCGAGATATGTTACGAGACTACGGATGACATATCACACGAGATTACGGATGACACATCACACGAGAGTACGGACGAGACAAGATGTACGCCACGAGACATTCAAAGAGGTGACCATCATGGTTTCCGACGCCACTCAACGGACACCAATGTAATTAGTCAGAGTATAGCCATCTATCGAACATGATAGTTCTCTATTCGTTGACACACATATTCGTTGGGAATAGCGGAAGCGTAGAGGCCGCCATGTCAGGTCGCCATGACATTCAAATAACTTCCGGTACTACGTTACTTCCGGCGTAGCGTCCCTAGTAGAGGCCGCCATGACAGTCAAGTGACTTCCGGTACCACGTCACTTCCGGCGTAGAGACCCCTAGTGGATCATCGGAGTACTACTTCACATACGGCCATAGCAAGCGAATTTGAAAACTGCTATGATCGAAAACGACTATGTCAATAACATGTAAGTACAACCACCTGACAGGACTTCATTCAATGAGGTGCCAAACATCACATACCTTCATGTCAAGAGACGATCATCTGTTCGGATTCACGTCCAACGAGGCGACCATAGGACTCGTATGAGGTATCGCTTCTTTTAATGGGAAACATATGTATATGAAGCAGCCGTCTTTTCAACGTAACAATTCTATTCAAATAGTGCGAGCGACCAGATACGATACGACCTTCTCGAGAGTCGAAAAAGGAAAGACCAGAATCGTCGGAAGCACGGTATATACACTAGTTTTCGGCGTGATCTCATTTGCATAATCAATCAGACCGAACGTACATCACGGGACTTCCCTTAACACAAAAACTGTGCACGTTCATGAGACAGGCGACATCTGATGGCCCCAACGGATAGCAATGTAACTACTCAGAATAACGCCAACTACCGGCCATGATAGATCTCTATTCGTTGACACACTTCCGGGAATACCGGAAGCGTAGAGGCCGCCATGACAGTCAAGTAACTTCCGGTGAGACGTCACTTCCGACGTGTCGTCCCTAGTAGAGGCTGCCATGACAGTCAAGTAACTTCCGTTACGACGTCACTTCCGGTGTAGCGCCCCCTAGCGGATAATCGGAGTACTACGTCACATGGTGGCGCCATCTAGCGGTTAAAAATATATAATTAGGTTAGCTAGAGAAAAATAGTTGGGGTTAACTTCGCGAATCCGAACAGATGATCGTCCCTTGACATGAAGGTATGTGATGTTTGGCACCTCATTGAATGAAGTCCTGTCAGGTGGTTGTCCTTACATGTTATTGACATAGTCGTTTTCGATCATAGCAGTTTTCAAATTCGCTTGCTATGGCCGTATGTGACGTAGTACTCCGATGTTCCACTAGGGGTCTCTACGCCGGAAGTGACGTGGTACCGGAAGTCACTTGACTGTCATGGCGGCCTCTACTAGGGACGCTACGCCGGAAGTAACGTAGTACCGGAAGTTATTTGAATGTCATGGCGACCTGACATGGCGGCCTCTACGCTTCCGCTATTCCCAACGAATATGTGTGTCAAAGAATAGAGAACTATCATGTTCGATAGAAGGCTATACTCTGACTAATTACATTGGTGTCCGTTGAGTGGCGTCGGAAACCATGATGGTCACCTCTTTGAATGTCTCGTGGCGTATCTCTTGTCTCGTCCGTACTCTCGTGTGATGTGACATCCGTACTCTCGTGTGATGTGTCATCCGTAGTCTCGTGTGATGTGTCATCCGTAGTCTCGTAACATGTCTCGGCCATAGTCTCGTCTCTTGTCTCGTCGGTACTCTCGTGTGATGTGTCATCCGAAGTCTCGTGAACATTAGACACACCACTCGTAGTCTCGTGTGATGTATCATCCGTAGTCTCGTGATATATCTCGGACATTGTCTCGTCGGTACTCTCGTGTGATGTGTCATCCGTAGTCTCGTGTGATGTGACATCCGTAGTCTCGTGGTATATCTCGGTCATAGTCTCGTCTCTTGTCTCGTCGGTACTCTCGTGTGATGTTTGTGCAGCGTGTTGGTCAAAGCATAGTGTAATGAGTGCGTGAGTGAGTGACTGCGTGAACAGACACGAAGGGTGAGTGAGTGAGTGAACAGCCACGAAGGGTGAGTGAGTGGCTTTGCTTTGCTTCCTTTTGAAGCAAATCTCACGCGATAACACGTCTATTTGCTTTGCTTTGCTTCCTTTTGAAGCAAATCTCACGCGATAACACGTCTATTTGCTTTGCTTCCTTTTGAAGCAAATCTCACGGGATAACACGTCTATTTGCTTTGCTTTGCTTCCTTTTGAAGCAAATCTCACGCGATAACACGTCTATTTGCTTTGCTTTGCTTTGATAACCCGTCTATTTGCTTTGCTTTGCTTTGGCGATAACCTGTCTATTTGCTTTGTTTTGCTTTGATAACCCGTCTATTTGCTTTGCTTTGCTTTGATAACCCGTCTATTTGCTTTGCTTTGCTTTGATAACCCGTCTATTTGCTTTGCTTTGCTTCTGAAGCAAATCTCACGCGATAACCCGTCTATTGTGGTGTATCTCGTCCATAGTCTCGTCTCTTGTCTCGTCGTAGTCTCGTGACATATCTCGGCCATAGTCTCGTGTGATGTGTCATCCGTAGTCTCGTGACATATCTCGGTCATAGTCTCGTCTCTTGTCTCGTCGGTACTCTCGTGTGATGTGTCATCCGTAGTCTCGTGTGATGTGTCATCCGTAGTCTCGTAACATATCTCGGCCATAGTCTCGTCTCGTGTCTCGTCGGTACTCTCGTGTGATGTGTCATCCGAAGTCTCGTGAACATTAGACACACCACTCGTAGTCTCGTGTGATGTATCATCCGTAGTCTCGTGATATATATCGGACATTGTCTCGTCGTTACTCTCGTGTGATGTGTCATCCGTAGTCTCGTGACATATCTCGGTCATAGTCTCGTCTCTTGTCTCGTTGGTACTCTCGTGTGACGTGTCATCCGTAGTCTCGTGTTATCCGTAGTCTCGTGACATATCTCGGTCATAGTCTCGTCTCTTGTCTCGTCGGTACTCTCGTGTGATGTGTCATCCGTAGTCTCGTGACATATCTCGGTCATAGTCTCGTCTCTTGTCTCGTCGGTACTCTCGTGTGACGTGTCATCCGAAGTCTCGTGACATATCTCGGTCATAGTCTCGTGTGATGTGTCATCCGTAGTCTCGTGACATATCTCGGTCATAGTCTCGTCTCTTGTCTCGTGTGATGTGTCATCCGTAGTCTCGTGACATATCTCGGTCATAGTCTCGTCTCTTGTCTCGTCGGTACTCTCGTGTGACGTTTCATCCGTAGTCTCGTGTTATCCGTAGTCTCGTGACATATCTCGGTCATAGTCTCGTCTCTTGTCTCGTCGGTACTCACGTGTGACGTGTCATCCAAAGTCTCGTGACATATCTCGGTCATAGTCTCGTGTGATGTGCCATCCGTAGTCTCGTGACATATCTCGGTCATAGTCTCGTCTCTTGTCTCGTCGGTGCTCTCGTGTGACGTGTCATCCGAAGTATCGTGTCATCCGTAGTCTCGTGACATATCTCGGTCATAGTCTCGTCTCTTGTCTCGTCGGTGCTCTCGTGTGACGTGTCATCCGAAGTCTCGTGACATATCTCGACCATAGTCTCGTGTGATGTGTCATCCGTAGTCTCGTGACTTATCTCGGTCATAGTCTCGTCTCTTGTCTCGTCGGTACTCTCGTATGACGTGTCATCCGAAGTCTCGTGACATATCTCGGCCATAGTCTCGTCTCTTGTCTCGTCGGTGCTCTCGTGTGATGTGTCATCCGTAGTCTCGTGTGATGTGTCATCCATAGTCTCGTGATATATCTCGGTCATAGTCTCGTCTCTTGTCTCGTCGGTACTCTCGTGTGATGTGTCATCCGTAGTTTCGTGTCATCCGTAGTCTCGTGACATATCTCGGTCATAGTCTCGTCTCTTGTCTCGTCGGTACTCTCGTGTGATGTGTCATCCGTAGTCTCGTGTGATGTGTCATCCGTAGTCTCGTGACATATCTCGGTCATAGTCTCGTCTCTTGTCTCGTCGGTACTCTCGTATGACGTGTCATCCGAAGTCTCGTGACATATATCGGCCATAGTCTCGTGTGATGTGTCATCCGTAGTCTCGTGACATATCTCGGTCATAGTCTCGTCTCTTGTCTCGTCGGTACTCTCGTGTGACGTGTCATCCGAAGTCTCGTGACATATCTCAACCATAGTCTCGTGTGATGTGTCTAGTTGATCTAAGTTCAATTCGTGACACGTGTTGGTCAAAGCATAGTGTTTCGTTTGTCCAACTAGTTGATCTAAGTCCAATTCGTGATACGTGTTGGTCAAAGCATAGTGTTTCGTTTGCACCACTAGTTGGTCTGAGTTCAATTTGTGCAGCGTAATCGGTTAAGTTTCTGTTTCGTTTACGCAACTAGTTGGTCTGAGTTCAATTCGTGCAGCGTAATCGGTTAAGTTTCTGTTTCGTTTACGCAACTAGTTGGTCTGAGTTCGATTCGTGCCGTGTGTTGGTCAAAGCATAGTGTTTCGTTTGCACCACTAGTTGGTCTGAGTACATTAACATCTATGTATTGAACTACACAGACATAAGTGTTTAACATAACTGTACTGAACTACACAGACATAAGTGGTTACCGTATCTGTACTGAACTACACATAGACATAAGTGGTTAACATAACTGTTGAATCTATGAGTTCGTTTTCGGTTACCCATGCCAGGTTAGTTGTTTTACAAAAAAGATTTTACCGAAGAAGCACGAATTTAAATACTATAGTACGAAAAAAGATTAAAAAAACGTTCTAATGGACATTTGTACACTTGACCCTTAATACGGTAAACTATATAAATACTGGTACATCTTATCTGGGAGGTTATTATGTGCCTGTACTGTTCTAACATGACGCTTCACTTTCCTCGAACAATGTAGATAGCGAGCACTGCACCGTCTTGCATTGATATAGGATCTTTGGTGTCAAGGCCACCGAGTCGACATTGTGCATCGCGCATAGCGTGTTTATTTAAATAGATGAGATTTGAACAGGGAATACACCATCAAAACAGTTTACAAACAGGATATAAACGGTTGGTAAGTACAAATCTCGTATAACAAATACTGGTATCTCGTATGTTTTATCACGGGTCGAATATAGAGATGTTCTTCCAACACACAGTCACAGAGCAGTCATTACGAGTTCATACCGGTTCATACCAGTTAACAGGGTAATTTTTCACTCGCTATAACGACAATGACCATAACATCAAATGATGGGATTATATTCAAGCACGAAAGCTCAAAACAATGGCTAACCAAAGCACTATCTGATTAACCAAGTCAACCTCGGGTACAAAATTACTGTGCGTAGCAGTTTACCGATAGCTTCTATCCTTTAACATAGTGAAAATTCCCTATGCTTTAACATGGAAAAAATCCCTATGCTTTAACATGGAGAAAATTCTCTATGCTTTAACATGGAGAAAATTCCCTATCTAACACATGAAGGGATTACATTACATACGTGCAAGTTCAATACAAGATCTAACCAAAGCACTACCTGCTTGACCAACTCACCTCGCATACAAAATTACTGCGCGTAGCAGTTTAATGACGTCATTGACCATGACGTCACTGCATCATGACGTCACATGAAGGGATTACATTACACACGCGCAAGTTCAAAACAAGGTCTAACCAAAGCACTACCTGCTTGACCAACTCACCTCGCGTACAAAATTACTGCGCGTAGCAGTTTAATGACGTCATACAGGATGCGCGTGCTCGCAACAAACAAACAAACATGTCCAGACACGTCTCGAGTACGGTTTTGTAACATACACCAAACGTATAATTTCAAGATGGCCGCTCTGTTCGAAAAAACGAGGCTATAGGTTCTGATATAACATAGTCCTATATGTAGTCTACATTTCGTATACATTACTTGAGACAAAACGGTCTCCGTTGAATTTATAACCCTTTTGTTACACATTACGCCTTATTATAACACCACATTTTCGACATGTCATAGTCAAACAAATAAGGGCTCGGTCCCTTGACGGAGCCCCGGCCTACGGGCCAAGCAATCTCGTGTGCTGTTTGGTATATTTTATTTTATTCAAAAAGTCGTCGGATACCTTTACGATAATACCGCCTATGCTTTAACATGAGAAAAAATTCCCTATGCTTTAACATGGAGAAAATTCGAAAAGTGGTCGGATACCTTTGCGATAAAATGGCCTATGCTTTAACATGGGGTGAAAATTCCCTATGTTTAACATGGGAAATACTTTTCTAAGCTCATTTGCATAACTAGCCACGCCCACAATGCCCATATAAGGTCATTTGCATAATTAGCCATGCCCAGCTCGCTCCTGATTGGTCAATTCCACTTTACCCACAATGCCCAGCTCGCTCGTGATTGGTCAATGAGAGACATTTCAGCAGATGCTGTTTGCATCAGTTGTCCGCCAGATGGCAGGTCACACCGGGCCTACAGGCTACTTCCGGTTTTTAGGTCAAGTCACGCCACTCTGCACAAACATAATAGTACTGCCACTTATAGCGGATTCTAAATGCCTAACACTTGTTGTTCGGTTCACGGGTGTAGCAATAGGGGCGGGCATGAATTTCCCAAAGATAACGGTAGATGTAAAGCTTGGGTGATAGCGATACGTCGATCTGAGCCAGGCGGCAAGTTGTGGAGACCAACAGCGAACAGCGTGGTCTGCAAGGCTCATTTCAAGACGACGGATTATAAGGAGAAAACACTGATTGGTATGCATGATTTGCATCTTGTGATAACTCTCTGTCAATAACGTAGCATTTATTTATTATGTTCGGTCCATATGCAATCTGTCAAATTATGTTTGTGTCTGCGAGGGGGGCACCCTCGATCATTTAACTTACTATATTTAATTATAATAAATTTGTGTTTGTATTTATTATTAAGCCTTTTTGTGGAGAAGTTGTGATATTCTCACTGTGTTAGACTTAATTTAATAAACATGTATATTACAACAAACTGAAATGATGAATACATTGCAATTACAGGAAGTACACTGGGAAAGAAGATTTTGATTGACACCGCTGTGCCAAGCCTGTTCTGGTGGACACAAGAGCCATCGCCTGCATCTGCTTCTAGGGTCAAGCGCGCAGCCCTGAGAAATGCAAGACGATGCCGCCTATCGGAGACACTGCTGAAGACACAAGATGAAGATATTCTTGTATCAGAAGTCGATTTATATATGGAGACTGTTGTAGAAGTAGCAGGGGGGTTGACAGTTGATGGGGCTGTTCAAACAGATTCTCCCAGTTTAACGACCAGTCAGACCCAGACTAGTGAGGAGGTGCCCATAGAGCTTTTGAGGATTAGCATTGATCAACTTAAGTGTGATCCAGAAGGTGTAAAACTATATACATGTCTTGAAAATTATAATACCTTTGTTGATGTTCTCGCCTCTTTGGGTCCAGCAGCATATCACCTTAACTACCTGTATGGTAATCCATATATTAATGTGAAAGAACAACTGTTTCTAGCATTAATGAAATGCAGGATGTATAAAACAAAAGTTAAGTCGTATGTTTAAGATCAATGAGACAGAGGTCTACAGCATATTCATTACATGGATTAGATTCATGTCTCTCCAGTGGAAAGAAATAAATATCTGGCCAGAGCGAGACATGGTTCACATGTTTTCTCCATCTGATTTCCATGAGAAATTCCCTGACACCAGAGCTGTTTTTGACGGGTTTGAGTTTCCTGTCAAGAAGGCGAAAGCGCCAGCAGCTCAACAGGTCACTTTCTCGACATATAAAAATCGGAACACTGCCAAGATGATTGTTGGTGTGACACCTGGGGGCATGTGCTCATATCTGTCAGACGCATATGGAGGTGCAACCAGTGATCGACAAATCATCGAACGCAGTAATCTACTGACAAAGGTCGATCCTGGTGATTCTTTAATGGCAGACAAGGGCTTTGATGTGCAGGATATTTTTGCACCGGTAGATGTGAGTCAACATCCCAACTTTTTTCAAAACAATGAACAGAATGTCAGGGAAAACAGTTTTGAAGGATAGAAAAATTGCTAGCAAAAGAGTCCATGTAGAAAGAATTATTGGTTCTGCAAAAACCTTTAAAATCCTATGTAATCCCCTAAACCACACCGAATCATTAATGGCTTCTGACATTGGATTTGTTTGTTTTATGTTAGTAAACTTCCGAAGATGTATCGTACCAACAAATGCCTAGTTTAACCTGACAATGTGCTTTAAACAAGCACGGTGTGTTTATTTCAATCAGGATGACGTGCATGCATTTACTGTCTGTATACAAATTTCTTGACAATTTCGTTCCTGAAAAACAGATTATAAAATTCCTCCAGTTTCTTTGTCATCTGACTGATGAAAACGTCATCTCGAGTGACACGAACACACTTCGAATCCTTTCTTGTCCACACGACAAAATCACACCACTGCCTGCCAGTGCAAAGCAGTGTACCTTGTACTTGGTAATAATAAGGATGGTCCTGCCTCAACTGCAATTTCTCATCTACCATGTCCAAATATGGCACTGTGACAGGGGTCACATTCGCATCTCGTGCACTGTAGGGGCATTTCACCTCCACTACTCCATCAGTGTCCACTAGCCCATCAGGTGAACAACCAAGGTATGGGATGGCACAGCTGACCCGAATCCCACTCTCTTTGACTGTGGTACCTGCTTTCAGGGAGTAGTTTTTCAATGCTTTCCCCTCATACTTCTTCCCGTAATCTGTGGGAGCACTGGTGAATACCTTCGGCTTTGTGTATGACCGTGCTAGTTTGGCAAGGTCAGTTTTTTCAGTGGCAGTGCATATTCTGCCGAAGTTGGAAGAGTGCAGACGCTTCGTCCTCTCAAGTCGCCATGCCTTGTTGCTGCTCTGCCCCCGGGTCCTCAGTTCCAGTTGGTCATGCTGGTCCTTGGTCATCGCCGTAATGTTCATGTCACGGAGGAAACACTCATCTGGTGTCTCCTTCAAGTAATCGTGGTCAAGGTTGACCGCCCGTATATCGGCCAGTTCATACAGCTGCCGGATGGGAATGTCCTGGGCTTTGGAGTTTAGCCACACACTCAGAAACTGCTCTGGATACTCCAGCTGCTTTCGGAACTCCACAGGACGCGGGTCAAAGTTGTGGAGATGTGATAGAGAACCGTCTCTCCTCAACTTCAAGTCCTCCATCTTCACTGGTGACCCATTGTATTTCTTTGCCTGATGGAAGGTCTGCAGCTGTTGTGTGCACGTTTCGGCAGTCTTGATGCCATCCCTGGCCCTAGTGAGGGCGAACAGCACTAGCATGACATGCTTGCAGTGTGCATCTGGTCCCATACCCACCGCACACTCACATTGACTCTCGTCAACTACTCCATGACAATCCAGCTTTACATCCACTTTGTACACACAACGTTTGATCATCTCAGCACTCACACGTCCTTGAATGAATGTTTCACCATCTTTGTGTGAGTGCCGTATCGATTTCAGGAAGTTGCCATGGTACATATCCTGAGGTTTCGTGCCCAGCTTCTGGTCAAACAGCTTCAGGTAGTCTGATATTGTTGACTCGGTCACATCAGGTAGCTGTACAACAAATGTTGTAATGTCATTACACAGCATAAGAGTTGTAACAACTTCATATAACAGTTTTTTTTTTAAATACCAACTGTACTGCATGCTCATGAATAGTTTTGTTTACAATTGTTGCTTTGTTGGAATATATAATGTCCTCACACAGTATATAAGAGTTGTAACAATGTCATAAAATAATGTTTTTTGAATAATACCCACTAGATTGCATACTCTATTTTTACAATTGGTGATTTGTTGGAATACGAAAATCCACCACCAACATGACTGAAACACGACTAAGGTGTACCTTATATGTATGAGTGCAGTAGCTAGCAAGGTGATTACATGTGACATTACATGTTTTATCATATACGGTTGCTGCATTGCAATATGTAGCTAGTAACAATCATTCCACAATAAACAACACTGTTTACAAACTGTGTTTACCTGAGAATTTGTATTGATGTCTCTGAATGTTGTCATGTCAGGTAACATCATGTTGAAGTCATCCTGCTGCACATCACCTTGTCCAAAGTTGGCATTCCTATCATACGTTTCAAGTCTGCAAAGAAGAAAATACTAAGTTAAATAATTGTTCAGATTTATTTTACTTTTTGGACAATGGTTTAGACATACATGTCACTGACAGACACTGGTAAAACAACTATACTAAACGTGCCATTTGCATCACAGGCTCCTATGTTAGCCCCTCAACTCTGAAAACTTGATACCTGTCAGTATCAGTCGTACTCGTAGACGTAGTCGAAGATGATTGACAATCATCTCATGCTTACCCCCCGCCCAACAAGCACCTTCCACATACCCTTATATGCCCATTCTTTACATCCGGATAGCTGGAGTAATCAGGCAACTGGTAAAAACCGTACAAAACGTTACATCAACCAGTAAATTAATACGAGTCATAGCTGAACTTCCTGCATTTATCGCCCATTCACATACCTTTCGACAAGTTCCCTTTTTCTTCCAGATACTTTTGCATGACGTTTCCTGAGTTCATCTCTCAGCCATGCTAGAGACATTCCTCCATACTGTGACATGCTGATAACAATGTTACTAAAAACAAATTAAACGGGTAATCTTGCGTACGTCGTGTTCAACTGATTTTGTTTACCGCGAATTCTGCTGGCCCTGTGACACATAGCGCCACCTGGCGAACTAGACCAGAAACTGACGTAAAATGTCTCTCATTGCACTTCCGGGAGCAAAATCCGTTCAACTCATTTGCATAAATCATAACCGGAGTAAAATGAGCAATCTGAGCAAAATCCCTATCTCTTAACATGGGATCTTGCTCTGCGCCGCGCCGCCGTCCCCGCTACTTAACCTCTATTACTACTCACGTGTCTACAACGATTACCTGAACAGTGACAGCACTCTGCAGGACTACTGTGATGCTACTAGCGAAAGTTGTCAGACGACATTCGCTGAATGCCAATGACATTTTACGAGGAAAACGTAGAGGTGCCAAGTAATATTGCACAAAAAGCTAGAGATGTACGGCTTTTCAAGATGTGATGGCGGTAGATGAGGATCTAGAACAATGAGTCTCCAGCTGCAGTCACGGAGGAGTGCGTGCGGAAAAGGGATGGCCGGATAATTGTCCAATTTGAGGTTATTTTTTACTAATATTTGTGTTTTTCTTAGCGACATGTTGGCTAAGGAGTACAATTGGAATAACAATAGAAATTATTGTTTAACACTTGGTCCAGTTTTTGACGATTTAATACTGGTAAAACTATTTACCGTGAATGATCGGTCTAGCGGTAGATTTCGGCACTAATGCGGTAGACAGTGAGATTACCCAAAAATGGCAGACATGACACATCTGAAAATGTAAATTGACTGTGAAGTATTTAAAAAGATTACGGATTGTTAAAAACGTACTCGAACCGGAAATGCTGACCTTAAATAAAGCAAGCCAGACGTAGCCATTCAAGATATACGTATTCACCCAAATAATGACCGACAGCTATTGTTCTGCGTGAGTTTAATGTAGTTACGCAATACAACAAAAGAATCGAGAGCGTGTGCAACTATTTAATCGAAAGTATGCAGTGTAGTGTCCCGGGATTCACTTATAATTTCTTAATCAGACGTGTCCGATTGGATCGTTTATGGGGGAATAATTATTTACGTCATGGTACGGGTATCGCATACAAATTGACGGCTTGTGCGCAGACGTCGTTGTCGTATTTACCATTGGTTTCAAATATCGTAACCAACAAGTTCATGAATTTCCGGTGAAAGTTTACCTTTTTGATTGTCAATTGTAAAAGATTTGGTGTTGGGTGGTTTTGGGATTCAAACCATGTTTTCGTGTTTAACGGATCCATTAGCTACGCCACATTTTACCATTCACGTTGTGCAATCCGCCGTATTCTTTTGACGTTCTTGTCCCCATGTTAGGTAATATATGTGACAAAACAAAGGGCAACGTTAGTCAAATGAGAAAGATTGACCTGACATGTATATGCCGCCTTAGTAATGTAAAGGCGTGTGTGTGTGTGTGTGTGCGTGCGTGCGTGCGTGCAGGTGTGTTCGAGTGTGTGCGCGCGTGCGTGCGTCCTTTCCTTCCTTTTAAACATTATCCCTGGTTCCCACGGCTCCGAAACGTCTCTGCGCCTGCCCAGAGTAACTTAGGGAAAGGTTGAGAGCCATTTTTAACGTTTTCAGCAATAAACCAAAATCTATTATGGTTTTTAACATAACAAATTGCATTATTGGTTTCCAAGGATTTAGGCGCAACAGATGTATCATTATTATTATTACTATAAATAATCGTGTATTCAAGACGTTGTCAACGGACAGTGGCAACATTAATAATAACAATTTAAGGTAACTTCTTTTGCGCCTAAATCCTCGGAAACCATGCTCAGAGGCGCATAAATACAAAAGGGTTAGTCAATATCAGAATTAATAAGCCATATTAAAGTCGTCAACAGATGGATCGGTACGCCAGGGAGGATACGCAAGGTTATAAAGGTAAGTTTTTTAAATGACGCCGAAATTGTACAATATTTTCAACTGATCTAACACTAAGATGGAGCAAGTTCTAGAGAGTTGGTGCAGCAACTCATGCAAAAATGTCCTAGTTCCAATATTAGTATTGACTCTAGAAACAAAAAGTAAATCAGAACTAGACGATCGAAGCTAGAAAGGCGTTTTTACAGGAGTAAGCAATGAACACCCGCCCTGTAAGGGCTTATGAGACAGTTAGTTTTCCCATTGCCGACCATGTTAACGTTTTGTCTGATTATAAGAAAACGTGACCTACACAAATTCTTAAGTTTCTCACCTGCTATTATCATCATCATCTCACTGACACGGAGGTCGAGTTTACTCAAAATCTAATACTTCTAGCTCTCATAAAATGCCTGTATGTGTGACACCCGTCAATATTTACGAATGCCGGGAAGCATTACACCGCCAAAGGATCAAACAGGCAAATTGCTGCAAAATTTCCTCCCGCTTATTCAAATCATCTAGAAATCCACTATTTTACAGTCAACACCTGGAAATCTGACTACTCAAATGCACTTATGTCAGAGCAGGTGAATTATGTAAAAAAAATAATGTCTCAAAATCCACTGCACTTTTTGTAACGAAACAGGAAGTCTAACTGTATAATGAGCAAAAATAGACATGGCAGTTTTGGAGAAAAAATTTCAAACCAACATATTTTATAGGCACCAATATTACAATCACTCTGCAATTTTATTTTTGGTAATCCGTCCACGTGTTTTATGCACATTTCAAAGGGGCCACCAAACTGGGCAAGGCATCAGAAAATGTAATTTCACTGTTGAACAATTTGTAATCCAGCACAACATTCTCAGGTGGCACGTATGAACTCCTAATACAGTTGATTGGGTTATGTGACGCTATATAATGTTTTTTACTTTCCCAACCTACCAATTAATTGACATGAATATATTGCATGATACGGTTTATTATTTTGTGATCGTAAATATTTGGGTAATTTCTTTCGTTTTCCCCCAAACGTATTAGTATTTGTCTATTTACATTGGTTTAATTTCCAAGATGTATAAACTGTACGTTGTCTAGTTTGGTTTACTTAGTTAGATACTAGGCATTTACCTCGTGTGTACACACTGACATAATATTATACATTTACACGCATCATGTGAACGTTTGTATGAATATGATACTACCGAAAAAACTAAAGATATATCCAAATGAGAAACAATGAATGAGCAAAAATGTAAAACAGCTGCTGAAAGCTAAGAAACAAGTATTTCAGACCGGTGACAGAGTTAAATTAAAAGTGGCACAGGCAAATTTGAAATCAGGGGTAAGGAAATGTAAAGAAGAATATAAAAACAAGATACAAGCACTGTTTCAGGTGAACAACACAAAACAAGCCTGGCGCAGTGTTAAATCAATCCTCGGTTGCAGCAAATCTCACAGACGTTACAGTGCTACTAACTCGATCGACTTCGCTAAAGACCTAAACACTTTCTATTGTCGATTTGACTGTCACGATTTTGAAAACGAGAGAAATTGTGCTTTTCAAGATGCTACTTTACTCCCAAACCACTCATTCGAACTATCCACATATGATGTAGCCAGCGTTTGTAAGAATCTGAAAACATACAAAGCTGCTGGGCCTGATGAAATAACGGGTAAGCTACTTAGGTGTGTCGTGAGCAGCTGAGCGGTGTCTTTCAAATGGTGTTTCAATTGTGCGTTGAGCTGAGTGAGGTTCCACTTCAGTGGAAAACATCCGAAATTATACCCGTTCCTAAAAAGCTTAACCCAGTATATCTCAACGACTACAGACCTATCGCTCTTACATCAATGGTAATGAAATCGTTTGAGAGAATAGTGCTGAATTATATGTTACCCGAGGTTGAACACCTACTTGATCCTCTGCAATTCGTATACAGAACTAAACGCAGTGTGGAATATGCCACCTTGTCTATGCTAAATGTCAATCACGAACACCTTGAACGTCGACGCTGTGTGCTAGAATCCTATTCATAGATTTTTCATCAGCATTTAATACAATTCAGCCGCATCTCGGAGTTGGTAAACAATTGGTCATGCTTATCCATAGTTTCCTCACCAACCGCGCACAGTATGTAAACATCAATGGTCATTGCTCGCCATGTGTCTCCATCTCCATTGGAGCCCCTCAAGGGTGTGTGCTGACACCATTTCTATATGCCATGTACACAAATTCTTGTAGTACTTGTTCAAGCTGCCACTGTTTCAAATATGCAGATGCCACTGCTCTTGTTGGTCTGATCTCAAATGATGAGAGTGAGTACAGAAGCAATGTAGATCATTTTGTATCATGGTGTATGGACAAATACCTTGAGTTGAATGTTATCAAGACCAAGGAAATTGTAATAGACTTTCGATCAGGTGTACATCATCCCAATCCTGTCAACATCAAAGAGCAAAACATTGAAATTGTTCATACATACAAATATCTCGGTACTACAATTGATGACAAGCTAAGGTGGGATGATAATACAATGACTCTATACAAAAAAGGCCAGCAAAGATTGTACTTCCTGAGAAAACTCAATGCAATGCACGTTGACAGAAATATCCTGTCTCTGTTTCACAATTCATTTGTGAAGTGTTATGACTTTTGGGCTTATTTGCTGGTGGGGAAATCTCTCGGTCAAAAACAGAGGGAAACTAAACAAGCTATATACCACTTCTTGGAAGATCGCTGGATGTTGTACACCTGAAACCAGTTTACAGCATTTGTACAAGTCGAGAACCCTGCAAATGGCAAAGACAAATTTATCTGACCCCACCCTCTTCTTACACGACCAGTATGACCTTCTCCCCTCTGGAAGGAGGCACAGAATGCCAACTGTACGAACTCAACGTGTGCTGAAATCGTTAATTCCATCTTCTATCAAGTTCCTGAACCAGTCATGGATACATCACATCATTGATCAATGTTATAATTGTCTTTTAATATTGCCATATTGTTTTAGCATATTTATTCATACTTTTTTAATGTGTTTAATGTATTTACTATTGCTGGAACGTCATGACTGAATGATTTTCATGGTTCATGATTGTACCATTATCTATGTACAACACTCAATATTACTAATTAGCAACTGTCTACATACTTGATTCTATTATGTACATACTGCAATGTGATTTAAATACTGTTTAATTATGCTCCCTCCTCAGTGTAAATGTATTTCCTCTTTGTGGACAAATAAAGTTATTATTATTATTACACGCATCTAGACGTCAACATGACGTCTACAGTCAACGTGTACACCTGCACTAAAAACTGGTTATGGAAGTAGCAGGTGTGTCCACCACAACGGCTACACAAATACTGAATATCAGGAAGGATACATTAGAATTTGCTGACTTAACGACAATCACGGGCGCTACTAGAACCTTTTGGGATAACTTGCTGGAAACATGACGGATCAGTTTAGAGAAACTCCAGACAGGAGGAACTACTTCGATAGATTTTAGTGGCAGTGAGGTAGAACTGTTAAAAGATAAACTAGAAAGGATGGAAGCACAATGTCAAGCATAACTTGATGAGCGGGACTGCATAATCAAAGAATAAAAAGGAGAGAGAGAGATCAAACAGGGCCAAATTTGATAGTGACGAAGTTGAATTCCTGAGGGTGAGGAAACGAAAGAGGAGATAACTGGAAAAAAGAATGAGGAAAGAAATGGAAGAATGGGATCACAGAATGAATAAACGCAGGCCACAGGAGATACATCACGTACCTAAATGTTGGAGTCACAACATTTAACATACACAGAGCCACTCGTCATATGTTGATGTATGTCGCTGTATGTCACATTGAAGTAGTATAGTATTGTAATTGCATGATTGTGTTATGATGTCATCAGTACGTGTACATCGTTACATTACCTACTGCACACAATGATACCTCTACCTTATGTAAATCACAACATCCATTACTCGTTGCAGACATGGAGGCTATTTGTAATTGAATAGATCAACAAATTACATGCATTGTAATTGAAATAATTAACAAATTGATTTTCATTGAATAAATGAATTTTGTCAGTACTTTGGATTGCTTCAGCAGCTATAGTTATGAAATAAATATATCTATTCTATGCGATTTACTGTTCATTATACTATTCTGATTGCGCCTTGTTTATGGCAAAGGTCCATTTGCATTAATTGCTGCTCAAGCAATTGTGACTTGCACAGTATATATCTGCATTTAGTTTCCTCAGTCCAGCTCGTATGTTTGGAAAGTCTGTCGGGTTGATGTGTTGACAACAAACAGTTGTGTTGGTAGTTATCTCCAACAAATAATATCACAAGCTAACGGCTTTACAAAATGTACATTTTGGGTTAGAGCTTGGGTTTTGGGCTAGGGGACAAGACCTGGCTACCCACATTTTACAACTTTGCCGTTTTATTTTTGTAATTATATTCCATAGTTCATCACAAATATATTGGCTAAAATAAAATGCAAACATTTTATAGCAGTAAATAAATGGCAATGAACTATGGGCAATAGATATGACCAGGCATAAGTGTGAGGGAAACTTTTTTGGTGACATTGCCATATCACAGGGGCTCTCATAATGTTTATATTAAATTAGCCATCTGTCACAAAGTATACATTTTTTTACTTGATGAACATGTTTTATCACATAAAAAACTTCATTTTGCAGTTCCAAAACGTATTTTACTTGGGTAAGGCTTTCGTCAAACGTATCACGTTGACGTCATCAGTACGGATGACGTTGAATAACGTCATCGTATACGTGGGGCAGTGTACGATGATGTCATTCGTTTTGGATATACAAAATGAGAGTTTTTGATTTGAAAACGAACTATCTTGAAGATTGTTCATTAATATTTTATCACATTTTTGAATATCATAAAATGCTATTTTCATGTGAAAAATTTGTGTTTCAGTTTGTCCATAATTAATTCAGTTACAGCAATTATAGTTATTTTGATATATTAATTTAACTATGAATACGATCAGGGATGTCACTGAAAATTTCAAATTGCAGATATATGTTGTTTGATATTTTTATCACATGGCGGAACAGAGGAGAAAGTGAAAAGTGAAAACAATATAAAAATCGGTAAAGAACTTTTCGAGATATGAATTTGTGAAGATGTAAAATTTAACAAATTTTTTAGATTGTAAGACTATCTCTTGTACAGTGCCAGTGAACTGGAAAATGGCACCAAAACGAGTGCATCCTTTTATTAAAACTATAAACAACAGTTCTGTTCAATGTTTTTCGATGTAATTTGGCACATTGATAGATTTAGATTCCATCATTTAATATATGTATATCATATGTGTAGAAGGAACTATATGTTAATTAATTAATTAATTTAAGAAATTAATTAATTAAAAAAGATGAATGTTTTAGTGATTACTGTGTGTAATACAGCAAATAAAAGCTGAAGCACTCAGAAATCAATATATACCTACAACTCGAGTAGACAGAAAAATACATTAATTAATATAAAAATATTAATTAATTAATAGAACAAGACAAAATTTTGTAGTGATCAGTGTAATATAGTAAATTAAAACTGCATGGTTCAGCATTCAATTTATGTATACCATTTGTGTAGACAGAACAATACATTAATTACTTAATTAATAATAACAAGATTAATTAATGACTAACAAGATGGATTATCTTATAACGATCATAGTGTGTAATGTAGCAATCGATAGCTAAGGAATTAATCAATTAGCACGTATTATTTTTTTGTAAAAAATACAACTATTTATTAATTGATTAGAAAAATAGTCAATTAATTAGCACAGTGTATCATCGATCAAATGAAAGCTAAGTAGCCCAGTAATCAAATGTGAATTACAGTTTGTGTATTATAGATGGAACAATAAGGCAATACAACAATATTAAATAGTTAATAGAACGATAGGAGTTATTTTGAAGTGATTCTTGTATATATATATATATAAATACAATTATTATATGAAAACCTTCCTTCACTAATATATTATGCCATTGTTCTAAGCTGAACAATACAATTTTTATTTTACAAGAATCATACTCTGTGGCAAGAATACTGAGTAGTATGTATTACGATAATATGATTTAAAGACGAGAAATTGTAATACAGGCCTACTATACCTGCATATAAATGATTCTGCTAAAATGAAACAAAAACCGTGATATGGTGCTCCCTCTGCTGATCATCATGTAATACTGACAAACAGTAGCCGACGGATATTGCCGAAGCCGCTCACGGAAACATCCGAACGTTCGAAATTGGAGGGTGGATGTCTTCTAAGCTCTAGGGGCACATGAGCTGGACCAACAATGGTGCTTTTCTTTACGTATTTTAAAAGTAGAAATGTTATAGATTATCTTGGCAAAACGACATCAAACTTACATTTTCACTAGTATGGGAACGAAACATCAGTTGTTTTCGTTGTATTTTTTTCACAACGTTACACTAAACTCCCTACAATGTCGTTCTAGATATAAACAGTTTATTATATTACCTTTAATTTGATGTATCACATTATTATGTCAGATATAGAGCTCATGTGCCAATTTTTCGTTGAAGTGAGTGCCCCTAAACGGTAAGCCGGGCCGCGTCAAAACGATCGGATGCAAATCACCCAACGGGTAGCAGCTTCAAAGCAGGCTTATGTAATAACCGTTTCAAGTTGCAGCGAAATCAATAATCCTAAAATACTAATGATAGTAGTGTAATTTTATTCAAAAGAAACAAAATTGATGACCATTGCGTTGTTACGTGGAGAGAAATTGAAATTCGGCAAAATCTTAACGGATTCTCGTCCGACTGAATTAGCGGCGCCGTTTGTTGACATCCCTAGGGCCTAGGCTGAGCCTGTTGTTTAAAATAAGATGTGGAAATCATAAATTATATTAGCCATTAGATAATACAGGTGCACCTGGGATTTGAAACGTTCAATTTCCCTCTATCAGATTATTCTACATACAATATGACGAGCCAGGCAGCAGCTGCATTGTCAGTCCTGACACTGCCACTGGTACAGTCTCTGCGTCACTGTGACAGTGTATCGTCTATCGAAGTTGCCGTGGCGGGTTTTCGTGGCATGTTATTTATTTTACGCAAAACAACTTTTTTAACAATTAGTTTGCATTAAACTGTTGAAACAACTTTTCCTGATATAGAATGTCGATACTTTGCGCAAACATTTGTTCAGAATTGTTTTCCAAAACACTTTAATTCAATTAGTCATACATTGATTTGAATGAAACTGAAAGCGTCAGTGAGTGACCGTGACGATGAAATGACAACTACAAAAATTAGCTTACCAGGCTATATGGTTGAGTAGCTCTAAGGATTTCCAACACCCAATACTTCCTGGTTGGTTTATTCTTCGGAAAACAGTGAAACAAATGTTTTATGTTCGTGTGAACTCCGTGAATTGTTGACGCAATTGGGAACACAACAACAAAACGCCATACCTGCTTAGCGTTATGAGGGTTTCCCCGTGGAGGACATCGAAGCCTCGCTTTCGATGAGAATGCCGCTACGCGTGAATAGAGTCTATACATAAGTTTTATAAAACGTAATAAATAATAGTTGGACATCCAATGTCATTCTTGAAACTTCCAAAACCCGCTTGCAGAACTTTGGGAACGCCGTGGTGCGTACTGGTTATGCAATGCCGCAAGGAAATCTGGTGTAGCATCGTAGAATACCCTGTGCACATAACACAAAATAATATTATTGTACAAAATCCGTCTTCTTCCAGGAAGCTACTGTAGTTGCTGCAATATTGTTATTATGGACTGCCGACCGTCACGCCGAGTCCGTTGTCACAGAGTCATGTTTTCACCTCCTGTATACAGGCCTCTATGCTCGCGAGCGCTTGAATGTTCCACCGTCCCGAATTGGTCGCGACAGTTCCGATTTTGTGCCCTGGGTCCCAAGTCCCGGCCTTCCCATGGTCGGGACCCTGAATGTTTTCGGGCAAAAACCGATGAATTGCGCGAAAACCACTGAAAATAAGCGAAAACATCGATTTCTGCAGCGCTGAGAAAAATTTGACGTCACTCGCACTATATGCGCGCAACCGACTCGACCGCGTACATGCGTACCCGCGTAACCGTTTTCCGTTGTAATCTGAACTATTCAAAAATACAATCAGTGAAGTGAGCGGGAGAGCTCATTTCTACTTTTTTTGAAGTGAACTGCGTTTGTTTGCTGTGCAATAATTTTTTGTCATCATGTCTGCGAAGCGTGCTCGTGTTGTTGATGGAGTTGCTGACGGCGGATCACCAAAGAACAAATCTGCGAAGCATTACTGCTCGTTTAGTTCTGCTTGGCGGAACCGAGAGTTCACGGTGGATGTTGGCGGCGCCGCTGGTCGGAAAACATTCTCCGGGAACGTTCTGTCAGGGACTGATGGTAACAGTGACGCTTTCTGCTCCCTCTGTAAGCTGAAGTTTTCTGTTATGTTTTCGGATTCTGAAGTTGCCAGTGCTGGTGAGATTCTCCGATCCAACAGTGATGAAAGCTGTTACGCGTTTCGTAGATTTGCCAACTGCTAATGATGGTACAGCTGCGACGATTTTTGACAAGATAGATCACTGTCTAACGTCCCGCAACATCAAATTTGAAAAGCAGGTATGTCTCAACAGTGACACTTGCAATACAATGAAGGGTCAGCGGAATGGAGTCGTCCGACACTTGCGCGATCGGTAACCTGACATGACATCTGGAGAATCTTGCGATAAAGGCTGCCATCAAGCAATTGCCAGTCAACATAGACGCTTTTCTGATGGATATCAACTCGCATTTCTGCTCTCCACTGTGAATACATTCAACGTGGCATTCTCGGCCACGAACACCACGACCATACATTTGCTTCACCTGGAGATGAAGAAGTTGACGAAACGGATGCTTCAATTCTTCGTCACTGCTGACCGAATCAACCTGGCAGATATCACGGCTACCGAGTACGAGGACATCGACAATCAGCTGATGGATGACGATCTGGATGTTGGTGAGACTACCCGTACACTGGATGCGGAGATGACAGACGATGGGTTGGGGCACCTGGTCGCTGCATTCTTTGATCATGTTCGTCAGTTCTACTGTATATTTGTGAAAACATTGATCAAGAAATTCCCATTCCAATGGACTCTCCTGTCTGACCTTCGGGTTCTGAACCCCGTGGAGCGGCTGTCCTACCAGGATTTGCCCAATGTTGTCGTCCGGCTGGCAAAGCAGCTCCCTCAGCTTCAACTGGCGGACAAGTTGGACCAGCTGAGGACAGAAGCAGTTGACTTCCAAATGGCTGATGGCGAAGACCTCAAAACATTTATGTCGATGATTTCTGGGCCAAGGTCCACGAAATTAGAGGCATGGGCTGATGCCAACTAACGTACGCTACAATATTGGTTCTCATTCATGCCCTTCTTGCACTTCCGGCCACCAATGCTGACAGTGTATGAACGTTGCTTCTCCATGGTTCGCAAGATAGACTCAGAGGAACATAGCCACCTTGAGCGTAGCACCGTCGCAACTCTTCTCACACTGAAGATTAATATTGATGATGACTGTCACGCTTTTAAGCCCTCTCCTGAAATACTTAGGCTTAACACGTCAGCTGTACGGCAGGGTAATAAGGATCATGGTACCTATGATAAGCTCGTTGAGGTACAAGCTGAACTTGAAGCATGATAAGGACATTAGATGTCTGATGATCATGAGTAATTTTGCATTTCAATGATTTATTTATTACAACTACATACTTGCAAGTATTTGCATCCATAAGTCTAAGTCATATGGCTCAAATGATATACTCACAGTAATGTTTCATTTCCTGCTGTGGTTCTTGAACTTTATTGCTGTACATAAATGTTGTATATAATGGAATTATAACTGTGGCTGTTTGCGCCGTGCTGTGTTATTGTCTTGCTGTTCATGCTGGCTGCACTGACCTATTGCATGCATCGTTGTGAATTACTGTACAACAATTTTGAAGATAATGGCATAACAACTTCAATATAACGCCTTCATCACAAACATATGGCAGGCTGTGTGTATCGTGTTGTATGATTGTCTTGCTGATCATGCTGGCTGCGCTGGCCTATTGCATCAATATTAATATATATAAAAAACAGTGATCGATGGGGGACAGTAGCGATTTGTGTGCGTGTATGACTCGGGGGGGGGGGCAGCCATTTTGTCCCGGCTTGTGCCAGATCAGAGGTTGGACAGTCTGTGGTCCGTTGGTGAAACATTATGTACAGCTGAGTGTCGTCGGCATAGAGGTGGTGTTGAATGTTGTGCTGGTGTAGTGGTTTCGTTAAAGGAGCAATGTACGCGATAAAATGTATCGGTCCAAGGGCAGACCCTTGCGGTACTCCTCTCGTTATAGTGTTCATTTCCGACACGCCGATCTTCACATATTTTCCACATAAGTTCGATTACACAAACTAGCAAAACTTTCCGTCACCTGACGGGATGCCTTGGTAGTGTTGCAGTTGAGCAGTTGTTGGGCAACGAAGCGTGATGTTAGAGATTGGGCGGTAGATGGTGAGTACGTTGATGTCAGAGGCTCGCGTCTTCAGTATTGGTTTTACAACAGCGTGCTTCATAGATGGAGGAACAACCGCAGACGATAACGAGGCATTGATGCTACGGGCCAGGATCGGAGACAGAGCATCAATGTGACACTTCAGGAGCGATGTTGGCAGTGTGTCCAGTTCATACGACTTCACAGCAGATCCCAGCACTATGCGCTTCACGTCCGATGGCAACGCCCATTCAAAGACATTGAAACGAGCAGTCACATCTGTCGCCGTGTCATCAGCTTGCTGGCTAATGATCAATAAATAGACAGACAGACAGATAGACAGAGAGTCATGTAGTGTTGAGCAGTACTATCAATAAAGTATACATATAAATATATAATGTAGTTAACCTAAAAGTTAAATTAAGGTTGTACAACATATAGTGTAGGAGACTCTTATTATGACTAAAAAGATAGTTGCTATGATATGGGCCACATTGGGGGTTTAGTAATTGTCTATCTTCTATCAACGAGGTGTTTTATATCTACGTTGGATCCGGATAATTCTCACACAATTATTTTTTATAATATGATTTTTTTTTAATATTCATTCCATCATATCACCAGTCCGATGTTACATGGTCATCGTTATAATATAGTTTTCGTACACGTGTATATGTGTGTCGTAATTTAAATTTATCCTTGTGGGGTCACAGGAAGACGGCATCTAACATGCCATGTGACCCCATGCAACACAACATTACTTTTTTTAAACGATTTTTGTGTGTATTGATTATGTTGCTGTTTGTTGTTGTTACAAAATAAAATTTGATTTGATCGAATAAAAAAAAAAAAATTTGTATTCCATTGATGCATCATTGTCCTGCTCTATAAAACGGTAATTAGGCCGACACTTCTCTACGGCTGTGAATCGTTGCCACTATCGACAAGGGATGAAAGACGACTGGCAACAACGGATATGAGAATGATTAGATGGGCAATGGGTGTATGCCTGCAGGAGCACCGGAGGAATGAGGACATCTTGAAAGAAGCCGATGTGGAGAGCATTGTTGTCATCATGAGGAGAAGAAGGCTGGCGTGGTTTGGTCATGTGAAAAGAAGGAAAGAAAGGGAAGACACAAGAGCCACCGTGGAGATGAAGATAGAGGGGAAACGAGCGAGAGGGAGGCCCAAGTTGAGGTGGCAGAACACAGTGAAGAAAGATTTAAAGGCATGGCAGATGAAGCGCGAATGGGCTCAGGAGTGGAAGAGACTCTGCAAGACCCGCCACCCCGCACAGGGAGAAGGCGGAGAAAGGTGAGAAAATGGATGCATCATTGTTAAATCTTACTTAGGTGTATGTATGTATGTATGCATGTATGTATGTGTGTATGTATGTGTGTGTGTGTGTGTATGTATGAATGTATGTATGTATAAATACAGTTTATCTTTGTGCATAGATGTATGTGCATTCACGTGTGCTATAATTAATATTTGCTTAGTTGTAAAGTGGTGACTATGTGGGTGCTACAGTATGGGTGCTACAGTATGGGTGCTACAGTGTGGGTGCTGCAGTGTGGGTGCTAAGTGTGTGTTTATGGTAGTTCGTGTTTCCAGAATGAGCGTTTATTCATGATTATGTGTGTATGTGTAGCAGTTTACAACTGCATATGGTGCTGATGATAGAAAGGTTGTCTGTAAATCTTCCATCTCAGTCTACGCCAGCTGCGGCATCATCATTGCATGGTACATCACCTTCTTCATCGGTTTCAAGACCGATCACACTATGGTCCAAAATGGAGGTCAAATATACATGCGAAACACTTATTGCTTGTTGGAATGTTATTAGCCAATGACGATCTAGCACACCTGGGCAGGGCAGGGCAAGGCAGGGCAGGGCAGCAACACCCACCATAATGTCCAAGGTTCATGCCACATCTGCTGCTGACGTAGTCACAACTTACAAAATTGCCACTACAAATGACATAAACACCATTAATGTGACACTGGGCGATATCACTAACGATCCTGCCATTGTTCATCCAACGTGTAAAAGCTCCTAGATAGAAAGAAAAAGTTATGTATAGACTATGGAGTAGGTGACTTCTTTGTTATCATGCACGCACGCTAAAATGTATTAACTGGCAATGAGCTTATATCTTCTGAGCTGAAATATTCGTTCACGACCTCTGCCATTTACGACCCACCAGTTTCATAAACCCATACGTTTCCAGTGTTATTTTCGATGGGCCGACCTTATTTCGAAATTATTTCTGTTAACACCTTAAATAAGCATATGTATATTCTTGCTGTATTTTTTTAATTTGCCAATTTTTGCTCAAACGGTTTGCGGGATTTTCTAGCTTCAGCTGTAGCTGTATTGAGTGCATGTTTGTAGTGTGTGTATTCGTCTACGTTTCCGGTATGTTTGGTATATTGCGTTTGCTTGTAAGCAATATTTCGCCTTGTTGACATATGTTGTTTCTTTGACTGTTGTCCTTGTTTGTTTTCAGGGGAATAAATATTGCAATAATGCCCTCAATGTCATCTTTTAAATTATATATATATATATACATATATATATGATTGTTTATCCACTTTTAGGTAGATAAAGGGATACGGTGAAGCGTATATTTGTAAACGTGTACACACATATACATGCATCTACACACAGTACGAACGCAGTATGTACGTACGTGGATACACACGCGCACGCTACGGATGCACGCGCGCATGCACGCACACACGCACACTCACACACACACACATATATATATATAAATTGCTATATATATATATATATATAGCAATCACTGAGGAAATTACATTTTACTCCTAAATTACGCCTTCTAAACCGCAGGACTATTCAGAAGTGCATACCTTCGAACCTTCAATGGGTTCCGGAAAACTGACATATGGCCGATTGACAGGCATGTCTTCCCTCATCACGATTTTTCCGCAGCAGCACCAACAGACATCGAGCTTAAGGAGGATGTGGCTTCACATGCAACAGGCGATCGACTGGCTCCTCAAGCAATTCAACAAACGGACAGAGACATTGTCCCACATGCAGCGCTTGCATTCGGTGTTGCCGAGGCTCCGCAAGACACTGTTCTGAATGGAACTGGCATCGAATTGGCACCAGTTCCAGCATGTGGCAGTTTGGCATCGAATGCTGCCCCTGACGTACTAGCCCCAACGGTAGCCGACATGGACTTGGCAACAAATGTCGTTGGCAACGGTATGGGATCTCCACAAAGAAGCCAGAGGACCACAGCTGTCCCCATTACAACCGAGTCGCCTATTCCCAAAGTGTGCGAACAAACACCGACGTGGAAAGACCTACATCATCACACTCAGCCCCTACAAACGAGAATTGGAGCTGAAGAAGAAAGCCAGCAACAGGTCGTTTAATAACGAGTTACAGCCCAGCACGAGTGGAATAGCTCGTGGAAGCAAGTTGAAGTCCGCAAAGCCATTGCGACACCTCGCGAGCAGCAAATCGACTTCTAAAGTAGATATGACACCATGCCTGTATTGCTGCGAGCTGTTTTCGGACAGCAAAAGTCGGGAGAAATGGATCAAATGTGGGGAATGCAAAGCGTGGGCACATGAGGACTCTGCCGGATATGAAGGCGGTGCATTTGCATGCGAAATGTGTGCTGATGAGTGACTTGCGACAATGTTTCAGAAGGGGGCCCATTTTGCCTTCCCGTTTTTAAAGACACGTTTCTGGGTGATGTTTTCAGACGTCCATTGCCAATAAAATTTGTTTTCGTATAGTTTACATGTTGTTAGTTAAAGGTTGGAACGTAATGTTTCTGAAAATAAAATGTAAATTTTTAAATATTTGGAAAATGTGTGCTGTTTTTAGCTTAGGGGTCCCACTTTGTGCGACCTTCCCCTACTCGCCACCTACACTGTATATCTCCTATAAATGTTACCTTCTGTGACGTTGTCACAGCTGGAACAGTGGCAACACCAAGCAGTCAAGTAAACAGTCATTGTATGGCTTAATAGAAATACTGCTACCAATTCACATAGAACAAACTTTAATTAGAACGACTGTACTGTAACAAGCACACAAATAAACGACCACAGAAGTGTAGACGTAAAACGTTGACAAGGCTGCACATAAGATAAGTAAGGCAAATAAATGAGAAACGTTTGATTTCGATGCGACACTGTTCAGCCGCGAAGTTTATTAAATATTCACTACGCACTTGCACTTCCATTACGAGACATGCACAAAATAATGTCGTACGCTGTATTTCGTTTACTTATCATTATGCTAATTATTATTATATTGTCATTCTAATTAGACCTCACAGTTGTATTAACAACAGGGCATATGCGACACGCGTACGCACTGATATGCCAATTTGTTGGGTATACAATCGTCTTCAGCTTTATAGGGAGGATTAATGGAGCTTATCGATGGCGTTACGAGATGTTGGCGTGTTCGGCGCGGTGACGTTAGATAACAACGGAGCGGTGACGTCGTCGTGTTTTCTCCCGGCTCATAGCCCACTCAGAACAGTCCTGAAACACAACGAGTCGAATAATAAATCGACTGATAAATTAAGTGTTGTCGACTTCAGGATCTATTTTACACTTTCAATTTATGGGCTCAGCGGATTGTCGAATAAAACGGAAGGCGTTATTTAGGAGTAAAATGTCATTTCCTCAGTGATTGCTGGTCAGCATTAGAGCAGCACATGAGGGCCCATTGGACACCAGAATCGATGACAGTGCTGGTATCGGGGTCTATAATCACATTGCGGCCGTACAAATGTGGCAAAGATATTAGTGAACATGAAGGAATAATGCAATAAATATTTTAAGGACCGAATAGGAACATTGCGCTACGTTTTAGCGACACGGCTGTTTAGTTCAGATTGTTTGCTTTGAATAAAAACAGTTTTTAAATGCTGAACTATATAATAACACTGATCATTTCACGATAACTTACCAAAAAAGTGTTTCCTCCCTTCAATCAACAGGAATTTTATGTGTCGTCGGCGATGCTGTCTTCCACACCAGTCGCGGCTGTTGCAGTCTCTGCAATAAACATCGCAACATGCAGATATTTATTGACCTTCACTGCATTCATATTGTCAAGCGTCATCCAGATCCAGGACATATTCACCATTTTCACACAGCCTAAACTCCGTCAGAAACATCCAAAAACGGTGACCATGCATGTGGGCGTGTCCAGGCGTCTGATTAAGATGATGTCAATCTGCGCTAACGGACGGTCTGAAAACGAGGACGTCCAACGCAGACGGACGGTCTAACAACGAAGACGTCCAACGAAGGCGGACGGTCTGAGAATGAGGACGACAAACGTAGACGGACGTTCTCAAAAAGAGGACGTCCAAGGTAGACGGACGGCCTCAAAATGAGGACGTCCAACGAATATGGACTGCCTCAAAATGAGGACGTCCAACACAGACGGATGGTCTCAAATTGAGGACGACCAAACTATAGTAAAATGTGCGATTTGTTATGTATGTACATGTGTACGAAACATATGTATGATTATGTTGTCAGACTGTCAAAAGAATACTGACAGCAAGGACTTCCAACTAGGCAGTCGGACGATCTTACATCAAGGATGTCCACCCGCGTGGACGAGTAGTCGGACAGGACAAATAACGACATCAAACACAGATAAACAGTCGCCTGACGAGGACATCCAACCGAGCAGACGGACAGTTTAAAAATAGGACGAACAACCGAGCAGATGGACAGTCTCACACATAGGATAACCTACCGAGCAGACGGACAGTCTCACAAATAGGACGAACAACCGGGCAGACGGACAGTTTCACAAAGAGGACGAACAACCGAGCAGACGGCATACTCACAAAGAATAACCGAGCAGACTGAAAGTCTCATAAAGAGGACGTCCAGTTGGAAAGGACAGTCGGGCAAATAGGACGTCAAACCACGCAACAGGACCGAACATTCAACAGATCATAAAGCAAAATTCAACAATGTGAATACAATTGCACACCGGTATTTCGTCAGTAAATATGTATAATGATTCCTCTGCTGACACTGTTGTCAACATACCAACACTAAACGGTGACAATACAGTTCACTTACCCAAGTCATTATGTGCGCTATGTGAAACGATTCCATTATCATCCAAGTCAAGGGACTTTTTAGAGAGTCCACGGAAAGCGCTCTGATGACCAATTGTATCAAATGCACTCTTCTTTAATCCACTTGAAGCGCGCTGATGCCTAATTAGATTACCTAATCCCTTCTTAGGGTATTGGGACAGAACTCCCTGTAATTCGATAATAGCATTGAGTACGTTTATTGTCTCTTTCGCTGAATCACCACGATCGTCATGTTCCTGACCGAGCCGATCGTCGTGTTCCTGACTGAAGTCAGAGCCGAACTTGCTTGAGGACCCGATTTTGTCGAAGGGTCTCTTCTCCCTACCGCCGACGTGGACTGGTTTACTCTGTACTCTCTTCTTTAGTCCACCGACAGAGTTCTGGTGCGTAATTGTATCAAATATTCTCTTATTTAGACCATCAAAAGCACTGCGGTGCGCAACTGTATTATCGAATGCTCTTTTCGTGGGGCCATACAACAAAACTCCTAGAAATTCGATGGTATCAATGATTGCTTTTGATACCTCTTTCGCTGAAGCACCTCTATCAATATGTTTCTGACGAAGGTCTGAGGCGAATTTGCTTGAGTACCCGATTTTATCGAAGAGTGTTTTCTTTAGTCCACCAAAAGCGCTCTGATGCCCGATTGTATCAAATGCCTTCTTATTTATCTTATTATTACTATTAAGACCAATATGACGCCCAACTGTATTATCCGATGTTTCTGTACGATTGTGCGACGGTATCTGAACGAGATCAGAGGCGAACTTGCTTGCGTACCCGATTCTATCGAATGGTCGCTTCTCCTTACCTCCGACGTTGACAGGTTTACTATGTACGTCGTTAAACTTCACCGATCGCTTTAGCCTTCCAAAAGAGCTGCCGTGTCCAATCTTGTCGAACGCCCGTTTTAAGTCGACGGGATTGTCAGCGTCAAAGTCTCTGTCTGGGTGGATGTATGTCCCGCCAAGAGAGTGGAGCTGCCGACCAACGTCTGGCAAGTTGGCGTCGCCTAGTGTGTCGAGCTGACTTTCTCCGAACGGGTCATCGGCCAAGCCTGATGGTAGTTCCTGCGAACATACGAGAACATTGTAATGTAATAGGTGGTGGAAATACGTGTACATACTACGTTGATATATTCAGATGTAATCAATGGTACCATCCACATTGTGATGATCTTTACATAAATGTAAAGGTAATTTATTATATAGCGTGGTATCCAATCGTGATGATTACACAAAGAGTTTTATACTTCACCCACTGGCAGATCTAATTCGAACACAATCTTAAAATTGCCTCGGTCAGCCGCAGTGCAATCACTTTGTACTGTGCAAAGGTTAGTCGTTCACATCACTGTCTGTAGATATGTACTCTTTCATACAGCTGACTGAACTGGCGCAACGTCAAGTGAATGAAATAGTCGCTAAATATCCTCATGTAGTCAAAATAGCTTGCTGACCAACTTTGTGTCAAATTTGATATTAAACAAAAATGGCTCCTAATGCACCAAATTCACACAGAAGAGTTCACATGCAGGCCCCATATAAAGTTGGATAATGATATGTCTGAAAGGGGGCACCAGGAGCTTGAGAGGCTACCACCAACAAAAGTTGCATTGGGGTTACGTTGAGCTCGTTCTAATGTCCAGGCGAATATGTGGCTACAGACAGATGCAACAATGAAAATAGCCGAACCATCAGATACAGGGGGTGGGTGGAGGTTTGGCCAAGACTACCTTCATTTCCAGGTGCCTCATTAAACTTCTAACATGGGAATGCAAGTCCAAATGCAGACGTAGTGGCCAAAGACAGGACAGTTGGTTGGGGGACGGTGCTGCGATGGGTACGTAGGAACTCCCCCGCTCGTACGAACCCCGCGATGAGGCAATTTAGCTTCCCACAAACACAGAATCATGTAAAAAATTATATAAAACTGTATGATACACCATTGTTGTTTTGTTCCAGTTGCCCCCTTCTTTTGCAAACCTGTCAGCTGTTTTGTTTCCCCTGATTCCGCAGTGTGCAGGGATCCGCTGTAGTTTTGCTTTTGCCTGCGCACTCAGTTCTGACAGAGTCAGTTCATTCAATTCCTTTTTAGTACTGAGAGGGCATGGAGTACTGAGAGGGCATGGAGTACAGAGAGGGCATGGAGTACTGACAGGGCATGGAATACTGACAGGTCATGGAGTACTGAGAGGGCATGGAATACTGAGAGGGCATGGAGTACTGAGAGGGCATGGAGTACAGAGAGGGCATGGAGTACTGACAGGGCATGGAATACTGACAGGGCATGGAATACTGAGAGGGCATGGAATACTGAGAGGGCATGGAGTACTGACAGGGCATGGAGTACTGAGAAGGCATGGAGTACAGAGAGGGCATGGAGTACTGACAGGGCATGGAGTACTGACAGGGCATGGAGTACTGACAGGGCTTCTGTAAAGATGACAGTGTATTCATGTGTTTTTCTCAGGTTGTTCTGCAGTTGTACTGCATCTGTCTTCAGGGCTTCCGCTTCAGCTTTGAAGTTGGTGGAGTGTTTGCCATTTGCGACTGTGTGTCGTGTTTCTTCTTCTCTATACTTGATGTACACTCCTCCACCTCCATCTCGGATTGTTTCGGTGGCGGACATATCGGTGTAGACATGCGTCCACTGCTCACGAGGGTACCTAGAGTGTATGAACTTCAGGGATATGGATTGTCTCTCCTCATCAAACTGTGTTCCCACCTTCTGGATTCCTGGTATGTGGTCTTTGATGACAGGGAAATGTCTCCTCTTCCATAATGCAACATATGCATTTGATGGTATGGGTTCTGGCATGTAATCCAACAGTTCTGGGTTTTTCCTCTCAAGCATCCTGCATACGAAGCTGGATCTTTTGAGCTCCCCTTTGTTGTCTTGTTCATTCGTGGGTGCATGGAATTGGCGTTCAGTCTTTTGAACTTGGCTGTTTGTGTCAGCACCTTAGCGGTTCTTCTGACCTCAATAGTTTGCAGTCCAGTAACAGTTTCCAGTTCCGTGATAGGTGTGATTCGCATGGATCCTGCCATGATTCTCATGGCTTGATTATGGATTTTGGCAATCTTGTCAGTGTTTTATTTGGCAGCTGTAGAACTTGCTGTCATGCCATATTCCAAGACTGTATTTACTCTTCCCACATAGAGTTTCTTCAATACACTTTGGTCTGCGCCTCAATTTGTGCCAGGAAATTTTATCCTGAGGGACAGCCGTATCGTTGCTCTTGTTTGGCATTTGTTCAACTGACTTTTCTAAATCAGTCTACGGTCAAGCGTGATTCCAAGGTAGGTTGTTGTATCCTCAGCCTGGAGTTTCTGTGAGTTGATCTGTGGTGTGCCCTTTTGCTCTTGGTTCGAAAGTGTGAAGACAGTATACGTTCTTTTCTTTTCATTGATCTTCACAAACCAGATTTTGGTCCATGCCTCTATCTCCTTGAGTGGTAGTTGGAGTATGTAGTTTGTTGTTGAGATGTATTCTTTACTGCTTCAGAGGACAAGGCCATCTGCGTAGATGGCTCCCCGTGCATACTTCGACAACTTCTGGATGATGTCTTTAATGAAGATGAGGAAGAGCATTGGTGACAGCTCTCCACCCTGTGGCACACCTTGTCTCATTAGTCATTTCTTGCAGCGGTACTCTTTAACTTGGGTCCTGGCTCTTCTGTTGTACAGATATTGACTGATCCACTTGAACATTCGTCCAGCAACTCCACATAGTCGTCGTTTCAAATTCAACCCTTCTTTCCATACTCTATCAAAGGCCTCTTCAAGGTCAAACCAAACAGCAAGAGTGTCTTTCTTTTCTTGGAAGGCATTTTCTATTGCTTGGGAGATGTAGGTGAATTGATCCTCAGTGGATCGATTCTGTGTAAAGGCAGCTTGCTCGCGACTTTTTTCTTCTAAATGTCACGGTAATATGATGTTTATGAGACGTTCCGTCAGCTTTCCAACGCAGCTGGTAAGACTGATAGGTCGGTAGCTCTCTGCTTTGGACTTGTCCTTTCCATTCTTGTATGCATGGATCACGATGGATTCTCTCTATACTTGTGGTACGACTCCTGTAACCTGTTCTCCAACTCTCATTGCACAGCTGAAGGAGCTTCTTCTTAGATTTTGGACCGAGATGTTGCAACATCACATTTATGATCTCTGTACATTGTGGTTTCCACCTAATTGTCTGCAAGGGCGTACTGGAATTCCTTCATTTATACACCATTTATTTAATCACTTTATGGTTATTTGGTTGAATAACCCATATTTGACATGAAATCCAAACCTGACTGGCAAAACAACATGTTTTTTATAACTAATGTCCATATTTTCTGGCTGGCGACTTGTAATATAAATAGAAGGCCTCATGTTGGTAAAATACTTGTGTGTTTCAATTTTATATCACATTTGATGTTACACATAAGTACCATAGTTAACCAAACATCCAATTTGTGTCTTGCCAACGCCTAATACTACAACTGTTGACATATGCGGACACAAATATTAATAAGGTCTGAATGTTGTAACCACTGACATAGTTAATAGTTAATATAGTTGCTTTACTACGTTTTGATCAAAATGTCAATTTTTTTGACAAAAATTACCAAACGTTTGTGGACAAAAGTGACCAAACTTCTGACCAGAAAACTTCTACACTGTAACATGTGATTTATGCAGACACAACTTAAACTGATTTCGAATGATGTAACATTGCTTTATTCCTTAAAACGGTTTTAATAATATTTATTTTTTTAAATATCAAAAATCATTTTGTGACATAAAAATGCAAAATCAGAAAGTTCAACGACGCTTTATTTAGAACAGTTCACGTCATCTATTATGAACGTATCTCGGCGTTGGCAGTTAGTTCATAATCATGGATGTTGTATGTCGCTGTTCCTAGAGAAACGGTTTGAGCTACATGTTTAGTGTGCACAATAAATATTTCTTTAACTCACACACACACACATTTTATATATATATATGGTTTTGGTTTCCGAACCGAAGATTTAGCCAAACATAATTTTTTTCTTCATCTTCTTATGTATACATTATATAATATAATTATGTTTGGCTAAATCTTAGGTTTGGAAACCAAGATCCGAGGCCAATCAAGACAAAACGGGCTCATATATATATATATATATACGTCTGGATATATATATATATATATATGCAAGCCTCATATATATAACATTATATATAAAAATTATGTATTTTCTATATATATATATATACATACAGTATATCAGATGGTGGTATTTTTTCATTGCATCCTTAATAGTCAATTCACAATTACACACGCAAATTTGTAAAATAGTATTTACTACGTCATAATAACAATAATAGTAATTATATCATTGTGTATTTTACGTCGAAATCACTAGTATTGAGGCGGCATAAATTATATATTGTAAATGCTACGTTTCTTGTCTTATTAGTCGCCTCATTTGAGTTGTCGTGAAGCTTCCGCAGTGGAAACTGAGTTGTTTCGCATTGAAGTGTTAGGCCGCATCCACTTGTTGGAATAAACGTGGAAACTCAAAGCAACACCGACAACTCACCTCCTGAATGGCGACCACTTCCTGATCTCCGAAAGTCACCCCGAGGGCCGTCATCAGCAGAAAGACAACTGTGAGTGTCACCATGTTCAAGTTGTCTGTGGCCCTTAACGCCGTGTCCTTCTTACGTCTGTTCGTCGCGTCTTCTGCCCACAGGAGCCGCCCTTGTTGCAACAAGCGAAGAGTGCGAGCGACCTACGGGCTTATAAGAGAGAACCGCCTGCAATGACGAGCACCATGTATACCGGCTGTTAGCGAGGGGCTTCGTTGGGAGGACGGGTGGAGGGGTGCACCGGCTGCTAACGAGGGGGCCCTCGCGTGCCATATGTGGGGCGGCGCACCGGTTGCTAACGAGGGGACTCGCGGACGGCGACCAGATCGTAAACCGGAGGTGTCGAAAACAGATGCCGTCAAACATGTAAAAATGAATTGTATTGATTACTATGGGTCAAGGATTCAGTATCTCGTTTGCCACATAAAATTATACATACTATTGATGTATCTGCTGAGAAAGACTGCACGGTTTCGTCAAACCTGGGGTTATTACAACAATTAGATATGTCGTTGATTGACATAAATTCACAAACACCGAAACAAATTATAACTTAATACATAATGATAATACTCATATTTTGTGGTACGTTCCTAGTGACATGAACAGCTTGTGGACGCTATAAAACACGCGGTCAAGGGAAACGCCGCTAATTCAGGTATTGGTCATATATTTTATTATTTTGGAATACAATTATCAACATGTTCCGTCTACAAACTGTGAATGCTGAACTAATTAAACACAATACTCACTTCAAAATAAGTAAAATAAATTAATTGACTTTCATAACTTCGCTGAAAATCAAATTAAGCCAATTTAAACAGAAAATATGAAACAAAGAATTTGCAATTTAAATTGTAATTTGACGTCATACCAAAACAACACCGCTGAATGGTCAAAGTGTACATTTTCCGGGCAGTCACTCACTCAACCCTTAATTGGCCGAGACGATCGTTGGGGTGCACATCTGGATGAGTTGTCAGCTCCCACCGGTCGAGCTTTGACGACCGTAGGTCGCTATGGTCACCACTAGGCTCTTAAACAGTTTGATCTTTGTTGCTGTAGTGATGTTGTTATTCCATATATGTTTAAGTCTTGCCATAGCTGATATTGATTGGCGTATTCTGGCTTGTATTTCCTCATTTCAGCTACATTCCTATGATATAATAGCAACCAGGTAGTTGAACGATCTTACTTGTTCGAGGTGTTCTCCGTTAATCATTACCCTGTTGATTTTCTCGTTGCTCTCATTGCTGGTGAAATTTTTTCGCCGTCGCGTCTGCGTAATTTCTGGTTATCGTAAACTGAACGGGGGCACATTTCCAAGCGTCTAGGATCACGCGGGCCCATTCAAAAATATCTACGGCACGCAAAATTTAAAAGGTCTAGGGGGTACGTTCCCCAAGGCCCCATAGACACGCCTATGAACACGGTCATTTAAAAAAAATCAATTTTATTTCTAAAGTCAACGGTACTACGTTGATCAGTTTTACCGCTCAGAGGATTACTGCCGTACGTCTGCTTCAGCTGTACTATTCGAATTAGATCGAATTTTATTTTACCGCTTTCCGTCGAGGTTTACCGTTACCGATGATATGAGTACTAGGTCCTTAATGCATTCTTTTCGAAATTCATGTCAAGGGTTCTCACATTTTATAGGGTAGATCAATTGTTCGCAAAGTAAAATGCAACAAACGTACGTATGAATACAGCGGGAAACCGTCTTCTAGGCTTCCATAATAATAATAATAGAGGTAACTACTTTTGCGCCTAAATAATCGGAAACCAAAGTCAGAGGCGTATCAATATAAAAGCGTTAGCCAATCTCAGAATCGATAAGTCGTACTAAAATCATCAACAGATGGATCGATGCGTACCCCGGAATGATTTCTGCGACCTTCCAATTCGTGCTGCCTTTTTATATTTCGCTGGATCTTACATTAGGTATAGTCAGATATATCGATAAATAGTAGCGAAGGACGTTCGTTCCGTCTTACCATACAGTTAGGCTTTTTGATCAATCTCCGCTTTGCTGATAACATTGACCTTAGAGGGAGAACAGAAAAGGAGCTACATGAAAAAATAGCTAAACTTGAAACTCGAAACGAAACTGATACTGATTAAATATTTTTAAAAACGGCATATTTGATTTATGCTCAGCGGAAAGTGTAGTGGCTGATGCACCGTCAGAAAGTTTGGCAGTTTTGCTAGTGTTTATAAAGAGGGCAGGTAACGTGCCTAGACAGACAGACAGACATACAGACAGACAGACATACAGACAGCATGACACACACACAAACAGACAGACAGACACACTTATACACACACAGACACACAGACATACATACAGACAGACAGACACACATACACACAGACATACACACAGACAGACAGACATACAGACATGCAGACAGACAGACAGACAGACACACACACACACAGACACACATACATACACACAGACACATAGATACAGATAGACAGACAGAGAGACAGACAGACAGAGACAGACAGACAGACAGAGACTGACAGATAGAGAAGCAGACATATGTATTTTGACCATATATACATGTACGACTCCCATTTTGACATAACATGTCGCTAACATGGGATACCCCTTTTAACAAAAATATATCGAATATATTCTAATAATAATAAATATTAATAAAAATCATATTATTCAATGTTAGTAAGTAAATACAAAATTAATACATAATGACGTAGCATATTGTATACGACTATGTGTTACATACATAACAACTGTGGATAGTGGAGTGGGATTTATAATTCGTAATTAAGTAATAGTTTTTAATATAAGTGCTGAAACCAGGTAAACTATATGTATACATTTATTAATGATAATGCTTGGAGTATTGTTAACTGCTTCTATTATCTTGCGTCGTATGTATTTTTCGTGATTGCATCTGGACATTCAGAGAAAGATGTCACAGCTATAACCAACAAGGTCAGCTGGTCGTTTGCTATGCAGCTAACAGCTCAACATGAAAATAAACATAAGATTGTACAACAGTTACGTTCTGAGTAATACTTATATTGCACGTCTTGTGTACTGGACAATGACAGAAATGATAGCACACAAGTTTGATACCTTCCACAGCATTATGTCTCGGGAAGTTCGTACGTGTATTCTAGTATAACAAAATCCCCAACGAAGTGTTTAATTGGAAAATCAACACAACATAAAGGGAGGGAGAGATGGCTTGGGCACGTTTGCCGAATATGCTGTGGAGCAGTGTTCTAGCCAGCTACATATTGGACAGAAGACGGGAAAGGAGATGTGGTTTCAGAAAAAAACGCGCAGTCTAACCTGGGCAACCATGACGAGGCGGGCTGCATGTGGACACCAGTGACGTGAACTTGCGGAAGCTTTATGTGCCATCTGTGGCACGAAGAGGAGTCAGTGATATTTACGGATCTTAAAACGTCCTCCACAATTTATTTAGCCCACCGCCAGTCAGCTTCGTGATAATACGTGAAATACTACGCCTGAATGTCTAAACTCGCAAAGAACTGATAGCTGTAAATCCTAAATATACTGTACCTCGCTGTCATCATTTTAGAATTCCCGGAAGCTCGATTCGATGGCCGAGAACACGGACGCGACTATTCAGGTGGATCACGCTACAATGGCGGAATAACTACTTAAATGAAACATATGCGGTGTACTAAGTGTGCGGCATCCAATGGAAATACACTCGAATATAACTAAGCATGCATCAAATCGCGCATTGGTCTTACTAGAAATGCGCTATTATACTGGAAATGGCAATGCATTTCAAAACTCGCAAAGAGCTGATAGCTATAAATAATTTCTAAATAAAAACTACTTTGTTTAAAAGCCTAACGTGTGTATTGTGCAATTAATCTATTTAAAATATAAACCATTCATGTCCCTTGTGATGGCAAACTATAATATGATAGTATGTTTATAAAACACCGGAGAAGACGCAAATGACTTGAGTGCTCTCGAAAACAGAGAACATGTATGTGCCATACGTGTTGCTGGGTTCCAAATACAAATGTATATCACTTTGCACGTAAAATAAGCGAAATATCGCAATAAATTGTGTACTAAGTAAGCGCAATAATCATAAACAAAAACAACAACTGTGTTCAGACGAACGGTTTCAAGCATTACTTTTATGAAGTTATGCAATTACTTAGCGTCACGTATTTGCGTAAATTACTATGTTTGCTTATATTTAAAAAAACAATCGCGTCAATTAGTAAGACAATCGTCTTAGCGTTACGAACGTTCTTAGCCGCTTCATGAAACCTGCCCCTGCACCTTTGCAAATTGCATGCAACAAATTGCGTTCAAGTTGAACGAAATGGCGGCTTTGTCCAATTGCATGTGCTGCTACGCCACTGCCAAGTACAATTGCATGTGCTGCTACGCCACTGCCAAGTACAATTGCATGTGCTGCTACGCCACTGCCAAGTACAATTGCATGTGCTGCTACGCCACTGCCAAGTACAATTGCATGTGCTACTACGCCACTGCCAAGTACAATTGCATGTGCTACTACGCCACTGCCAAGTACAATTGCATGTGCTACTACGCCACTGCCAAGTACAATTACAGCGAAATGTATATTGAAAAGGTAACAGTTAGTATTTAGTTCACGTTCCTATCAATTCAATTTTGCCAAGTCAAACTCAGTTTTGAGGACTATGTTCTTTATCGTCCCAGTCGGTTGTCATGGGGTTTGAAAAAAATTATATTAACGCGATGTCCGCGTCGTGACAAAAAAAAATAGTTTTGGACATTTGCGACATTCGTGGGTGATACGTCAACTGCGCGGCGTGTACTTCATATTAGTGTAATAACTGATGCTATTAATTGGTTGGGGAAGCGACGACGTTATTGGTCGACGTTTATGTCGATCTCGATTAATAACTTACACAACCAATTAATAAAACGCCTTATTACAAGCTCTATCCAGTAGCGTAGTACCAGTTATGACTGTGAAATGAATTCGGACGTGCCCGACCATATTTAATACTCCGCCACCGTTTCTGTCTATTACAGGGCTGCAATTCACAAATATGTAATTTGGTGCATAACTTCTTCACCCTTAATCCTCGATATGTTTTTGTTGCATGTCGTTCCGTGACGGTGGTAAGTTTATTCAACACGCATTATCACCAGCGTGTTTCGTTGTGACAGCGCCCCCTTCTTGCAATAATACTACTAATAATAAAAACAACAATAACTGTTCTGTAGCGGCTCAATCCCAAGAACTGAGACTTACAGAGGCGCAGTAATCTAGAACCGATCGTTTCAGTATGTAGGCGCAGATATACAGAAAGATTGCTTGTTTGCGAAGTTCCCAGAAACATGATAAGGGTTACTAATGATATTTAAAAAACGCAGGAGCGCGGTGACCTAGCGTTTAGATCGTCGGACTCTCAATCAATAATTTCTGGGGCGAACCCTTTTGCTGTCGTTTCGAACCTTGGAAAAGTTCGTTTACTCAAAGACGCAACAAATCTCTCAGCTGTATGAACGAGTACCGGACAATAGAAAGTAAGTTTTTAAAGTGCTGCAGTTGAACGCTTGCTGCAACAAAGGAACGACTCGTGGGCATATACAGGCATTGTAACGTCTGGCAATTATTCGGCCTATAGTCGAGTTACCATTTTTGGAATCTGGAAATGGATGGTAGTGTAAGGTTTTTTTGTTGAATCGTGTAGTTTATGGGTCCCTCAACTCAAATCAGCGGGATGGCAACGCGCTATCCTTGGGCAACTTGTGGGAACCAGGCAAATCCAAGATGGCAGCCGTGAACCTAGGTCAAATTAGAAAATATGTTACACCTTTGCACTGGAGCATGCTAGGAACATGATTTTGGTGAATATACACATGTTTTGGCATATGAATTCAATGGAACCATTTCCAATGATATCCGACTATGTTCACGTTACATAAATTCAACATGGCCGTCATTTTAACTGAAAATAGCCAAAATCGAGCATACCTTTTAATTGGTTTATGCTAGAGACACGATTTTGGTGTTCATCCCTATGTTTTGACATATCAGGAATTCAATGGAACTGTTTCCAATTATGTCCGACTATGAACACCTGACCAAAATTCAAAACGGTCGTTATTTTTACCGAAAATAGCCAAAAATCGAGCATAACGTTTGATTGGTTAATGCTAAAGACACGATTTTTGTGTCCATCCTTATGCTTTGCCATATCAGAAATTCAATGGAACCATTTTCAATTACGCCCTACTATGAACACTTAAATTCAAAATGGTCATCATTTTTACCGAAAATAGCAAAAATCGACCATGACTTTTGTTTGGATGATGCTAGAAACATGATTTTTGGTGCATAACGAGTTCATAGGAATTTTTCCAATGCTTTTGTATTGATGTGACATGGTAATAAAGTTGTTGTTAAAATTGGGACGTTTGTAAGATAACATTTATTTACAGTTCTTCATTTGCAATGATCAGTTATCATGACTGAGCTACGTGTATGTTAATAGCTATACATACATGTACATGTATATGGCTACTTCTTACAAGAAACATACAAAAGCTTTGCAAAATGGCATGCAGTAATCATGAATGAATCTGTATCATACACGTACAACATCTAAAAGTACAAAATTCAAAGTAAGAAGTACTCTATTATAAATTTGCTGAAACACAATGGAACACAATTTGAGAGCACTTTTTGTAATAACAGGTTTCATTTGGACATTGACAATGTATATCATTAATCAATTTAAAACCAACGGTATATGAAAGGGATGCCATTCACATTACATTCTCATAGAAATGTTTAGTCCCGCCATTCTCTCTCATCCTCCTCTTCTATTTCCTCTGTACTGTCACATTCTTCCTCATTATCATATCTAGCGTCATTCTCATGCTCATCAAGTTTGGTGAACGGGTTGAGGCACATGGCTTCACCAACACAGGAGCTGTACGGTGTGCTGGACAAACCTGCAGAATGACAGCTACATGCATGACTGCTGCAAGCTTTCCCTATAGCTTTGCACTGACAGTTGATGACGTCTATGAGGCAGGGGAGGCTGCTGGTCCTCTTGCGATACATGGAGTTGGCATACCCCCTGCACCAGTGACAAACTCCCAGCCATAATCAGCGATACCAACCACGGGCGGAGTCTGCTGGTCTGCTGCCTTCCAGAGCATGACTTGGTAGTGGCTCGCAGGATGTGATAGGCCAGATTAGCGTCTGACGGAGGAAGAGTCTTGATACATATAGCTTTCCCTCTGGTCCTTTTGGAGTAGAACGCATACCTGGCATAAGCCATGCTTGTGCCTTCAGCAACAACATAGAGCGAGCAGATGCTTTTCCGTCCAGTCTCCATCAACTGTTCGAGAGTAGCACCCTCTTCGCCGAAGACAGTGTAGATGGCAGAGTGGTCAGCAGACTTCAATACATTTAGCGCCATCGCTTTGCCATGTCCAAACGGATAGGAAACAGTATAGTATCGCAGCCTGACAATGCATGCATATCACACAGTTGGAGGGATTTCGGTCCAAGGAGGAAAGAACTTTCATTGATGTTGAGGATAGCCCCACTCCATCGATCTAGCTGCACATGGGCTGTCGTCTGCATATTCCACACCCAGAAGATAAGCATAACAAAGACGTCAGTGTCACCGCTGATCACTCTTACAGTTTTCTTACCATTCTTCACAGCCTCCAGAAGATAACTAATGATAGTAATATTTGCTTCATCATGGCTGTATACGCCCTCCTCTCTTCCAACCATCGTCACATTGTTGCCCAAATTGAATGTGGAGAGAACCCTGATGAGAGCCTTCTTATTTGCCTCGTCTTCATGATAGCATCGCGGCATGAGAACTTGCTGGATATTGTGATGTTGTAGTCAACAGCCCCTTCGCCTGCACGCCGGATTCGTTCATGGTCCTTTGCTGACGGGTCATCATAGCGATCGAAGATGACCAGCACTTCTGTTGATTGGTACTGGCTGAGTTCGTCCTTCATACTGTTGGCGATATCTGAAGCAGACCCAGCACAGGGCCAAACAATATGATATAGAAGTTGCTGGCCATCGACGATTACTATGTCTGGAGCTGTTGGTTGAAGAGCATCCTGTATCGTTTCGTTGTTATATATATAACGTAACTTCGGACGCGTGTTTTATAAAGACGAACGGTTTATTTGAACATCTCCATGCAGACCCGCTACACGAGGCTCGGTCAAGGACTCCTGACATTACGTAATGTTGTCCTCTGTCTATTCGATGCCAAGTTAGTGGGAAAATATAAATACAGTAGCGCTACCTAGCGATTATACTAAATTTAAATGACATCGCCACATCTCCTTTCTCAACAATGTACGCATGTACTAGACATTAAGTAAGTGTCCTTGAAGTATACTGTGAATACTTGCTACAGTCCATAAAGTGTGATAAATGGTATAAAATGTATAACACCTACAGTTCGTAGTCTACTTGCCACTTGGGGTTAACTCTATCTCGGGTAGATCTTCGTAGCATCGGTATAGGTGGAGTGGGTTGGTTTGGTGTCCCTGGGCCGTCTCGGATGGGACGTCGTGGTGCCGGCACGGGTCGTGGCAGCGTGCTGTATGACTCCGGACCGCAGTGCACGTCAGCTGGTTCGGTCGACTGGTTTCGCTGAAGTGGCTCGTCCTGATGCGTCGTCTCGATGTCATCAATAGCCGTGTCCATGTTTGGCAGTTCAGCTGTCGACCGCAGTTGACGACGGTTGCGACGGTAGCGCGCGCCGTTCACCTCAACCTCGTAGGATATGTGTCCCAACACACGGCGACAAAGCCCCAGTGACCAGCGTCGATCACCTGGTAACCTCATTCGGATGTTGTCACCAGCGTGTAGCTCCGTGAGCTTCTTCGTGCCTCGGTTGTAGTGTTTTGTCTGAGCTTCCTTCTGTGAGGCCAGCTTCTCTTCTGTTGAAGGTGGTATCGCTGGGCGTAATAGCTCCTCAGTTGTCGGCAGGAGGGTCCTTGTACGCCTTCCCATCAGCCGTTGTCCCGGCGATGTTCCGATATACTCGCTCGGGGTGTTCCTCAAGTCTAGCAGCGCTAGCAGTGGGTCTTTGTGGTCTTCTCGTGCTTTCTTGAAGAGTGCTTTACACGTCTTCACCGCGTTTTCCGCTTTGCCGTTCGATTGTGGAAACCTCGGGCTAGAAGTGATGTGCTTCCATAGTTTCACAAATTCCTTGAAGTCTTCACTTGCGAATTCCGGTCCGTTGTCTATCATCAAAACAGAAGGTATTCCATGTCGAGCGAATTGCACTTTTAACTGGTTTATTACATTTAACTGGTTTATTTATTATGACGTTTTCTTGTGTAACTCCGCTACCTCGAAGTAGTTGGACCAGTAATCGACTATGATGATGAACGACTGTCCGTTGAACTCGAACAGATCTCCTCCTAACTTCTCCCACGGACGAGATGGTAGTTCGTGTGGGTGTAGGGGCTCACGACACTGCTGTGGCGTGAATGTCTGACAAGTGCTGCATCTGGACACATAGTCTCTGACGTCAGCACTCATCCCCGGCCAGTACAGCACTTCTCTGGCTCGTCGAACGCATCCTCCCATTCCAATGTGGCTGCTGTGTATCTGCTGCAGCATATCCTTTCTCAGTGACCTCGGTACGACCAGCTGCTCGCCTCGAAACACTAGTCCTTCGGTTTCTACCAAGCTGCTGCGCTCGTCATAATATGGCGATGCTGCTTGCGGACATTCTCTTCTCGCAGGCCATCCCTGTCGTATGATCTTGATCAGCGCCTGAGTTTCTTCGTCTGCGGCCACTTTCTCCCTGAACTCGTCTCGTTTCGTCTTGGTTACCGAGATGTTCTCGTGGCTCACTGATTCTAGTGCGCGAATCTCACAGTTCTCATGCTGGCCGCCCTCTGTTGTGTCTCTGTAGGCGCGGCTGAGCGTGTCGGCGATATACATTAGTGGACCTCGCTTGTACTGTACATCTAGGTTGTACTTCTGTAGAGCGAGACACATGCGCTGTAGCCTCTTCGGTGGCTTGTGAATCTCTTTCTTGAATACTGTCTTCAGCGGTTCGTGATCTGTTTCAATGGTGACCACGTCTCGCCCATATATGTACTGATCGAACTTGTCACACGACCACACGATTGCTAATAGTTCTTTCTCTATTTGTGCGTAACGTGTCTCTGTGTCGGTCAGAGCCCGCGAAGCATACGAGACTGGCTGTCCGTTCTGCATTAACACGGCTCCCAGACCACGTTCGCTCGAATCACACTGGATCGTGACCGGTTGCTTGACGTCATAGTAGCGCAATACTGGTGCTTTGGTGACAAGCTGCTTAATGGCATCAATCGCTGCTGTGTGCGAGTTTGTCCAGTTGAACTCTGCGTCTTTATCATCAAGTCTCCTCAGAGGTTCAGTCATCTCCGAGAGTCGTGGCAGGTACTTAGACAAGTAGTTCACCATGCCTAGAAATCTCTTCAGAGCGGTCACATCGCCTGGCTCCGGCATCTCTCTGATTGCCAATATCTTCTTTGGATCGGATTTCAGGCCGTCCGGCGTCAGTATGTGACCCATGAAGGGGACGCTTGCTTGTCCTCGCTTCACTTTGCTGCGGTTCAGCTTCAGCTTCCATGCTCGGCACTTCTCGAAGAATGCGCGCTCATTGTCTTCTAGACTCTGATTTAACTCTTGCTCCGTCTTGCCGAATCCCGCTATTAGAAAATCGTCTGCGATTACCTCTATTCCGTCAAGGTCTTCAACGAATTCGTGCATCGTTCTCTGCCAGACTTCCGGCGCTGAGCTTATTCCGAAAGGCATGCGTGTCCAACGAAACCTTTCGAGGGGCGAGTTGAAAGTCGTTTTGAAGCTCGACTCCTCGTTCAGACGCTTCTGCCAGAATCCCTCCTTGGCATCGAATACGCTGAACTTCTTTGCATCAGTCAGACGTGTCGCGATCTCCTCGATCGTCGGCATCTGGGAGTGCTCGCGACAGATCGCTCGGTTTAAGTCTCTTGGGTCGATACAGATCCTCAACTTATCGGGCTTGACGATAACAAGCATGCTCGACACCCAAGCTGTAGGCTCGGTGACTGGCTTGATGATTCCTCGCTGCACCATCTCATCAAGTTTCTCCTTGATTCTCGCTCTCAACGGCACTGGCACACGACGAGGTGGGTGTATCACGGGTGCAACACTCTCGTCTGTGACAATGTGGTATTCGCCAGGCAGCTCGCCCAGACCTTCAAAGACATCTTTAAACTCTGTGAGTAGATCGTTTTTTTCTTTCACTGCTGCTCGCACCGCTTTCCTCAGCGATGATCGTGGGGCTGGATGTGGACTGTCACTGTAGCCTGACGACACGCTCGTTCCTGACGTGTCGCTCACTGTGTGCACGTTTCTGTCGCTGTCGTTGATCGTCACGAAACCCATCTCTGTGCAGGTCTTCAATGACAACAGTGGCATAAAGTCATCGTTCGTGATGTTGAAGGTCAAATTGCTTTGTTTGCCTTGTCGCCATACCGGAAGTGTCACCCAACCAAGTATCTGGTACTTTTCTCCAGTGTACGTCCTGATGTACTTGTGGGTACATTGTTGCAGCTTCTTCATTTGGCGGTCCCTTGTCGCTCTGCAGTACGTCTCTCGTGGAAGCACGTTGCATTCTGCTCCAGTGTCCATTTGGAACAGAACCCGGCTACTTGGTCTCCGAGATCCAACTTCCACTGTGATGACTGCCTTCGACGCTCTGTCTCCAACAAGACCGACGTAGAAGATTTCCTTGGTCGTGCGGACGGTCGACGCCGTCGCCCTGCACTTGAGCTGGAAATGGTTCTTCTTTCCGCACTTACGGCACGTTTGGCCGTATGCGGGGCACTCTCTTTTAGCATGGCGACGTCCATAGTACTTGCAGTCTGGTTGATGCTGCTCCGTTGGTGCTCTTGGCTTCGGTGTGGTGAACCTTTGCTGTGTGCGGTTGTGTGGTGTGCTGGCTGCTTGTCGCGTCTGCCGTTTCCTGACGAAGCTGACATCCTGCGTGGCACCGTGCATAACCTGCAGCTGAGCACTCGTTTGCTCGGCTGCCTTGCAGATGTCGATGGCTTTCTCCAGGGTAAGGTCATTCATGCGCAACAGCCGCTCACGCATCTTGTCGTCACGCAAACCCAACACAAGCCGATCGCGGATGATCTCGTCTGGTGTGATGTCTTCATGTGCACAGTACTTCGCGATGGTTCGTAGATCCGTGACGTAAGCTGATATCGTTTCGTCGACCGCCTGGTTCCGGTTGTTAAACCGATACCGTTCGTAGATCACTTGTGTGCGTGGCTCACAATATCTATCAAACTGCGCTAGCACATCGGTTACACACTGTTCATTTTGACTGTCCACCCAAGTGAATGTGTCATACACTTTCGCCGCATCCTCTCCTATCACAGACAGAAGTGTGGCGACGCGAACTAAGCCTTCTTGCTTATATCTGCCAGTAGCTATTTCATAGCGCTGCCATATTTTACGCCATTGCTTCCAGTTTGTGGCCAGATTATTGTCCATAATCAATGGTCGCGGGGGTGGTATGTTTGCGGGGGGTATCAACATCACCGTTGCACTTGCCCCACACCCGGTAGTGTCGGCTGTGTTTGACTCGGCCATGCTGTACAGTCTGTGTTGTAGTAGAATCAAAAGGTCACGTACCTTTGGTTGTCGCACGAGTCACAACAACGCTCGACAAGCCTACCGCGATGTCTGCGTTGCACTGTCAGTCGGCGTGATTTCACAGTCACGGCGAAAATGTTCAAAGTTCACTTTTGCAAGCTGCGTGCTTCAATGCAAAGTTCGTCAATAACACATGCTGATCCTGGTTCGTTAACCAACGATATGACGGGACATCTGACACCATGTATCGTTTCGTTGTTATATATATAACGTAACTTCGGACGCGTGTTTTATAAAAACGAACGGTTTATTTGAACATCTCCAGGCAGACCCGCTACACGAGGCTCGGTCAAGGACTCCTGACATTACGTAATGTTGTCCTCTGTCTATTCGATGCCAAGTTAGTGGGAACATAGAAACACAGTAGCGCTACCTAGTGATTATACTAAATTTAAATGACATCGCCACACATCCACTTTCAGTTTAGAGACGAAAGTGGATTTTGTCCCAGTCCTCAGGCATCCATATTCATCAATGATTGATGCAGGGACGGCGCTCAGTTCATAGTCAAAAAAAAATTGAATTCGACTTGCCGGTGCTGCCCTACCGTGATGAGACGACTAAATGGTGATGCCATGTCATAGAGCGTCTTATCACCTATGGCCACGCCACATTTGATTGAAAAATAACTTCCCACATTAACTAGTGTCAACGCCAAGTCAAAGAAAACATTTTCTTTCATTGTACAATATTTATTTAACTTTTAATTAAGGCAGGTCAAGTGTGTACCAATACTGTGTTCTTGCTCATATGTTAAGACAAAATCGTGTCTCTGGCATATGTTCGGTAAAAATGGTGACCATTTTGAATTTTGGTCTGGTGTCCATAGTCGAGCATCATTGGAAATGATTCCGTTGAATTCCTGATATGGTAAAACATAGGGATGGACACCAAAATCGTGTCTCTAGCATAAACCAATCAAAGGTTATGCTCGATTTTTGGTGAAAATGACGGCCATTTTGAATTTTTGTCATGTGAACATAGTCGGACATCATTGGAAATGGTTCCTTTGAATTCCTCATATGCCAGAACATGTGTATAGACACCAAAATCATGTTCCTATTAATGTAATGTAATGTAACACATTTCCTAATTTGACCTAGGTTTACGGCAGCCATCTTGGATTTGCCTGGCTCCCACAAGTTGCCCAAGGATGGCGCATTGCCATCCCGCTAGTTTGAGTTGAGGGACACATAACCTACATGATTCAGCAAAAAACAAACCTTACACTACCAATCATTTCCGGGTTCCATACTGAACATTGTAGGGCGGCAACTCGACTAATTATCTTTACGATGATATAGAAAACATTAGATTCCGCGGCTGGAACTCCACAAGTTGGAACTCCACGAAATATTGAGCCCCCAAGTTCTCCAACCTCGTACGAATTTCGAAAATGTATAAATCTACGAACCATCTCAATGGGCTCTGTAGATCGTATGCAAAATTTCAACCCGATACATGCAAAACTGACGGAGATGTGGGGGCACAAACAAACAGAGAACGAACTGTTTTATAATTATAGATTATAATTGAAATGAAAACACAACACATACCAAATGATTGACATTTTAGTTTAATTTCGTGACCGAATATGTATAATAGTTCAAAACCAATACTTACATACGTGGTACATGACAATTACGTTTACATCAAGAACATCCAAATTCATTTCCAAATAAACAGTACAAGATTTTCTGACAAACGATGTGTAAGGAATTACCAAATCGTGCGTCGTTCACTGGGTTATTAACGAAAAACAGGACACCTTGCAAATCGAAAGAAAAGACGGCGGACGAGGTCGGGAAGATCGTACGATTTCAACAATGTTTAAATTCTTCTTTTCTTCCCTTGTCTTCCTGTCTAGATCGTTGAGAATTTGTGGTGCAGAAAAGTTGAAAAGCGAGTGGAATTGTTGATCGATGATATTATTTTTGCCTTAATATTATTCATAAAGTAGCAGTAGGCATATATTGAGTAACAATTGTGCTTAAAGTTAGTCAAATAAAGTATTTTAGAACACTTTAGCCTAGTGAGTGATAATAGGGTAATTTAGGCTTCGATAAGAACGTAAACAAGATTGAACAAACCTGATTATGTGGAATAATATATAGGAAATAAAGTAACAGACATAAAACTACTTACATAAGATAATATCTGAGTAAGCCAGAACCTGCTAGATCCTTTGATTAGCAATCATATAAATAAGGCAGTCTAACGTAAAGTAACTGATTGCATTTAAATTAGGTCACTCGTGACACTGCCAGTAACGTTAGCGTTTGTGATAAGATAGATAGTCAGCTGTGTAATTAAAATCTGCTGTAACATAAAGTGTGCTGTAGTACACAGGAAACAGTCTTTCTAAAAACTATCTTAGTTTTAAAAGTGTAACGTTTGTGCACAGTAAACAGTCTTCTTAAAGACTATATAGTGAATAATGTAAATATAGTTGACTAAACTATTTTGAATAGCAAATTAGATTATTATCATTATTATTAAATCAGTTCTGATATGGCGCTTTGCTAGCGGCAAGTCAAGGCAAAGCAACATGTTTTTTTTTCAGTTAAGAAAGATAGAAAGACCTGGGCCCGTATTCTCGAAGAAACAGATTTCGTACGTAAGAAATTGCGCAAATATGGCGGATTATTTCTTAACTGCGAAATTTCGCAAGTTGATAATCTTGAAACGCTTACAAATTTTCGCAGCTAAGAAATTCGGAACTTGCGTACGAAAATCTCGCGAGGGTTTGCTTGCGTTGCAACGGATACGGTCACTGATGTTTTGCTATGTTTTACCGTTTTAACGCTGCTCATGTGTTCCTGGCTGTGCATGAAAAAGATTAAAGTACACAACTGTTCAACGTAACCTGGTGACTAAACAATATAGCTAATATGCAAAACATAATGTAGCATTGCCATTGAGATATGTTGATGCATACCTCAAAACCTATCTTTTCAATATCGCCTATCCTCCCTAGCTTCCTAGCACATCCATCCATTTGTTGACGAATTTCGCCTAGCACACGAGTACGACAATGCTTAATCCTTTGGTTTTTGTGCGCCACTGAGCTCGGATTGTCTGAGGATATTGGCGCTTAAGAAGTTATTTATTATTAGTGTAGATTAGACGTAAGAAAGTTCTCATTTTCACAAAGGACTGTGAATGAATGGAACAGATTATCTGATGATTGTGTGGGTGCTAGTAGTGTGAATATGTTTAAAAATCAAATCGACACATACCTCAGAAGGGCTGGATATATGTAGATAAAAGGATTGGACTCTCGATAAGCCAAGGGCTTCCTTGTTCACCTGCCATCTAGAGTTAATTCTCTGGATGGCAATCTTGTTAAATCTAAACACTTGGTGTGCGATGACTGCCACAGCTGGGTGGATTTTACCTTATCCGTCTGTTGGAAGTCATGGGTAGATACTAAGGAAGAGGGATTCACCTTTCAGTGCGTGTGGTGTTGGAAGGTGGAATGTCTGCAGAAGGAGGTAGTTAGGTTAACAGATATTGTGAAGGGGATGGAGATGAGAATTAGCAAGGAGACAGTTGGAATGGAGAGGGACTACAGGGAAAGAGTTGGGAATACTGTGAGACTAAAGGAACAGAGTAGTGGCAAGAAGACTGAAGAAAGGAGACCGAGAGGATGGAAGGTGATTGGAGAGGAAGAGATTGGAGAAACGACGGCAGGAAACGTGACAGGGGAGAACGTGACCGTAGATAAGGAGGTAGGAGGGAAAATGAGACGGGAGAGGAGAGAAGAAAATGGGAGGAAAGTTGACGGAACGAAAGGAAGTGAAAGTAAATGTGATAGAAGAGAAGTCGACAAAGCGGACGATGTCAGGAGGAAAGGTGACAAGAAAGAATGGAACGGAAGAGAATGCGACAGGAGAGAGAGAAGACGATAGGGTGGAAAGATAACAACCAGACAGTTACAAACATGAGGAGCTATTCTGAGACAATGATTGAGGGACCAATGAGAAAAGAGAGGGTGTTCATGGACGACCCTATTCTTAGAAAGACAGATAAGACACTATAAGATAAGTGAGGGGGAGGACGTCGTTGTTTGTTTACTGGGGGCTAAGATAGAACATGTGACTGAAAGGGTAGAGAAGGTATTGGGGCATGGCAAGGGAGGGTCTATACTAGTACACGTAGGGACAAATAATGTAGACAGGGAGGAAACAACTGGGATAGTACAGAAGTACAGATAGTTAGTGATGAAGTTAAAGACGACAAGAGTTGAACATATTATTCTGTCAGGAATTTTGCCAGTTTTGGGAGGAAGAGGGTCAACCTGTAGAAACTGCAAGAGGATAGCGAGCAACGCACTGATTGAGCAGATGTGTGACGATTAGGAGGTGTGATTCATATATATATGGGGATTCTTTGTTGGGAGGGAAGATATGTACATGAGAGATGGCCTCCATCTAAGTGGAAAGGGGCAGCAGTTTTCGCAGAGAACCTGCTGCGATATGTTGGCAGTCGAACAGGTTGCATTTATTTAAAGTTAGATGCGCAGGGGGATTAACAGAGAAGCCTAAAACTGGAGGCATAGATAAAGACAACACAACTAAATTAGAAAAGGACAGCCTGTAAAACTGTTCTGAAGCTGGATATAAATGCGTTTGTTTAAATGCAAGGAGCATAGTAAACAAAAGAAGTGAACTAAACACATTATGGTAGAAGATATTGACCTTCACATAATGGGTATAACCGAATCATTGGTCACCACTGATATATCAGATGCCGAAATAGGACTGACAGGCTATGTAATATTTAGGAAAGATAGAATAGGAAGAAGGTGGAGTTATTTTATATATTAAAGAATCTATCCAGGCTTATACAATAAAATTAGAAAGAGAAGCAGATTGCTAAGAAGCTGTTTGATGTAACATAGTTACAGGAAACTCAACGTTAACGGTTGGGTTAGTTTATCGAAGTCCAAACATAAGCATAGAAGAGAATTAAAAAGTACAAAACGCTATAAGGGAAGTGAGCAAACGGTACTGTATTTTTATGGGGATTTTAACCATGGTCATATGCAGTGGAAATCTATACAGAGTACGGGGAGTGAGGACCACAAGTTTTTAGTTCTAGTACAAGATAGTTTCCTTTCTCCACATGTGCTAGAACCAACCAGGGGTGAGAATGTGTTAGACATAGTTTTGTCCTCACAGAATGAAGTGGTTCACAATGTCAAGATATGTGAGCCACTGGGAAGTAGTGATCACAACCAGATACATTTACCATCAAAATAAAATCAGAAAAGAATAGTAAAAAGCAGTAAAGGAGAAATTTCCACAAAGGAAGATGTAAGGACATGACGAATTATTTAGCAAAGATAGACTGGAATAACACACTGAAGAATAAAGCAGGAACAGAATGCTGGAATATCTTAAAGAGGGATATTGAATGCATCGTCGATAAATCTGTTCCCTTGAAAAAACATGGGAAACTGTCCAGAAAGAAATACCTATCGAAAGAAGCCATTAGAAAAATTAAGTACAAACAAATGATGTGGAAGTCATATAGACGAACTGGAAATGATGAAGACTGCAACATTTATAAAGAAGCACTTAACCAAGTTACAACTGGAATTAGAAATATATAAAGAGAGGCCATGAACACAAATTAGCCTGTAATATAAAACATGACAGCAAGAGTTTTTATGCATATGTTCGGAGCAAACAGAAAATTCAGGATAAGGTCGGTCCTCTGGAAGATAGTGCTGGAAATATAATATCAGAGGGATTCTTAATGGCAGAAGACACGAATGACTATTTTAAGTTCGCTGTTTACCAGGGAAGTGAAACAATTGCAGGTAATGACAAAACAACAAGACTCGTGATCGACTGATCATAAACGTAACTCATTTATCCGTAACCGTGTCGCAGGAAAAGATCAGCCCAACAATATTATAAAGTTCGATAATATGACATTATAGTCCAGGATGTTACATACCCCTTTTTTTACTAAGTAACGAGAACATTAACTACAACTATGGATTATATATGGCGCATATTATTCTAATTTAATATCGCAACTAATCTACTGTGGCACATATTTTACTAAGGTAATATGGCAACTCAATTAATTATTCAGTGTTAGGCTATAAGTCGAGCCTGTCGGGTTGTGTGATTGCTCGTCCCGACCTCGTTCGATAGGACAGCTGCGTCGCGTCGTCTGTTCTTCGTGCGCGTTCGTGTTGCTGACGTGATGTCGCCTGCTGCTGCGCCGGCTGAACTTGTGATGTGACGTCACCGCCTTCAGCTGTCGGAGTCTCGTCAGCGAAGTGTGCTCGTCGCGGTGACCCCGTCGTTTGTAGTTGACGTCGGTTGCGCCGCAGGATGCGACCGTTCTGCGCCTCGATGAGGTAGGAGCGCGGTTCGTCGCAGGTTACCGTCACAGTGGCTGGCTGCCACCGGCCTGACACGTGGTCTTGCATGCGCACTTGCTGCCCTGTCGTGAGTGGAGGCAAGTCGTGTGCACGCGTGTCGTGATACGATTTCTGCGTGTCCTGACGCTCCTGTAGTCGTGTGTGTATCTCGTCTCGGTGCGTCAGGACGTTTCTCAGCTGAATCGGGAGGTCGCCTTTCATCTTGCGCGTGTAGAGCAGCTCGCCCGGTGATGGCAAGTGATGGTCTATTGGCGTCGTTCTCAGGCAAAGCATCGCCTTGTGCGGATTGACTCCGCTCTCCCTGGCCTTGAGAAGAGTGCGTTTCACTGACTGAATATTACGCTCGACGAAACCATTCGACTGCGGGAAGTGAGGAGAGCTCGTTACATGCTCAAATCCCCATTCCTCTGCAAACTTCCGGTAGTTGATACAGTCGTAGTGCGGCCCGTTGTCGCTCGTGACCTTCTCCGGGGCGCCGTGTTCCGAGAGGATGTCCGCCGTGGCCGTCACTACTGCGTGGCTGGTACACGGTGTCGGCATCTTGCGTATAAACGGAAACTTTGAGTAGTAGTCGACGATGATCAAGTACTCGGAGTTGTTGTAGTGAAACAGATCGGTCCCTAGAATCTGCCACGGTCGTGTCGGCAGTACGTGTGGTAGCAGTGTTTCTCTCGGGTTTGTCCGTTGATGTGTCTGGCACACGTCGCATCTCTTGATGACCTCCTCGATGTCCTTGTTTATACCATCCCAGAAGACACTGCTTTTGGCTCTCAGTTTGCATTTCTCTACGCCCTGGTGTCCCGCGTGTAATCTCTGCATCACATCGGCCCTCATACTGTCGGGTATCAGTGCGCGATCACCTTTCAGGATTATCCCGTCCTCTACGGACAGCTCGTCGCGATAACACCAGTATGGCCGCAAGTTTCTCGGGATTTCGTCGCGTTTCTGTGGCCACCCTTTGACGATGACGTTCAGCAGATCGCGGAGTACCGTGTCTTTTGATGTTTCGCTCCGTAGTTCGTGGATCTTGTTGTTCGAGAACTGTACCATGCTGACCATGACATCGAGGTCGATTTCGTCTCTGCTTTGAGGGTTTGGTAGTCTCGATAAACCGTCTGCCAGGAGCAACTCCTTTCCCGGCCTGTACTTGATTGTGACGTTGTAGTGTTGGATTCTCAAAAGCATTCTTTGCAGTCTAGGAGGAGCTGCTGTCAGGTTCTTTAGCTGGATCATTTCCAAGGGTTTGTGGTCGCTTTCGATCACAAAGTGCTTGCCGTAGACGTATGTGCGGAATCTTTCGGCTCCAAACACAACAGCGAGTAGTTCTCTCTCTATGTTTGCGTATCTTCTCTCAGCGTCTGTCAGACTCTTGGATGCATACGCAATGGGTCGTCCTTCTTGAAGCAGGACAGCTCCCAATCCTCTCCCTGACGCATCAACTTGTATGACTGTGTCCTTGTCACGGTCGAAGTAAGCCAGTGTTGTCTCCGTGCAGATTGCTGACTTGACCTTCTCGAAGACTTCCTGATGTGCCTGTGACCATTGGAAGTCGACGTCCTTCTTGAGCAGGTCTCTCAGGTTTGCCGTACTCTGTGACAAGTTGGGTATGAACGGACCCATGTCGGTGACGATGCCTAGGAACTCTTGCAGTTCTGTTGCGTTGGTTGGAGTTGGAATCATGTGAATATCTTCGACCTTCTTCGGGTCAGGATGGACACCAGGCCGTGTTCTCGCGATACTCTCATCAAGTTATGTAGGTGGGCGTCGTGTTCCGCCTCGGTGCATCCGAATACAGCGACGTCGTCTGCGATGCCTACAGTGCCTGGGCAGCTCTCGAGGATCATGTCCATTTTCTGTTGGAAGACATCTTGCGACATGATGAGCCCGAACGGCATCCGAATGAAGCAGTACCTCCCAAACGGACTGTTGAAAGTCGTCAACAGGCTGCTCTCCTCGTCAAGTGTTATGGACCAGTAGCCATTTTTGGCATCGAGCTTCGAGAAGTGTTTCGCGCCCGTGAACTTGTGTGTGATCTCCTCCAATGTGGGTGTCTTGTGGTGACATCGCTTTATGGCTCTGTTGAGATCTTTGGGATCCAGACATATCCTCAGCGTACCATCTTTCTTGCGAGAAAATGCCAGACTCGAGACCCAGTCGGTCGGTTCAGTGACTTTCCTGATGACATTCTCTTTCTCCATCTAGTTGAGCGCTGCCAGAAGTTCCTCCTTCATATGAATAGGACACTTTCTTGGCGCGTGTATGACCGGTTGCGCATCGGGATCAGTGACGATGTGGTACTTTCCTGGGAAGTTGCCCAACGAGTCGAATCGGTCTGGGTATTTCTGCTTCAACGTTTGCGTCGAGTCGATTGCATCTGTGTCGCGTGTGCCGGTTTTGACAGTTAACTTTCCAATCGCGCAGTGTAAGGTTACCAGTCTGAGTTGGCGAGAGTTTGGGAGTCCTAGGATCGCTGGACCGTCTGTCTCTGCCACGTAGAACTCAGCATCTACCCAGACGCCTTGGTGGTACCGACATGGTAGCTTGATCGTCCCGTACTGTGGTATGCGCGTCCCGTTGTACGCAGATAGGATGATGTTGTTTTTTAGCGTGAGTGCTCCGGGGGTCGGGTGTTGTCCCGTCATAGCTTCGGGAAACATCTTCATGAAGATTCTGAGTGGAAGTATGTTTCCTTGTGCCCCAGTGTCTACTTTGACCTGTAGATCGGCTGTCTGGCCGTTGCGTGCACTAGGTAGCTTGACGTCTAGTGTCGCAAATACTTCGTCACGTGTATCCTTGGTGCTGTTAAGTGTCGTCATCGATGAGAAACTGAGGTGTTCGAACTGGTCAGCTGCTTCATCGCGTGGCTCGCGCTCTAAGCCTACTGCATGGACTGGCGTGTCGCGCCTGCCGCGTCTGCCACGTCGTCCGCGGGATGGGCCGTCATAGTGACGTCGTGGAAGCGTATCACGTGACTTGGATCGGCCGTGACGTCCTCCTTGGCCCCCTGATGACGGTTTCCTGCATACTGACTCCCAGTGGTTTCTGCCACCGCACTTCCTGCACGTAGAACCGAAGGCGGGGCATTGGTCCCCTTTTTGATGAGACCGTCCACAGTATCCACAGCCGTCGCTGCGTCTAGCAGAATTACTATTAGCTCTGTTCACACAGTGCACGGCGGTGTTATCTTGCACTCCCTGCAACTGAGTCATGTGATTAATCGAAGCCTCAGTTGTTCGGCCTATGTTGACTGCCTTTTCCAGTGTTAGCGTTTCGTCATGGGCTAATAGTTGTTTCTGTACTTCAGGTATCTTAGTTCCAATAATCAACTGTTCAATCAACCGTTCGTCGGCCTCTGCCGGGCTGAATCTGCACTTCTGAGCCTGTAGCGTACATCGCGTGACGTAATCATCAATGGACTCTCCGGCCGCCTGGTTGTACTTCTGCAGGTAGAACCTCTGTAGGCGAAAGTTGACTTTTGGTTCAATATGATCCTGGAATTTCCCCCACACTACGTCTGGGTCGTTTTTCTCAGTGTCTGTTAGTGCCCAGGAATTGTACATTTTAATGCCATCATCTCCCGCGTATAGTAGTATGTGGTTCACCATCATTTCTTTCTTGGTGTCCTTTACGGTGAAGTAGATTTGGCATTTCTGCTTAAACAGCCTAAATGTTCCTGGCACGTCTGCACTAGTCCAGTCCATCCTTGGGTGATCAGACATTACGTTGTATAGTGTGTTGGCTAGTATTACGACATTCAATCTTTTTATTGACAGTCACTCAATTCAGACACGCAACGACTTGCGGCTAGCACGAGGTACAGTGCTACACCCTAGCGGATGAGTTCATATGAGCGTGCCGCGATGACACTCGCAGTACACGTGCCGCCGTCTGGCGAATTAGATGACACTAGAGTTGGGTCACTCGAGCTGATAGAATCGCCGACGTCTTGTTCCGTCGTCGCTGCCGCGCTGCGTACGTCGTCGTACGGTCGTAGGTTCGTGCCTCGCGTAGGTTTTCAACGGCTAAGGGGCGTTGTTGAGTCGATTCGTCGATGTCTTCACGGATTTTCTAGTAGATGCGCCGCTTCACTTGAATGGCTTCGTATGTATTCACACGCGCTTGTCAACGTAAAAGTTCGTGGGCCCAGTGATGTACGCGAAAGTAGTTCGGCTTCACTATTGTTGCCACGTTGGTGGTGCGATAAACACATCAATGTACTGCCAATTCGTTAGGTAGTGGGCCAGCAATGTCCTTACGTGGTGTGGTTTCTTCGTTAATTCGTTTCGAACCGTTGCCACCAACCATGAAACAATTGCACGTAATGACAAAACAACAAATAAAGTTCGATAATATGACATTATAGTCCAGGATGTTACAGGAAGATATTAGTTCTCTGCCTGTTACAGCTTGGCCGAGAAAAGTCGATAACATTTTACGTAAAATGACAACAACTTTATTGGCGTGGGAGGACAGCATAAAAGGCGCGGGAACTCGCACAGTTCCGGTGACGCGAAGTAAAACGATCAGTTCGATCTAACGTAGCATTATCACATTTCCTACACTCTAAAACGAAACAATAAGTTCACAGCTGATAACGTTCATTGTCACCGTAAAGTCCAGTTAAGCTAATGTCATTGTGAACGAATGTCCTTTGCCAACCTGCTGTGAAACATAATTATTATCGGATTAATTATTCATCACAACTACGGAATTGAAGGGTAGACTACCTCCAGATTCCCTGTACGACTACGGCCGTTATTCTTATTGGCCTTCGACAATTGGTCGCATTGTTCACTTAGTTCATGACATAGCCTGCTTGCCAAACTGGTGCTACACGCGATCTGTCAGATTTCCTAGCAGGTATAGTAAACTGCGGCAACAGCGTGGAGCGTGTTGACACAACAGTGTCACCAGTCTCTGTCACAACACTGTCACGCTCTACACCAGTCGGCTGTGATGATACCCTTGCATTGGGTGCATCTGGTGTTGATGCAGTGACTTGCACTTAGCTGTGTTGTAGCACTGGATTCGGCGGTTTGCAGTAGTTCTGAAATGCGGTGTCAGCCAGTTCCCTGTGACACACAGGAATCGCTGACCCCGTGTCCGCACGACGCGATCGGAGATGGTCTACGTGTCTTCAACACTCTCTTCCGTCCTGGATTGCTACCGCGTATGACACAGGGCCGGTAACATGAATGATCGTCCCGATAAACCATTTCAGTCCTGGACCAAAGTTCTTGACATACACATTCTCCTGGAACAAACTTCCTCTGGTGTGTTTTGCGGTCGTTTATTTCTTTCATCTGTGCTTAATTCTAGTGAACCTTCCCTTGCAGGCCTGGATGAAGGAGATCTAACCTACATCTCAGCTTCCTCTGATTTAGCACTTCCATCGGTGACTTTACAGTTGTCGACTACTCGGCTCGGCTGCATGTCAAACGTGGTGCGTTCAACGCACACGGACACCCTAGTGCCACTGCTCTTCAGTGCGTCCACGGTGTACGTGCTGTACACTGCGAAATGGTCTTCATGTTCCTCAGATGCTTCCTCAGTCAAGGAACGAACAAGTTACTTGCCTTTACACACTTTCGAGTTCGAGGCTATATTTGGCGGAGGTAGTTCGTAGAAATTGGTGGTGCAGAAAAGTTGATAAACAAGTGGAATTACAGATTGATAAGTATTATTCTTGCCTTAATATCATTCATAAAGTTGCAATAAACATATATTGAGTAGCAGTTGTGCTTAAAGTTGGTTAGTTAAAGTATTTTAGAACACCTTAGTATAGTGAGTGATAATAGGATAACTCATTTAGCCTTTAGCCTTCGATAAGTTGTAAACAAGATTTAACAAACCTGATTATGTGGTAGAATACATAGGAGATAAAGTAACAACCATCAAACTACTTACATAAGATAATATTTGTGTAAGCCAGTACTTGCTAGATATTTTGATTAGGTAGCATTGTTGTTAAAACTAAGCAAGGGCGATAGTCGGGCGGCGTAACCTAAATAAGTAAAGCAGCCTAACGTAACGTAATTGATTGTATTTAAATTAGATCACTACCGGTAATGTTAGCGTTCGTGACAGGATAAATAGTCGGCTGTGTAATTGAAATTTGTAATCTAAAGTGTGCTGTAGTACACAGGAAACAGTCTTTATAAAGACTAAGTTAGTTAAGTTATTGAATATATTCTGATAGTGATATGGTGCCTTGCAAGTGGCAAGTCAAGGCAAAGCACACTTGGTGTGTGATCACTGCCACAGCTGGGTAGATTTTGCATTGTCCGGCTGTGGGAAGTCATGGGCAGAAACCATGGAGGAAGGATTCACCTTTCAGTGCACTGGGTGTTGGAAGGTGGAGTGTCTGCAGAAGGAGATAGTTAGGTTGACAGATATTGTGAAGGGAATGGAGATTGGAATTAGCAAGGAGGCAGGTCGAATGGAGAGAGACGACAGGGAGAGAGGTGAGAATACTGCAAGACTGAAGGAGAATAGCAGTGGCAAGAAAACTGAGGAAAGGAGATTGAGAGGAGGGAAGGTGATTGGAGGGGAAGACATTGGAAAATCGACAACAGAAAACGTGACAAGCGTGAAGGTGACAGGGAAGAAAGTGACCGTAGAGAAGGAGGGAGGGAAGATGGGACGGGAGAGGAGAGAAGAAAATGAGATGGGACGAAAGATGAAGGGACGAAAGGAAGTGAGAGCAAATGTGATCGAAGAGAAGTCGATAAAAGGGACGCTGACAGGAGGAAAGGTGACAAGAGAAAAAGCGACAGGAAAGAATGGACCGGAAGAGAATGTGACAGGAGAGAAGACGACGGGGGGAAAGACAACAACCAGACATATGCAAACTGGAGGAGCTACTCCGAGGCAGTGATTGAGGGGGCAAGGAGAAAAGAGAGAGTGTTTATGGGCGATTCAATTCTGAGAAAAACAGACAAGACTATATGCGAGGGGAAGGACGTTGTTGTATGTCTACCGGGGGCTAGGATAGAGCATGTGACCGAAAGGGTAGAGAAGGTATTGGGGCATGGCAAGGGAGGGTCTATACTAGTACACGTAGGGACAAACAATGCAGACAAGGAGGGAACAACTGGGGTAGTTCAGAAGTACAGACATCTAGTAAGGAAGCTAAAGAAGACAAGATTGGAACAGGTTGTTCTCTCAGGAATTTTGCCAGTAATGGGAGGAAGGGGGGCAACATACAGAAACTGTAAGAGGATGGCGATCAATGCACTAGTTGAGCAGATGTGTGAAGAAGGGGGCGTGGGATTCACAGATTTATGGGGACACTTTGTTGGGAGGGAAGATATGTACATGAGAGATGGCCTCCATCTTAGTGGAAAGGGGGCAGCAGTTTCCTCAGAGAACCTGCTGCGATCGGTTGACAGTGGGACAGGTTGCATCTATTTAAACTAGATTCGCAGGGGGGACTCACAGAAAAGCCTGAAAATGGAGGCATAGATAAAGACAGCATAAATAAATCAGCAAATAACAGTCTGGAAAACTCTTCTGAAGCTGGCTATAAATGTGTTTGTTTAAATGCAAGGAGTATAGTAAACAAAAGAAATGAACTAAACATTATGGTAGAAGATATTGACCCTCATATAATAGGTATAACCGAATCCTGGACCACCACCGATATATCAGATGCTGAATTGGGACTGACAGGATATGTAATGTTTAGAAAAGATAGAATAGGAAGAAAGGGAGGTGGAGTTATTTTATATATTAAAGAATCTATCCAGGCTTATGAAATAAAATTAGAAAGAGAAGCAGATTGCGAAGAAGCTGTTTGGTGTAACATAGTTACAGGAAACTCAACGTTAACAGTTGGGTTAGTTTATCGAAGTCCAAACATAAGCATAGAAGAGAATGAAAAAATACAAAACGCTATAAGGGAAGTAAGCAAACGGGACTGTATTATTATGGGGGATTTTAACCACGGACATATACAATGGAAATCTCTTCAGAGTATGGGGAGTGAGGACCACAAGTTTTTAGTTTTAGTTCAAGATACTTTCCTTTCTCAACATGTGCTAGAACCAACCAGGGGTGAGAATGTGTTAGACATAGTTTTGTCCTCACAGAATGAATTAGTTGACAATGTCAAGATATGTGAGCCACTGGGGAGTAGTGATCACAACCAGATACATTTTACCATCAAAGTAAAATCAGAAAGGAATAGTAAAAAGCAGTATAGGAGAAATTTCCACAAAGGAAGGTATAAGGACATGAGGAAATATTTAGCAAAGGTAGACTGGAATAATACACTAAAAATAAGACAGCAACCGAATGCTGGAATATATTAAAGAGTGAAATTAAGTGCATAGTCGATATATTTGTACCCTTCAAAAAATAAGGGAAACGGTCCAAAAAGAAACACTTATCGAAAGAAGCCATTAGAAAAATTAAGTATAAACAAATGATGTGGAAGTCATATAGATGTACTGGAAATGATGAAGACTACAACAGTTATAAAGAAGCACTTAACCAAGCTACAGCTGAAATTAGAAATTCAAAGATAAGCTACGAACATCAATTAGCTAGTAATATAAAACATGACAGCAAGAGTTTGTATGCGTATGTTCGAAGCAAACAGAAAGTTAAAGATAAGGTCGGTCCTCTAGAAGGTAGTGCTGGAAATATAATATCAGAGGGATTCTTAAGGGCAGAAGACCTGAATGAGTACTTTAGTTCAGTGTTTACCAGAGAAGATATTAGTTCACTGCCAGTACCAGAGGCTAAGTTCAAGGGGGCAGATTCAGACTATTTAGGACAATTAATTGTAACCCCTGAAATGGTAGCTAAGAAAATAAGGGCTATGAAGGATAATAAATCACCTGGAGTGGATGGGATTCCGCCCAAACTACTATTGGAAATTGTAGAACAAATTAGCGTACCGCTTGCAACAGTTTTCAATTTGTCATTAGAAGAGGGAGTGGTTCCTTTAGAATGGAAAGAGGCAAACATTATACCGTTATTTAAAAAAGGTTCGAGAAACAAGTCAGAGAACTATAGACCAGTGAGTTTAACATCAGTGATTTGCAAATTATTAGAAAGACTAATTAAAGATCACATGGTGGATTTTCTTGTTAAACAAAACTTGATAAACCCATCTCAACATGGTTTTTTTAAAGCGAGGTCATGCTTAACAAATATGTTATGTTTTTTGGAAGACATCACTAAGTGGGTAAATGAGGGATCACCGGTAGATATCGTCTACTTAGATTTTCAAAAAGCTTTCGACAAAGTACCACATCAAAGATTACTGCTGAAACTAAAGGCCCATGGCATAGGAATTGGTATAATAAACTGGATAGAACAATGGCTGATTGACAGAAGACAATGTGTAGTAGTTGATGGGGAGGCTTCAAACTGGACATCGGTATTGAGTGGGGTACCACAGGGATCAGTATTAGGACCTATATTATTCTTAATATATATCAACGATTTGGATGATGAAATAACAAGCAAGGTGTTGAAATTTGCGGATGATACAAAAGTGTTTAGAAGGATTAAAAGTGATGGAGATAGACAGCATTTACAAGATGATCTTGACAGGTTGATCAAATGGTCTGAAAAATGGCAAATGCTGTTCAATTTTGGGAAATGTAAATGCCTCCACACAGGACATGGGAACGAAGAGGTAGAATATACTATGGGGAGTACTGTACTAAGTACTACTTTAAAAGAAAAGGACTTAGGTTAAGGGTTAACCAGTAGTGCTGATATGAAGGTTTCAGAGCAGTGCGGAATTGCAGCTTCAAAGGGAAATCAAATCCTTGGATTAATTAGGCGAAACATAACGTATAAGGAAAAACGAGCTAATAATACCGCTGTACAAAACAATAGTTAGGCCTCATTTAGAATATTGTATTCAAGCGTGGAGGCCATATCGCAGGAAAGACATAGATATGCTAGAAAGAGTGCAGAGGAGAGCAACTAAAATGATACCAAAACTGAGGGATCTTAGTTACGAAATACGCCTAAAAAATGAGGATTAACAACACTAGAGACCAGGAGATTGAGAGGAGATCAGATAGAAGTGTTTAAAATATTGAATGGTTATGAAAATATTGATAGAATTTTTTTTTTTCAGTTAAGAAAGATAGAAGGACTAGAGGACATGAAGTTACATTAGCAAAGGAGCAGAGTAGTTTAGATATAAGAAAGTTTTCATTTTCACAAACGACTGTAAATGAATGGAACAGATTATCTGCTGATTGTGTGGGTGCTAGTAGCGTGAATATGTTTAAAAATAAAATCGACACATACCTCAGACGGGCGGGATACACATAGATAAAAGGGTCGGACTCTCGATAAGCCAAAGGGCTTCCTTGTCCACCTGCCACCTAGAGTTAATTCTCTGGGTGGCAATCTTGTTAAATCACTTTCGATTTTGCGATACGGCCCGTTTTGACACAACGGAAGCAGCGCTCTACTTTAAACTTACATGTCTGCGGAGCATGTATACCACAACAACGCCTGCATTGTTGTCGCAATGCCTGTTAATGCTGCTTCCCGTTTCATGTTAACCTGTTTAGGGTACTTTCCCTCACTTGGTTTTATGGCGTACCTCATGCGATTGACGCGCACTGGATTTTGTGTCCACAGTGGCGCCTCCTGGCGAATGAAACTACCTTGCATGTTCCTTGACTAATGTCAATTTCACAGCAATTTCCACAGCTTTTTCTAACATTAACTTCTTTATAGTACTAGGTGTTTTTTTTACGAATGCATGCCTACGGTTTAAGCCTGTGACGAACATATCTCTCAACCAACTATTAGGGTCCGGGAAATTTGCATGTACAGTTAACTTCTTGATCGCCAAGCTGTACCCCGCGATGCTTTCACCATTCTTTAGAACCCCCGTCCAAAATTTGAACGATTCAGCCATTTCGATGGCACCCGGTCAAAGTGGTCTTTCAGTTTTTGTAATAAGAGTTGCTCTAAGGTTTGTGTAGCCGGTTTTTCCGGACTAAACAGATCAAACAGCACTTGATAAATTTCCCTTCCCACTTCGGTGAGAAGAATTGCTTTACGCCGTTCCGCGTCGTCCACTGCAATGTCATTTGCCCTCAAGAACGAATGCAACCTATCTTCGTAACATGCAACTGTATCTATGTTAGGGTCGAATTTTCCTAACGTCCCAATGAGTCCTGACATCTACTTAGATTTTCAGAAAGCTTTCGACAAAGTGCCATATCAAAGGTTACTGCTTAAACTAAAGATCCATGGCATAGGAAATTATATAACTAACTGGATAGAAGAATGGCTGATTGACAGAAGACAACGGGTAGTAGTCGATGGCAAGGCTTCAAACTGGAAATCAGTTTTGAATGGGGTACCACAGGGATCAGTACCGGGACCTATATTATTCTTGATACATATCAACGATTTGGACGATGATATAAGAAGCAGTGTTAATATTTGCAGATGATACAAAAATGTTTAGAAGGATTAAACGTGATGGAGATAGACAGCATTTACAAGATAATCTTGATAGGTTAATCAAGTGGTCTAAAAGTGGCAAATATTGTTCAATTTTGGGAAATGTAAATGCCTCCACACAGGACATGGAAACGAAGATGTACAATATACAATGGGGGTACTGTACTAAGTACTGCTGTAAAAGAAAAGGACTTAGGCTTAACCATTAGTGTTGATACGAACGTTTTAGAGCAGTGCGGAATTGCAGCTTCAAAGGGAAATCAAATCATTGGATTAATTGTACGAAATATGGCGTATAAGGAAAAAGAATTAATAATATCGTTGTACAAAATAATAGTTAGGCCTCATTTAGAATATTGTACACAAGCGTGCAGGCCATATCGCAAGAAGGACATAGATAAGCTAGAAAGAGTAACGAGGAGAGCGACTAAAAGGATACCAAAACTGACGGATCGTAATTACGAAATGCGTCTAAAATAATGTGGTTTAACAACAATAGAGACCAGGCGATTGAGAGCAGATCAGATAGAAGTGTCTAAAATATTGAATGGTTATGAAAATATTGATACAAATATTTTTGTCAGTTAAGAAAGATTAATGGAACATAATATATGCTGATTGTGTGGGTGCTAGTATTGAGAATATGTTTAAATATAAAAATGTGATAAAAATGGTTGGACTCTCGATAAGCCATCTAGAGTTAATTCTCAGTGTGACAATCTTGTTAAAAGGATATTCAACTAATTTACTTCGTACTGGTGATACTAAAGAGGCAGACAATCAAATCTAGCATATAATATGAGTTAACATGTCGATTTAAGCGACATTTGTTTGTGACTGTGTATTTTGAAGCATTCGGTTTGGGGTAAATAGAAAACTTCACCGACTTTCGCCCAGTGCGCGCGTTAACAGAATAAGATTGTCCATGCCAGAAAACAATCTATGCCTAATGTGGCATGAATTTTAAATGCCATCACGGTGTCTTTCAAATTAGTGCAACCTTTTGCACATTATTAATCTCGCATGCATCTAGTACGGGCAAGCAGAAAAATCAAAATAAACATGATAGTGTAGAATTGTTAAATAATATTCGTGTTGCTATGCCATTGGAATGAGGATAGACATAAGCATTATTGTTTCAGCGCCAATTCCATGTTGCCAAGTCTATGACGAAGTGGCCATTTTTCTAAAGTTTTTGCCGCGCCCTTTTACCTATTACGCGTACATTATGTTTTATGTTCCGAATATCTGATTAAAAGGTGAGAATTTTTATACATGTGGTGTGTTCTTAAAAAATATAGGTCTTACGTCCTATTCTAGGTGTCGTAGATTAATCCCTGAAAATTTGGCGCTTAAGGTTCAAGACGTCTACCTAAGAGGAAGACATTAACCTATCCGCATACACAATCTCGATTATAACTTGATACATTGTCGCCTAGGTAAGTAATTGCGCAGGCCGTAATAGGATGTTCGCCCAGGTCAAGAAAACCTCCTCACCACACAAAGAACTGATCATCACAAAATTGCTGAGAAAACAGTTTTTACAACTCGTCCGCACATTAAGAATGTTTCTTTCCGCCATCTCCACTACCCCGATTCCTTTCCCCTTGTCATCCCCACCTTATGTATGAATTGTTAGTACCAGTGAGCACTATAATAATATGCGTGTAGATTTTCTTCGTTAGTAACAATATACTTCCTCTTCATTAGTAGCCGTATACATTTTCTTCGTCTGCAACGACGAACATTCACGTTGTCACGTGGGCGATGTCTGCGCATGCTCGGCTGATCTCAATCTGATTAGGGATTACTAGACGGGTTGTAGGCGTTTCTGAAATCAGTTGACATTTAATCTAGGATACTAATTACGAGAACACGATTACCATCAACATTCCTTAGGTAAGTAACACGCGATCAGACGAACACGAACAATAAGTTGAGAGTCAACGTATATAGATGAAGCTGCCTATTGACAGAAAAAGTAAAAGCTGTAGCACATTAACAGATACTGGCTTTGTTTCTGTTTTATAAACCAGTGTTTTCAAGTTAAGAATGCAATCTTCGGTACATCAGTGCGCAAAACAATTGGTATTGTATATGTTTCTGCTTGTCAAACAATGACCAATCTATATACGTTAGTGGTGTCGTCTGTCATGTGCTTGTGCTCATGCTAGCTTCAGAAACCACTAGTTATATATATTGTATTTCATTTTATATAGCGTCCACTGTTGACATCAGATTTGGATGTTATACAGACAAGTTGATTAAGGGACAAATTATAGGTACTGGTCGATACATGAACCACCATACAGGACAGTTATTAGTTCATGGCTGCAGATATCCTGAACATTACGTGTAATATCAACCACGATTAGCCAAAAGGAAAACAGTCATATCTTGGAAGGCGACGAGATTATTGGCTCAGCAGATTAACTTTACCGTTTGGCAAAGTGATCTGGCAGGGTTTTTGAGTCTGACGTGATCAGCAGCGCTTCCTGGCTCGTGAAGATAAACCACATATTTATTTTAATAATGGCATTATGCAGTAACATATATGTGTGTATGTATGTTAATAATTACGACAGCCGTATCAAATGACTTATGATCAAATATCGTGTGACCAAATGTCTTGTGACCAAGTGTCGTGTGACCAAAAGTCTTGTGACCAAGCGTCGTATGACTCAATGTTGTATGACAAATGTCAAGAGTTTTCTAGAGAACCCGGTAATGCTACAAATACATACGTTGGGTTAATAATATAATTATGCTTAACTTGTCTAAACATGTATTCTGCAAAACAAGTGTACTTTTGCATTATACGTCGTTTCGACTAGTTAGCGCCTGACTCACTCGTCGAGTATGTCAGAGTTGAAGTTATCCAGCTGGCCTACGCATGTTATGTCTTGTGACTTAAAATAAATAGACCCGACTTCGTTACTCAGGTTACCATTGACCTTCCATGCATTTGTAAACAGGCAACTGGTAGGTAGGATGGAGAGTGTCGAAATCCCAGCAGTCCGGTGTCGCACTTACATTTATCCGGGCGTTAAATTTTATATGGGTGATGTTTATGTGCATATGTAAGGCATAATATTTGGCACCAGTAGATCACGTAGTGATAAAAAATATCCATCAGTTAAATGTGTTTCGTTTGTTGTCGCAATACGAGCGTTATAGTTAGAATACATAATTATAATTTGCTGTTTCAGATTTGTGACCATATGTAAGAGTAAGTCACGTGACGTGTGCGTGGAGAGGAAACTGTTTTACGACAGAAATTGTTTATGTCTGTGGGAAGCAACATTTTATAATTTATGTATATATATATATATGTAAACACACACACACACACACACACACACACACACACACACACACACACACACACACACACACACACACACACACACACACACACACACACACACACACGTATACATATACATATACATATACATATACATAACGCCCGGATAAATGAAAGCGCGACAGTCGTAGCTAGTGCTAAATACATTCCCCTAGATACGTGCACGCGCAGAAACGTCACCCGGATATTATTTAACGCCCGGATAAATGTAAGCGCGACACCGGTCATCCCGCCCCTACCCACTGTCGGACCAGCTACAACTTGTAGGGACTAGCTTCCTTCGTATCGATATTCTTTACACGTGTAATTGCATGTGAGTGCGATATACGCCCTATTCTTTGCCTGCCTGTATGACTGTCTGCCTCTCTGTATGTCTGTGTGTCTGTCTGTCTGTCTCTTTCTGCATGTCTGCCTGTATGCCTGTCTGTCTGCCTGTATGCCTGTCTGCCTGTCCGCCTGTCTGCATTTAGTAGACCAATAATTACAAGTGCACATTACAATTGAGTATATACATTAGGTCAGAGACTCCCGTTAAGGCATTTAAATAACCGCTACCCTGAGAGTCACCTTGAATAATACTTATAGTACAATAATAATATATTTACAAAGTAATTTAGCTACTAATATATAAGCATACCATAGTAAAGATTATATTCAAACGTCCACGCAGTACCTGACATATATACATGTGCACATATATGCATATAATGAGCAAAAAATAACTAAATGCATTGATAGACATTACAATATTTTTTTAAAGACAACATTAAATCTGCCAAGACCTGTTTGTCCGTATGTCTGTCTGTTTGTATGTCTGTCTGTCTAACTATCTCTCTCCCTCACGCACGCACGCACACACACACACACACGCACGCACACAAACACGGTGTACATTAATTATACCGCTTTTAGGTTACATCCTGCTAAATTACGTTAGTCATTATCTTATTTCGTTGATCTCATTATTCAGCTGACGACACGTAGCACACCAGGAGACGCAACGCCCATCAAGATGCCATACTTCGGGTTCTTCTTCTGGTATATCTGCGGTGTCCGTGTTTTCGCTCAGGTGACTACGAATCAGTACGCAAATGACAACATAAATGATCATCAGGTGGCGCTTATGGAGGAGACGCTTCTTATGCTAGACACGATGTCTAATCGAATACAACTGATGGAGATGCGACTAGAGTCGATTCAAAATGTGCAACAGTCAATGGAGGATCGACAGA